>CM040748.1:10672500-11002500 GCA_022829145.1 Albula goreensis
TATGTAAGGCATGTAAGGCAGCAGCCATTAGCACCGACATATGTATACAAAATCATGACTATATCCGGTAGAGTGGTTTGGCAGCCAAGATGGCTGGGTCAAAAGGAGGCTAATTTCATTCCCTAGCAAACATGCACCTGTAACAGACATCATCATTAAGCAGAACAACTCATAATAATCATTTTTGGTGACATTTTAAACTATCCAGGCTGAGATTACATCATGACTGACAGACTAATCACAATATCCAGATAGATGTGAAGTGAGGGCAAGATGAGACAGTACACGACACTACCCCCAAAGGGACCCATAATCAACAGACAGTATATGACACGAACCAATTGTATCTTTAGATTTTTCATGTATTCATATTTTTGTCTGCTTCTATTGTCCTCTTCCTCATCATTCTATATTCTTCAACTCCTTCTTGATGTTTCAATGCACTCATATTTACAACAGAAACAAGATATTTATTATGTTTCCAATAATTCATTTCTACTTTGAATCTGATTTCTTCAGATTGCTCTGTTGTAATTATGGCTGAAAAGGGCTCAAACCAAGTCTGAATGTTTAACAACTCTGCAAGCTCAAGTCCGCAAGTGTATCTGCGGGAGGTAATTTACAGTAGCATTGTATGGATGATATGGTCATAGTTTACAACTTGCCTATGACTAACATATCTGCAAAATGTTGCTCACAATTTTCATGCTGAACTCAACACAAGAGTAAGAAAAGATGTTGAGTGAAACTCTTTGCTGAGCTGCCCATTTTAAGGGATGGTAATTACACACAGGAACAATGTAAGTGCCAGAATAAAATAATACAATTACCCTATGAAAAAAGAGAGTATTTCATTTTCACTATGCTTGTAGTCAAATTATATAAAATTACTGTTTTGACAAATTAAGAATCATCAATCATTTCCAGAAGTATTAAATGTTAAATATATGTCTCATGGTAGCATGAATTTCTCATTAAGAAATAATCACGACCAGCCATGAGAATCTGTTTATATAACAGTTGTATTGGTTGCACCGGGTTCAAATTGCAGCAAATACAATTGTAGTCATTATTGCTGTACAAAAATCATGAGCACATCAGGTGCCTGGTCCTTAGAGAGCTGATTGATAAATACTCAAATAAATCTAAAATGAAACATAGGACACAGTCTGTAGAATTGTGTTATAAATATTCACCTCATCCAAGATATATCCAAGTCCAATAGAAACAGTTTTCCAATAGAAAAATTGCATTCTTGAAATGTATGTTGGTTACCAATACCCAACATAATCAATCATACAGACTATCATTACCATTATCATACATATTGTGAGTACATATGTTAAATGTGAGTTGTGGCTTTGAAAGTTTCTTACCTCGGAGTCTTCGCCTTCAACAGCTTCCTTGTCCTCAAAAACCAATGCAAATGGAAGAAAGGGTTTTCCTGTCTTCACAGGTTATCTTTTAGCTCCACTTCTACCACAATCAGGCATTCCCATTAATTTCCAATACCCAATAAACCCTAGCTGAACACATCAGCTATTCTCTTTCTCTCTCACTTTAACCCTCCCTCTTTATAACCTTCCGGTTTCATGGGCATTCCCTGTGACCTGATCTCCCTCCCTCCCTCTCCCTTCTGTCAAAATCAGAATGAGTTTCACAGGCTGTAGGCCTGCCAATGTGACTGCAGTTTAAGTGTTTTCTGTCTCTCCTTGGGTGTGCCAGCATCCAGCATTATGAAGTATGCTTGTTGAATGGTGTGTCACTTTGCCCTGCCTAGTCAGCTCCACCTTAGAAATACAACCCACACACGTACACAGGCATGCCTGCTTGTAAAACGGACATATGCAGTTACACTCAGTCACCGCCTGTGCCATCACCTAAGCTATTTTTGTACACATCATTTGTATATTCAAATATAACATGAGTGATTATTGCAATGGGATATCAAATCACCAATTGCTGCACACAAAACAAAACAATCAGTCACAATCATTTCATGGGTGTGGAACTGAAAAACAACTTATACAATAACATATCACTGGCACTTCTCTTATGTCCTGTTGCAGTGTAATTATGATCTATAGTAAGATAGGAAAAGGAATCATAGGCTATTTACTACTTCACCAGTTTTTACTTACCCCTTTAGGGCATGTCTTTATAGAGCAGTGTGTGTATCAGTGTAGTAGGGTATGTCTTTAGAGTGTGTGTATCAATATAAATTTACATATCTCTGAGAGAAACAACAACAAAAAAAAAAAACATATAGAGAACATATTTTGAGTGAAAACATTGAAATACAGGCTTATTTCCTGTATGTTGCTATACCTGCTACCACTGTTTTTTGGGAAAAAAAAGGGTAGGGTTGAACAAGAGAGAGTCTCCAAAGACAGAAAGGGTGCCAAGCAGACATCCCTGAAGAATACTATACAGCCAGAAATATTGTTCTTACCTACATGCACTATATCGCATGTACAAAAATTCAGCCTTGATATGGAAATACAGCTTGAACAATATCTTTTCATTTTCTGTTTCTTAACAAAGATTAGGGTGTGGTCAAGTGATACACTTGTTCCTTGAATGAAAAGGAGCATTCCAGTGCAGTATCACCATTTTGAATGGCTCACAATTTGCCATGGAAACTGTGGACCTACGGTATAAAATCTGAGTCTCATTATTAAAAGTTCTAAATAAGACCTTGCCCATTTACCGTTACACGAACTGAATGCCTCCCGACATATTGGACAGACAAACTCACATTACTTGGTTACTCAAAACTGGTCATAATAACAAGACATTGATTATGTTTTGAGATTCTAAACCTTGTGACTTGAGAGGCTTGTGACCGGTGTTTCAGGCAGATAGCATTAATATGAACTGGAGAGGGTGTGAGAAACAGTTTGATTACTTTGACTTGTCAACATCCAAACAGATTATGAAAACCGAACGTAGCTATAACAAGCGTCCTTCCTACATCGTTTACCAAAAGATACTGCAACACCCCACTAGCCTATATAAAGTTAAAAACATAAGCGCAACATAGAAAATACATAAATTAACTCTATCATCTTCAAAATTGCACAGAAGTGCAACATACCAATCTGAATGTGATTGGTAAATAGAGGTTTAAAATACCGTCGGCAAAGCTTTTTGTTTTTTTTTTTTTGCTTCCAAAGTGGCCTGATTTTACCTTGATTCCTACGGAGAGTTGCAATGTTTTGGTCACACAAAAGACACGTCCGAGTCTTCACTTCTAGAGCTACCTGACGGTAAGCTTTCCAGGACCATAAGCCTGTTTCGAGGCCTAAGACTTCAGCCCTTAGGCACTCAGTTTCAGAGTTAAGTGTCAGACATCTTTTAGATGAACAGCGCCAGCAAGTGACCAATTACACTGTCAAGGACTCCAGAAGTTATTAATGTTTATGCTTGCAGAACAGCGTCTTATATCTTAGGCAACGGCATTTACTCTAGGTCATGGTTGTATTTTTACAATGAAGAAATATTGGGGCAGCCAAACTAAACAGCATTGTGGGTTGAAACTTTAAGTATTTCACAATATTGCAAGTAAATTGCTGTGCAGGCGGTATGATCTTTAGTCTGTATGATTTGTCATGAAAAAAAATGCTAATACAACTGCACCCCTCTCTCGCTCTGTAAATATAACAACAAACTGCAGTGTGTAGTGGGTGGAACACTACGAGGCTCTTTGCATAGGGTTGCCAGAACTCTACGAAAATTGATGAGTCGGGACTAGCAAAACATTTCAAATTATTATTTTTCCATTAGCCTAATCATGGCCATCAGTTTTGATATTAAATTATTCCTGTGAAACAATTAATCTGTAGTTATTCCTTTAGGAAAAACAGTCTATTCATATTGTGTTTATTTCTCTCCCTTTGTCCACTGTCTCCCAGTGATGAACTGGCTGTTTGAGAAAGAACGACACATTCATAGGTTCATGAGGTGATCCACATCCCTGACTGTCTTTCAGTATTGGTAATTTCCCAACCGTTTAGCCCCTCAAAATGAATACCAATCACAAATACTCAGAATGGAAAATCTTTTCAAGGGGAGGTATTGCTGTAGGGAAATAGATGATTCAAATATCTACTACTGTTTTGCATTAAAACCACATTATACATGTATTTTGTATGTCATCTGAAATCAGAACTGAAATTACCTTGATGGGGACTTCAATTATGATTGGTGTGTTAAGCTAAAGGCTACTTGTGACATCACAATTGGAGTCAATTTCAAACTGCCTGTAAAATAGCATGGGATTTTCATAATGCTGACCCTTACAGAACAATGTTGATGTTCAATGGTTTCAGTTTCCTTTATCTTACAATTCACTACAGGTTGTCTCTCTGCCCTAGATAAATGTATTTGTGCAGTATTCCTATTTTTTGTCAATTAACAGATCTGTGTTGTAAAATTATCTATAAAATGTTCATTTGAGGTCTGGGAGGGGAACATTGTAGAACCATTGCAGGTAGCTTGGCCAGGTAGGCTAATGGTTTGGACAATGGGTACTTTAGTATTGTGGTAACTGGAATAAAATGACAGACATAACAGATCCATGAGCTGGTATGAATGATGTGAGTTGGCGAGTTCAGCACAAAAAAATAGGGATGAAACGAGCGTTTCCAAGAGACTTGTTATATAGCATATATGAGAAAAACAGAATTGAAAAGAATTCCATCATATCAAACAAAAAACTACTTTGTGAAGTGAATTTTTCCTTCTCTCCTCTAAATCAAACAAGGGGATTAATTTACTCTGGCAACCATGACTTCCCTGTATTTTCTGTTAGTTTTTTGTTGAGTAGGGATGGCCCACCAGCTCATGAGAGCCAATAAAAAGTTGAGAGGACAGCGCCTCGCCTTCGGGAGATTTGATTGACGTGTGTGTTCCTCAGGTTCAACGTGGCGATTATCAGTATCCAAGTTCTTGAGGCACATTGACATTGTAAAAAAAAAAAATACTGACAATTGTATATTTAAGCGAACAGATTAGACCTCTCATCGAACTTACATTAAGAGAAACGCCATCGGCCATACGATTAATATCCTTGAAAACTGTGTCAATTGAAGTACCTTCTATGAATAGCATTATTGTCGGGCCAAGGAAAAGTCCGAATCTGTGACATTGAAGGCTACGTTCTCGTTTCTTCAGGTTCAGGTAAAGAAAGTGTATTTTTGTACAGACATTCACATACACAATCGACAGCTTGCAACTAATGTGGGTTATTTTGAATATTTAAAATGGTTCATTTGAGACTATGTACATACAAATTAACCAAACATTTTGTTGGAGGATAATATAAATTCATAGTGTTAAGCCTATCATCTATGCTCTAGGAAAAATTGCGCTGAGATCATGCCATAAGAAGACCACATGTTTGGACACAATTACACAATCTGCTTCACCAGTTACGTTTAGTTTTGTGTATTGATACGTTACTGACATGCCAGCTGTGCTGTCTGCTTGGTAATCCTGTACATGTACACGTTGTCAGTGTCATTAAGCAGCGCTTGCATCCAGCAGTTGTCTTTTGCAAGGATATCAAGTGTTGCATCATACAATTCATTTTATGTCTTGTTTGATTAGCTGGAAACTTTGCGTTTCTTGAATTTACTGACGCGAAACACATGGTCGTTATTTTAGCAGAAGCCAGTAAAATACGCGTACAGAAACAATAACTACACTGTTAGGCTATCGAAGATGTTTTGACTAGAATATTCAGCCCATGTGGTAATGAACTGTTTTCCACTCTAAGTACAGAGCGCTCCTATTTGTAGACGTCGAGTTAACAGCATTTCAGAGGAAAGTCGAAAAATCTTGCTGTCAAATTCCATTGTATGTTCATAACATGCCAAAACATGGTTCGTGAAAAATGGATTGCCAACATTATGCATATTCCTAATATAGGATGCTTACCTGCGTAGTCCACTACTCTGTCAAAGTGTTTTGTTTAACAGATGGTAAAGTAAAAAATGTGTCCACAACCTATCACAGTTATTTACCTTGTTTATTTATTTATTGCTAATAATACAGTCTGAAAGTCTTCCTGTAAGAAGTCATACATTAACGTTTGCGTGCGAGAAGGCTGGGTATTTAACGCGTGTATTTAGCTGGATATTTACAGAAGCAGCTCACGCTTAGTCTTGCTCTTACAGACTACATACTAGTGGGCGGTAAAATGGCTACTATTTTCTGCCATTCTGTATCCACTTGTAGCCTTCAGTGCGCCTGTAGCGTATTCATAGGCAAACATTTCAAAATTAAACGAAGTCTAAATGGACACATGATCAGAGGGACTGCCTAATGTGATATTACAGCGATATTATCTCTACACTTTGAAAAAATAACGATGCATATTGTGTTGCAGTGTCTCTACCTAACTAAAAGGAATGTGTGGAAAAATGGGACACTTGACTACATTGCAAGGATGCTATGAATGCTGCTCACCAAGGCGCCAAAAATTGAGCCATTTTAGTTCGAATGACATCAAAGGCCTATATAAGGAAACACCTGCGCTTCATCCACTAAAAGATCTAACATCCAACAGATATGATGACGTCAGGGGGAAAGCCGAGACGTATAACCTCTAAAATGCGTAATTCTACCACACTGTCATAACATCTTAATTTAATTATCCCGACACGAATTGATGTAACCAACATCTTTGTTTTATTGTGAATACTACACTTAGTGTCTTTAGATAGGAGGTGGTCTTTTTATGCTATTTAATCATTTAAGATTTTAGCCGCAGTTTTTTTATTTTGATGTTTCCCCAGTCGACTCTTACTCAAAGCGCAATGTCGTCCCTTGTAACTGCTTTTGAGCACCTGTGTGGTATTTCGTTTGGGAACGATGGCTAACTGTTGAAAGGCGGGGGACTCACCCCCCGCCTTTCCGGAGAAGGGGAATGCGGAAGCCTTGAACCTCGTGGCATCGTGCCCCGTGTTAGTGGTAGTATTTTGTTCGTGATGGCTTTATGTATGAAGATCATGTAGCTAGGTGGTGTAAATCGGCTACAAAACAAGCCTGATGAAATGTCAACATTATTATATGAACCTGTATAGATATAAAAATCTAGCTATCGATTGGATACTTGCTAGCAAGCTACATGAACATATAAAATACATAGCTAATATATAAATATAGATATAGGGTAGGGTCAACGTGAAGCGGGAGATTGTGAAAGAGGTAGGTCTGCTGCGACTACACATCATTGAGGAGAAAAATGTAGCTCTGAGCTGTCTAGCGTACCATCCAAACGGGTAGCTAGCTAGAATAGCTAACAGTATTTCGAGCATGGTTTCTTTAGGAAGTACAATATAGCTGTGATCATTACTTGGGTAGCTAAATTGCTTTTCGTCGGGAATTACTGCGATTAGTGAATGTTCTTTTTTAGTATGTACTATGATATTAAATATTATGCATAGACTTAAGTTACAATTTATTTACCTTTTTAGGAACTAATATTTACTAACGTTAGTACAGTCGGCATGCTCTCGCTTGCCTGGTGCGGTGTATACTGTCAGTTACGGTAGACGGTTCTTTGCCAGAATCCAGCATTGTTCTCGTCGTGTTGGTGCCTGTACTTGAGCTGTCTTATTCACTATAATAACGCTCATTAATTATCGCCATCGTTGATGTTCAGAGGATAATTACTGACGTGATTGAGTTTCATGAGTCAGAGTTCCAAACAAAGCACTGCTGTCTGGTGATTTGGAGGGCTATCTTTCCACGGAAAAGATGCCCTACTTCGAACTGGTTTTACGAAGATGAGCAGTTGAGCGTGCAGTGCTTAAAAACATAGGGGTATAGAATTTACTCACATATGCACACACATACATACATCCATGCATATGTGCACATTTCTGTTTTTATTGTTGTGCTGTATTTAATTGATTGATTGTTCTCAAAAGATGTGAAAGATATCAAAATGTTTTAGTCCTTTACAAGTAATATGAATTGTAAGCCGATAATAAGTCGAACACACATGAGAACATATTACTGATTTGCTGTAGCTTTTGGTCTGTTTGTGTAAATGTCTTGCTTATCTCACCTCCCCTAATTCAGATGGAAAAGAGCCCTTTGCCCAATGATGAAAATGGGACAGTGATGACTGGGGGCCCGTCAGTGGCCCAGCTCCTCCAGCCAAACGGAGATGCTAGTCCAAGAGAAGGTGGCCTCGGGGAGCCCTCTCGCGATGCCTGGAGCAGTAAATTACAGTACCTGCTAGCTCAAGTGGGGTTCAGTGTTGGGCTAGGGAATGTGTGGAGGTTCCCTTACCTTTGTCATCAGAATGGAGGAGGTGAGTACCATTCAGTTTCAGTACCTGCATGTTTGTTAGGACTAACAGTGCCAAAATAAAAACCAATACACAAAGTCAAATACAAGGAAATTTCATTCATATTGGTGTTGCTTTTCCCATTGATGCGCTGTGATGCCCTGAACAAATTCATCACACACAAATTCAATGTATGTTTTTGTCAGTAAAGATTATTTTGTGCCACATAGAAATGCCTTCCTTTCTGTGATGTGGATTGTATTTGCATTTCACCCAGGGGGTAGTCAGAGGGAAAGTGTTAATTGTGTCCAAACTCAATACAGCACAAGTGTTTCAGGTATACACTGTCCTGCAGGCTCATATAATGGTCAGTGGTGTGTGGTTTGTGTTTAAGGGCTTTGATACACAGAGAAGTAGATCACATTTCCCAGTGTTATTTCCTCCTGCTGTCACAGGTGCATTTCTCCTCCTGTATGTGCTGCTTTTGGTGGTGGTGGGGGTCCCGCTGTTCTTCCTGGAGCTGGCAGCTGGGCAGTGCATTCGCCAGGGCAGCATTGGTGTGTGGAAGCACATCTCTCCCAAACTGGCAGGGATCGGATACTCCAGCTGTGTGGTGAGAACAACGGCTCCTTCTCCCCTAACCCATGTGCTCAGCACTACTTTCATTTGCCTGCACTGGCACTGAATTGGTGCAACTGTGCATGCAATACAGGAGTCAAATTTTTCACTCAGAATGCACACAAGTTCTGGGAAGTAGCTTACAAAGTACTCGGTATAGACAAACTGTCAAGTAAAGGCAGGAATTTTTGTATCCTGTTTCCCCAAAGATGCAACTTTCAGTTTTGATATCTCTTGCCATGTTTCGAAGGTGTGAATGAGCAGTACACACAGTAAACCAGTCAGTCACGTTATGATAATAATAACAGATACCTGTTCAAGATGAATTCCAGTTTTGGCAGCAGTTTCCTACTTGCACTGCCATTTTAAAATGCCGTCAGCTCAACAAAGATGGTGCTTTTATGCCTGCCATGTTAAAATATATCTGGTCTGGAAACCATTTCAGGAATATTTTCAGTATGTTTCTCTCAGAATTGACCAATGGCTGAAATGCTATTATAATCACAATAATATTCTTTCTACCCACAATTTGGAGCATTACTTGCCAACTGACATCACTTGCAGAATTCAGATGTCAAAATGTATGTTGCTGTGACTTAAATCTATCGCCACACTGAATTATTGTTCATTTGTTTGTAGAAAATGTAAGAACAAAACTCACAATGTTAGTTGTATCCCTGTTTGAATTGGTGTTTTTATCTCTGACTCAGTGGCCTTTTGTGGGTGGTATAGTCACTCTTGGCAATGACATCCTCATGACGGCAGTAACTGTGAAGTGTGAGTGGTTTCCATAGTATGTTTGCCAGCCTCACATATTATTGTAAATATGTTTTCACTTTACATAGGTCAGATGTACTTGAATATACTTACACTGTACATAATGCCAGGGTTTTGTTTGACTTTGGAATGTGGTTTTCATAGTTTTGGTTTAGCATTAACTCGGCCATCCTCCCCCTCTCAGGTGTGTTTCTTTGTAGCTCTGTACTACAATGTCATCATCGGGTGGAGTCTGTTCTACCTGGGCAGCTCCTTCCAGTATCCCCTGCCCTGGGAAGACTGTCCTGAGGCCAATAACAATACTGGTATGTAATTGCTAGTAGTCTGGATGAATGTGCTCTGCTTGTATAGTGTGATGCAAGCATATCTACTGACCTGCATCCTGTTGTTGGGACCAGACCATAACTCATCCTCACTGGCTACCTTTGCCTCTCCCCTTTTTTCAGTAAAGGAATGTACTGACAGCTCTCCCACCACGTACTTCTGGTTTCGCAAAGCCCTGGACATCACAGACTCCATTGATGAAACAGGAGAAATGAACACTATAATGACCATCTGTCTGCTGGCTGCATGGACCATCGTCTGTCTCGCCATGATCAAAGGCATCAAGTCATCTGGCAAGGTAGTGAGCAGTAGTGCACTCTGTCTGTTTGCCACGGGTCAGTCGTAGTGATTTTTACAGTCATCAACCAGATCTGTGTTAACCCCACTCTCCCTCTTCTTCCTCTCCTCACCCTCTAAGGTGATGTATTTCTCTTCACTGTTCCCCTACGTCGTGCTGTTGTGTTTCCTCATCAGAGGACTGCTGCTAGATGGAGCGTCCGAAGGGATCGCGTACATGTTCTACCCCAAGGTATGACCGGTCTGGTGCTCGTAGCTTGAAAGTACTTTGTGGAGCCTTTGGAAATGCCTTGTTTTTATTTGATTGTCAACAAGACATAAATTAATTTCTCTACAACCTTTTGTTGTAGAGAAATATTCCTATTTCTCTACAACCTTTTGTTGTAGAGAAATAATCCTATTAGCATGCAATTGTAGATGTAGAAATGTATGGTGAACATTTACAGCATTGTCAAAGTATATCACACTAATATTGTGCAATAAGTTTTATAACCTCAGATTGGTTTCCTCATAAATCCTTTGAGCAAGACACAAACTGTCATCGTGATGTTGATCCAGGTCACAGTAAAAAAACGTTAGTTGGTTCACCATCTCTACATGACAACAGTTTAAACAGATTCACATCTGACTGATGCAAAGCAAACACGATTACACAAAAATGTGATAGGCATGCAAGTTGCCCCAGTATCTGAAGATGTAATTGTTTTCTTGAGTTTCAAAACAACCTGAATTATTAAAGGTTTTTTCTACAATGTTTTTGGTTTTATTACATCATACTGAATATGGTCTCCCCACGCCTCACTGTTTCTGTCATAACCCCATCCTCACCTACTGCCATCAAGTCCCCACATGCAAACATCTTTGTCATGAGGAGAGATAATGGGACTCACAGCGGACCAGTCCCTCGTAGGCCACATGTAAAAATGAACAGTGAAATGCAGACTGTCACTATGCACCTTCCAAAAAAAAGTCAAAGAAAAAACATAGAATCAGCACACAATGCAACAAAGACTCTTCACACAGCACCAGAATATGTAAGTATAAAAGCCAGTGTGTTTGGGCTAAGGATATGGACGACAGTCACTATAAACTGTGGTTGTTTGAAGCGTGTGTTAGATTTTTTTTTTTTTTTTTTTTTTTGGCTACCAAGCAAGTTTTCTTTTAATTGGTAGTTAAGTATTTACTTTGTGTGTTTTTATGGTGTATTCATTTTTGGTTTATTTTTTGGTCTGTTTTGAGAAAAATCCTTGTACATGTTTTGCACTTTGTAAGTAAACACTGGATAGTTTTTGGTACATGCTATCTCCTGTGCCCTATCACCCCCCTCCCCGGCCGTGAGTATCGTTATCTCTCCTCAGGGCAGAGGTGATTGCCTGTGGGGACTTGTTGGCTGTAGATGAGGGCAGGGGCACGACAGAATCGCCTATCACTGAAATGTAGACATAAAGACCTCCTATTCATCTGTAACCCAAAAATAAACAACCAAATTAAAAACCAACATCATTATCTAAAATGGAGAGCTACAGTGGAAAAATGAATGCCTGCAGCACCATGCCCTATAAGCCTCTCTCCACTGAGGAGCCATACTGCTTGAGCAGCTCAGGGTAACACAGCTGTAGATAATGCGCAGTGTTTGAGAAATCATGATGCTTCTATAAGGGCAGAATGTCCTGCAGTGCTATTTTGCAGGCCTGGACTTGTCTGGGTTCTGAGTTAACTTCACTGAGTTAACCTCTTCATTCTGTCTTGTCGCCCGGTTTCTTGGTTAACTTCACTGAGTTAACCTCTTCATTCTGTCTTGTCGCCCGGTTTCTTGGTTAACTTCACTGAGTTAACCTCTTCATTCTGTCCTCGTCCCACAGCTCAGCATCTGGGGAGAGGTGCAGGTCTGGCGGCAGGCAGCCACGCAGGTGTTCTTTGCCCTTGGCCTTGGTTTCGGCTCCGTCATCGCCTACTCCTCCTACAACCCCCCAAACAACAACTGCCATCGCGACGCCCTGATGGTGTCCACCATCAACTTCCTTACGTCTGTGCTAGCTTCCCTGGTCGTGTTTGCCGTCCTGGGCTTTCGCGCCAAGACCATCGCCATGGAATGTGTGACTCGGTCAGTGAAGGGCGGGTTGAGGGCCTCTGTGTATCATGTGAATGTGTGTGGTGGTGGGGTTTTGAAGGTTGAACCCTGGATGTTAATCCTTTACTGTTTAACTGACTTTGACCTTTTAGAATTTTTGACCTTCTAGAATTTTAACCCTGTGATTGATTTTAAACATGTCGAAAACAGTCCATTTGTGTCGCCTTCAATATTTTCTGTTTTGAAATATTACATATTTAAAAATGTTGGTGCATTTGTAACATCCATAGAGTGAACTGTGATTCCCTGTACTTTGTGATTCTGGCACTGGTGTGTCAGCCGTTATCTGTCACCTCTTTGGGCTGTGTGTCATAAAGGCCCAGGCTGAATAACGGGCCTTCTCTTTCCCCCTCTTAGCAATCTGGGCCTCTTGTCTGAGCTGACGTTTTTGGACACACGCTGGTCGCCTATGTTCAACATATCAGACCCCGATTCCGTGTCCCTGGAAGAGTACAGAGCGTGGTTCCAGCACTCGGGGACCAACATTGACATACAAGAACAGAAGAACATCACTGACTGCAGTCTGGAGGATGAGATGAACAAGGTCTGAGGCTCCCGCTCTCCTTTGCTAACTCATTGTCTGCATCCTCACTGCTCTGACTCTTGCTGCTCATTTTGTGTTCTGTCTTTGTTAGTGACACACATCCACTGCCGCTCTCTTTCAGGGCGTGGAAGGGACAGGCCTGGCCTTCATCGTCTTCACAGAAGCCATGACTCTGTTCCCCGCCAGCCCCTTCTGGTCCGCACTCTTCTTCCTGATGCTGCTTAACCTGGGGCTCAGCACCATGTTCGGCACCATGCAGGGCATCCTCACACCGCTCATGGACAACTTCAAAAAGCTAGCCCGGCATAAGACCATGCTCACAGGTAACCTTATTCCCTTTTTACTGCCTTTGCTGTCTCATGTAATGGCAGACCCTAAGAATCTTACAAATGGCCTCCACAGTACAAAAGTTACTCGTATGTTATTGTGTGTTTGAAGTTATCCTCACTATTTCTTCCCTGTGGTATTGTTAATGGTTAACACACAGGAGTTTCTTTTTGAGGTACGCCTGACAGTGTGGCTGGTGATTTATGGGAAAAGCGCTCTGCCAAGCTCTGATAACGGCCACAGCTACTCGCAGTGTACCTACATTTCTCACGTGTTGTGCCTAAAGTGGCTTGTGCTGTGCTAAAATCCCACTGTTTCCACAGCTGTGTCAGTGTTGACTCTGTGTATGTCTCTCTCTCAGTCTGCAGCTGTGTGGTGGGCTTCCTGATTGGCCTGCTGTTCACCCAGCGCTGTGGGAACTACTTTGTCACCATGTTTGATGATTACTCAGCTACGCTGCCCCTCATCATCGTCGTTGTCTTTGAGGCATTCAGCGTCTCTTGGGTGTACGGAGCTGACCGGTAAGGGTCAAAATGGAGTCTGATAATGGTATACACTAGTGGAGTACACAGCATGTTTTGGAATTCTGTAGTGTTGTGGTTATAATTTGAGTAAGCAGAGTTAATACAGAATAACTGGTGACGAAGACTAGCTGTAGTACAAAGGTCAAGGTAAAGTTTCAAGGAGTGTTGTCAGTGTTCACTTGCCTTGTAGGTCCTAGTGAAGGAGTAGTTTCAAGCCGATATTGACCTATTGATGTGTAGGTCAATATTTAAATTGGCTTTAATTGCTGCCTCTAGGTTGAGCCCCACCTACACAAGAGTGATACATCAGAATAACTGACTGCAGATTGATTTATTAGCAGTGTACATCATTGCGCTTTGAGAAGAATTATCCCACATCAGAGTATAGATCTGAGCATCTAGTTTGGTCTTGGGCCTTACAGCTGAGGTGCTATGCAGTTCACAGGGCAGCGGTTGTCCTTCTGACGCATATCATGCGATGCCGATCACTCTCACCCTCCCTTGTGTTTCAGTTTCCTTGATGACATTGAGAAAATGCTGAAGTGGAGGCCCCCAATACTGTACAAGTATCTGTGGCAGTATGTGTGCTTGCTGGCCATGATCGGGTTACTCGGGGCCAGTTTATTGCGTATGTGCTTCAAACGTCCAACTTACACCTCTTGGAATCAGAATTTGGTAAGGTTACAGCCTCTACTGCAGGGGTGTCAAACTCCAGTCCTGGAGGGCCGCAGTGTCTGCGGGTTTTTGTTCTTTCCTTTCGATTGGCAGCCATTTTAGGCCTTGGAAACCAGGTGTGTGGACTCTTTAGCCAACCAGTGATTTTAATTAATCAATTAAGTGCTAAAACACACCAAAAACCAGCTACCACTGCGGCCCTCCAGGACTGCAGTTTGACACCCCTGCACTACTGATTGCAGCATGAACATTCACTCAGGGCTCCCATGAGTGTTTGAACAGATTTTGAGTATATGAATAAGATTTGAAGATTTATCAATTTAATGAGATTAGCTGCTAGATCATGCACAGCATGAAATATTTAGTGTGGGTTTTGCTTAAGTCATACAAGAGAAACATTGAAAAGCTGCCATTGAATTGTGAATTGAAAAGGCCATTGAATTGTATTGGAATTTTCCTTCAGAAATTCATTAGGAACTCTCTTAATTGTTTTTGGGCTTCTTTGAATGGCAAGTTTCATGATAAGATGATTTATGACAGTTTGTAATATTCAGATGAATAATAGTGCTAATGTGCATTGTTTGGAGAAGGTGTGAGAGTTTTTTTTGTCTTTTTGTCCTTCTAATTCCCACTGTCTATTTTTTTTTCTCACTGATCCCCTGCTTGATCTAGGTCTCAGAGGTGAGTTTGGAGTACCCTGGTTGGGCACTGGCTGTGCTGGCAGTGCTTATTGTATTTGCCACTCTCCCAGTCCCTGTTGGCTATGTTCATTCCCTGCTGAAGGCCAGACTGAGCCATGGACCACAGGGAGGAGGTGAGATGGATGTTGAGAGGGAGCAGTACACTAAGTGCAACACTACCGAACCAGACTCCACCCCTGGACTCACCCCATTGGAGGAGGATGAGGATGGAGCAGACGGGCCTCCAAGGAATTCTTTCCTTCAGTCGGGTGAAGAGAACTACAGACTCCTCCCCCAAGAAGCAGAGGATGGAGAGGACACTACTGGGGTGTGAAGAAGTGAGGAGGAATGGGGTAGGAAGGGGTAAGCACTATATAATTCAGACCTTTGAAAAGGAGTGTGAGTGGAACCAGAACATATGGATGGGAGAGACATGTAGACATCCATATGAACATGCAGAAACGTATTCATGGGAAGGAGTACAACATTAAAAAACATTTAGACTTTACAGCCAGAATCTCATTCCTCCATCATTTACATGGAAGGCATGGGTGCAGTCTTATGTTTATTGTCAAAAGTCCATTTTTATTTCGTAAAATCAAGTTGGCTTCCGGATCACACACCCTCGCAAATTAACAGATCTACTCATTCAACATTATTCATATTCAGTGGCATACACATTTCTCCAAAAAGCACAACCCACAGCTACATGTGGTAGGGGACAATCTATACATTGGGAACAGTTGCACACCTCCATTTAATTCTTCCTGAACCAACATCAGTTTGCACAACTGGGAAATTTCCATGTGTCAAGTTTGGTGCAATGGCAGTTACTTTATGACTTAACATTTTTACTGGGAAGGTTTTTTTTTCAATTAACAATTCTAAGCACTCTAATCATTACAAAATACCACTGTAATGATTACATCATTATTTCCATTAATATGGTACCATTTCTTTTGGTATTTGTGTAGTAGTTGCAGAGTGTAGCATCTGTGACTATTCCCTGGTCCTCACAATGAGGTGCAGAGGTGACTTGACCATTACTATAGATGTTCTTTCAGCCTTTGGGTTTTGATTAAAAGGCAGTCTTGATGCCTGTTCTGTAGCCTTTTTCGTTACCTGAAGTGTTACATTGTTACCCTTTATGAAAAAGGGCTGACTAATTTATACAGAGAAATGTCTCAAACCTGAAAATAATTAAGTGAATTTAAAACTGATGAGTTTGTATTTTAATTTATTATGTATTTATGTAACATGTTTATCTTGTACATGTCCATCTCTCTCTATGAGAAACCCAAGCAATTAAGAGCCCTTCAAATGGCATGCAAATTTTGCCCAGCTCACTGCTTATCTCAGCACAGATACTAAACTTGAGCAAGAACTGGAGCAGGTATCCTGTGTAAATATACAACTTCATTTTTTGGGTTACTACAGAAACAACAGTTACAACCCATTGTCCAGATAGTCATGTTTATGTCTCACACTACATGAATGGTGGTCCTACTTGGGCGTTGACATTACACTATACAAATGCCCTCTTCAAACACACCTCTTTAACTACCAATGTACTATCTCGTACCTGTGGTTAAATGAACATGCCATACTCTGTATTTTTGTGGTCCTGCCAGTGATTGATTGCTGCTGTCTATGGGTCCAGTACTTTAAATAAACACCTGGGCAAAACTTGCACACCATCCAAATGGTTCCTCACTTTGACAGTACACAACATTTTCTAGGCCAGTGACACATGGGTATGTTTTCTATAATTCATGCCACACTTGTGTAACCAGTAGTTGTGCAGTATATGTACACCCCATGTAGTGTTGATGACTCCCAGCATGAGAGACTGCTAGTGCTGGAGAATTTACCTCGGTGTGCTGGCCTCTCCTTTTGCTGGGTTGACAAAGTCAAAATCAAACTTGTGCAACAAAAAAAAAAATTCCATGAGCCGTCAATTTCTTTGTATCTTTTGACATCAAACATTTTACTCTTTTTAAATGTAACACAGTTTGGTTTTTTCTTTCTAGAGAAAGTGTTTTGATGGTATATCATTGTATGGGATAGCACTAATTTGGATGTACCTGTATTGGATAATTGTTAACAATGAGGGGAAAAAATAGCTGCATGTACAGAGTTTGGCCTGTTCAGTCTGAATGTCTCTTAAAAGGATATAATATGTGATGCTCTCAAATATGAAGGGAAAAACCAGATCGCATCTCACATCCCAGCACTGGGTCCCCTCTGTTCTGAGGACCACATAATGAAGGGAACGTAAAGCAGGAGGGGGCCCAGCAGTTTGGACCACCACCCCATTCTGTTGTGTCAGTATGCTGCTGATTCTCCATAATCCATTAAAGTTTGAGGAGATTTGCTGTCATCTCTGCATAACTGATATTACAACCGAACTGTTAACCAAAACGGGTGTACGGTAATGGATTTCATCATATTTTTCATGTTATTGTAATTATCACGGCAGTCTTCTCTCAACAATCTCACGTTTGATGATCAAAATATGAGTTTTGCATCAAGTTAAGTTTTTCCTCAGTATTTGCCAATAGACAAATATTTGATTTTGTTGTCCACCCCCACCCCCACCCCAAAAAAACATGGGGGTTTTCTTCAGTTGTAGAGCTGGAGTGTGCCATTAGATTATTAACATAATTCTGTTGTCCTTATTTTGATCACATATTATTAATTATATATTGTTAGTATTGTTTTTGTAGGCAATTGAATGGTTATGATTTTTATGCATTTTTTATGCATTTTATGTGCAACATTTGAGTGGGAGGATGTCTAACTTGGTAAAGTAAGGAGAGAACAGTGCGATTTAGTTCCTCCTAAATCAAAATAACACCTGACATCATTTGGGTTATCTGCAATCACTAATCTGCCACAGCTTTGCAGAGAAGTGTTGATTTGCAAAGACTCAATTGAGTGTAAAGTGTATCAAATGTATCAATGATATTATCTGTAAGTCAGGTTTGGAGCCAGCCAGAGTGGATGCATGGTTAAAAATAATCCATTTTTCCTCTGGAAACACACTATGTTAAAATACTATGATCTACTGCCTTGCAAAAGATAAATAGTTCTTATTCAGTGCTATGCAGGGACTGTTGTGTGACCTGGCCTTTTGGTGACCTTGGCACATGAGTGACACCAGTGCTGAAAGCCTTACAATGATCTTAAAGTGCCACAATATGTTAACCTGTTTGCTGCGAAAGATACCTCTGCAGAGACGGTTCAGTCTTTCAGCACAATTCATGGGGTACTTATTTACATATACAGCTGTATGTATCACTTTGCACCATGTTTTAAAATATTCATGGATGTGGAAATTAGAATGCATCTGGTCAGGGTCTTGACTCATTGTGGAACACTTCTGTTACATATATGGGCTTTTAGTGGCAGGGAGAGTTTTTGAAGTGATACATTTTTAAATGTCATTTCTGGTGTATGATATCTCTGGTTTTAATCATTCAAAATTCAATTTTTATTTTTTTAAACCTTTTTATGCATTTTATGTGCTTTTGTAGTAGAGATCTAGGTGTTTTATGTCACAGCTGATTCCTTTCAAAGATTTAATTGTATATGGTTTGTAAACAATATATGGTGAAACTGTTTTATGTGTTTTGCACAATCAATAAGGGCCTTATTTTGGTATATGCACAGAGAGAATTGTATGCGGTCACATAGATTAATCAGTCTCCCCTACAATTAGATCAGTGGTTTTTAATCCTGGACCTGGTGCACCACATTGTATGCTGGTTTTATTTTTTGCCTTAAAATAATCAACCTGGTACTCGTCCTAAAAACAGGTGAGATGATGTCAATGAACTGATTAATAACCGGTTGTAATTGAGTAAGTTTTGAGTAACTGGCATACCCAGAACCCAGCAGGTGCAGGATTGAGATCTGCTGTATGGGACAGTGATGTGCATCATGTTCATGTGATTGATTGGTTTGTGTTGTTTGTGAAGAGATTTGTACAAATGTTGCATGTAGACCAGGCATGGGCCTAAATAGCTTGAGTGCCTCAGCTTTCAAAGTTGCCTAATGAAGAATAACAGATTAAACTCTTGAGACACCAAGAGAAGTGATTTCCTACCAAAATGACCTACGTAACTATGTATATTAAGAACTGTGAAGTCAAATTGAACAAAATCCATCAGACCCTCAATCTGGAGTTGCCCAGTATATGTAAACACACAGATATATTCACTGAATTAAACAATTCAGTGTAAAGATACCAAACAATTTAATAGGTATAGAAAGTCAAAACAATACCTACTTCAAGCTACAGAAACTATAGTAATTGTATTAATAGTTTACTTAGCAGAAAGCCATAGAGTGTATTAATTCATGGTCTATGGCATCCTGAAGTGAGGATAGTGGTTAACGTTTTCCGTTAGCATTGCTCAGCAATAAGGGCCTGAAACTCAGTCGGCGAGTCAAACTGGATGCAACAGTCCCTTCCCTTTGCAGATCACTTGGAAACAAGATTTGTAAATTGTAGAAAGTTGTTCAGGTGTTTTCAATACTTCTATCTTTGTTTTTCTAATATGATGAATTTAAGAAATACTTTCTTACATTTCTTGCATTGTCATGTACAGTTGAGTGTTATTTTAGTTTTAAAGGTACAATGTTTTATGTCCTTGTTTTTATTGTGTGTCAATAATCTGTAACCACAAATAAAATCAGTTTTGAATATTTTTGTATTGTGTCTGTTTATACACAATGTGGGAATTTAGTACCCACTATAAAGTAATTTCCATTACAATTCCACTAACACTTCAGTTTCAATTTAAATAAATGTTGCCAGGGACTTTGCAGGTTTCATAATTTGAAAAAATGCCATACATGAGAGGAGAAATAGATTGTAGTTTGAATAGTCGATTTAATACTATTACAGGGTTGCTACAGGTGTAAAGCCACATTTACAATGAAGAATAAAGTTTAAGAGAATAAAATCAGTAGTGATTTTTGGATGTAACTGAAAGGAAAATATCTTGCAATTTCAGAGTCTCCTGCATGTATCTGTCCTAGCCCATTTTATTAAGCTTGCAACAGGCTTTTTGATTAGATATGTTTAAACTATTATCTGAACTTATCTCTTGAGTAAGACAAAAAGAAAGGTTACAGAATGGAGACGGAACCCCATTACATTCCCAGTCAAAGAGAATGTGCTTAGTATGTGGTGGGCTCCTGGTCTCAGTGGTACTTACTTGGGTCTGGATTCATTGAGAGCAATTTGTACCAAGGATAATGATAAAAAAAAATCAGGGAAAAGCTTTAAGACCATGGTTGAGTGCCTGTAATTCATAGGTTTATTCGACAATTATACAGCTCAAATTACCATCCAATGGATTTAGGTTATCACATGCAAGAAAATGAAGTGACGAGGAGCAAAAGGTCTAGTTGATACGGAAGTAAATGCCGGAAGCGTTACCTTTTGTAGTGTTTATTAGTACCTACACGATAGATCCAGAATCGACTTAATGTCAGCAATCTACTTCAATGCGAAACGGCAAACACTTGTTCCGCCCACAATTTCTCTACAGGCGAATCGGTGTGTTGGAACGTAGAGGGCGGAACTCCACGTGTGGAACGTGACCAATAGCATCACAGAAGTGGACGCACCACGCTGGGGTCACGGTAGGCGAAAGGGGTGATCTTCGGGGGAAATGCTATGAATCTTTTGTTTGTAGATAAGCCCCGTAAGCAATCAACATAAACAGTGGGGTATTCAGACATTGTATCACGGGGCACTTGTCATGATTTTCCGGGATAAACTACAGGAAATATTGTTTTGAAAGATCGGCTTTAAAGCAAGGAAGCAGTCAACGGATTTGTTGTGGTACCGCTCCCGCCGGTACGAACCCCCAGATGGACCATTTGCGGACGTTATGGCTAGCTAGCTATTTAATGTAGATGTCTGATTAGTTAGTTAGCGAGCTAATCAGTGGACATGTATCTCTACTCACTATTTTATTTTTAATCAGTACAAACAGAGTTATCTTGTCATGTTGATTAAATTGCAAGGCAACTGAAGCTGTTTACCAAGCTAGCTAGGCTAGCTGGCGAATTTTTCAGACAATACCTCGCACTAGCCGGGCCATATCGATCGACAGCTAGCAAGCAATAATGGTCTTTCTTTTCTATTTTCTGTGATGCCCACATTGCGTTAGAGTATTTTAACTAGATGGATATCAAGGACTATCAGCTATTTCGTAAGCTAGCCAACTAGATTTCACAGTTTTAACACGATCTTGATGGCTAACTATTTAGTTTGGAGCTAACGTTCGTTAGTTACTGTAACTGGAAGATTATTTTGTGCAGTCGTTTGGTAGATGAATGCCAACTCGCACTTTGGAAACAGCTATGTGAACCGTATACAGAGGTGTACATTGACAATTATAGTTTGTGGACATTCCTAACTAGATGTGTATAATTAAGTTACATCTGTGTATAGATAATACAAGTCGCACATGTTTGCTGATGTTTTATTAAGCAACTGCTAGTTCGTTTTCACATTTTGTTAGACTAATCGCACATGTCTGGTTCGAGCACAGTACATTTACACAATGCAGTTGTAATGAGCTGCTTTCTTGGCAAGAGACACTGCGTATTGTCCAAATGACCCCACGTTCTTACGAATCGCCATCGCTAATATGTCCATTAACAAGGCGAAGTTTTTTCTGAGCCACAACTTTTTACTCACCTTGTCCACTTTGCGCCCTTCTTTTCCGTCAGTGATGTCAGGGAGTACCGTAACAAGATGGGTGATCTCAGACGACGGCAGCCAACTGATTCGAAGAGAGGAAGTGGAGACAACATTTCCTAAAGGTGTGGGGAAGCATTTTGGGACGTATATATGTTCCACCCACTTAATGATGGTGTACACATATGTTGAGCCATTCATTATAAGCCCTGTGTAAATTTCTAGTTTCATATAGCAGACAGCAAATAGTTTGAATTTGTCCTTTTGCATTTATGGACTGAACAAGTTATCTCCTATTCCCCCAGGTACAGCACAGGAATCTAGCAGGGTGCAAGTGAAAGAAGAGAATTCTGATCGACCTGTCACTAATGTGTCATCAGCAGCATCGTCATCACTGTCTACCAATAAAAGATATGGTGAATGTAACATCTGATACATATATGTGTTCATAAAGGACGTAGAAAGCTGTAAAAAAAAAAAATATTTTATGCTTGCTGCCCTGCATTGGGTTGTTAACATTAAGTTTTATTTGCATTCTATATATGTGTAAACTTACAGTCTCTGTTTCCACAGCTGTGCCTGCCCAGCTGCCTGTGTCGTACCCTTGCTCTTACTGTGACATCTGCTTCACGGCCTCCCATTACCTGGAGAAACATGTCAAGCGCTCACACAGGAAGCAGTACTTGGAAATGCTGCGGAGTCGAAACATCACATTCACCAAGACCCCTCCAGCTTCAAGCAAGACTACTGCCTCTGCTGCACCCGTGTTCAGCAAAACTCCCATCTCCTCTTCACCTACGCTCAACAAAACCCCTGTCTCACCTTCACCCACATTCAACAAGACCCCTGTCTCACCTTCACCCACGTTCAATAAGACCCCTGTCTCACCCTCAGCTACATTAAGTAAGACCCCTGTCTCCTCCTCACCAACTTTCAGCAAGACCCCTGTCTCCTCCTCACCCGCATTTAGCAAAACCCCCACCTCACCTGTAGCTACGTACAGTAAGACCCCTGCCTCCCCTCTGGCCACATTCAGCAAGACCCCAGTTTCCCCCTCAGTACCTTTCAGCAAGACCTCTTCCTCTCCTTCAGTTACTTTCAGCAGTACCCCTGCCTCTGCTACAGCCACTCAAAGCAAGACTTCCACCTCCAATGTGGGAATCTTTGGCCCTCCTGCCTCACAGACAGCTTACCTTACCTCCCCCAAGAGTGTTCCCACCCTCAAATCTGCCACTTGTACTAAATCACAAGTGGCTCAAGCTTCTCACAGCTCTGCAGGTCCCACCATCTGCAGTGAAACACCTGAGAAGGTCTCTGACCCAGCTCCTGTTTCACCTGCCCCCAACTCTACAAAGACTCCTGCATCAAGTCTATCTTCTGGTGAGGCGCAGATAACAGAAAAGTCTGTTATCAAAGAGGCCTCACCACAGGCCCCTCCCCAGCCTCTCTGTGCCCCTTCAGAGCCTAAAAAAGTGAAGATGGAGGTCCAGACAAACCTCTCACCTTGTGCTCACTGTGGAGGGAGGAGAGGAGGAGAGAGTGAGGGAGAGGGGGAGGAGGAGTGCAGCTGTGAGGATGGCACTCTCTTTCTGTGCAACGAGTGTGGGCAGAGCTTTCCCACATTCCCCTCCCTCCGCTCCCACCAGGACGAAGCTCACTGGTGTAAAGGGGAGGGCAAGAAGGAGGAGAGGGAGGAGGAGGGAGAGACTCTGTACCTGTGTGCAGATTGTGGCCTCAGCTTCCCCCAGCTGGATCTGCTGCACCATCACCAGTCTCTCCACGACTCCCTGGGAGCCAAGGATGGGGAGGAGGGAACAGAAGAGGAGGACAAAGATGACGATGAAGACTCGCCACTTTTTTCCGCCGAGGCTCACTCCTGTCCAAACTGTCAAAAGACATTCAAGACCGCCCGCTACCTGAAAACCCACATGAAGATCCACAGCGGCCAGGTGCCTTACCACTGCGACCAGTGCGACAAGCCCTTCACCCAGCTGGGCGACCTGAAGACTCACCGTCGCACTCACACCGGCGAGCGGCCTTACCAGTGCTCCCAGTGTGGCAAGTGCTTCGGCCGCTCGGGGACCCTGAAGAAGCACTGGCGCACCCACACGGGGGAGACGCCGTACGTGTGCACCGTGTGCGGTAAGCAGTTCAATCAGCTGGGGGCGCTGAAAACACATGAAAGGATCCACACTGGGCAGCGGCCATACTTCTGCTCCCGCTGCTCGCAGCACTTCACCTACTCCTACCAGCTCAAGCGACATCGATGCGTGCTCAACGACAAGAGCCGAGGCGCTTCAGAATAATTGCACTCAAAGGACTGATAGTGACAGTTAAGGTGTAGAACTCCTCACAGCACATCACTGACTGCTGTCAGCTCAGAACGCACGGCTGCACGCACTGATAAGCGCTGAGACATGTGGAACGGTAATACCCATTATGTTGCTGAGAGACAGACTGGGAACAGTAGTGAGCGTGGCACTGGTGAGTGCGCAGGGCAGGGTGCTTGTCATATCACTTGTCTGGGTTTTACATTATGCCAGGGTGGTGCTGACGTACTTCCAGGATAGACGTGGAACTGAAAGAGGTGCTGCTCCTCCCTCCAGTATGAACAACAAGCTCTCCCCAGTGCCACGCACTCAGTACTCAGTTTTGCTAGTGCTCATAACCTGAGTTATGCCCTAGCACCACTCCCTTCATGAGGCTGTTCAGTTAAAGGAATAGGGGGCTGTTAGTGCAGCACAGAGATGGTTGTGCAACAATGTAGCAGAGCTGGAAATGAGAGAAACTGTCCCCTTTCCTCTCCTCATGTCTGTAAGCCCCTGAATAATGTATTCAAAATACTGCCAAATATCTTTGACCAAGCATTCCCCCTTATATCTCATCTTCTACCTTGGCCTTAAGGTTTGGTCTATAAAGATATGTTTTTTTCTTTCGTCTAAGAAACATGCATACTTCAGTTCAAAACCCTGTCGCCAGGTATAATACAGCGAATTTGCTTCTGTCTTCACACTTGTACAGTAGCGCAAACCCATAGCACAGCTCTTTAGCTCTGGGGTGTTACAAATGGCAAGTCTGATTGCCATAGTCTTAAGATCAGAAACATAAAACAATCCTTCATCTGAAAACATCAGAGATGGATCTTTCAGATACCTCATTTTTTGGCCTTTCAGCTTTCCAAGTTTTGTTTTGGCGGTACTTGCCTTCCTTCCAAAACTACATGACATCATTCATCCCTGTGTGTTTGTTAATTAAACCACAGAGATCTGCTTGCAAGTCTTGCATTATGTAATTATTGGTATCCTGAGCTGTAGTACTGCTGAAGATGCAGTCAGATGAAAATGGTTCAGTTATTTCCTGGCTTTCTACATCCTAAAAAAGCCCTCAAAAATAAAAATGGTCATGCAGTTTGGCCATGTTGCGGTGCTTTATTATCGCGTAGTGGTCAGCATTCTACATGACCTTATAACTGCATCTCAACACTGGTTCTTTAGCTGTTCCATTTTCTGGAAGATGTAGAACTACAGATATGTAGTCTTCCCTGAATAAAATATTATACAGAGGATTCACAGAGATAGCACCTTTTTTGTACTGTTTGAAATTTTCCTCTGCGCTTTGGGACCATTTGACAAATAGCCAAGCTATGATAGATTACTGCGATATAGTAGGTTTGCGAGAGCCATTTCCGACCCATGTTGTTCAGCCAGTCAGCAATAATGAGCAACGTTGTTGTGGCAGTGCTTTACATAAACACAGATTCTTAGGCCGTAACTCCTAACTATTTGCATATAACCCATTTGTATGTGTGGACAGTGTGTGTTATATATGTGTATTGTCTGTGTGAACAGTGTGTGCATTGTTTGCATGTGTGAATGCCTGGGGAGATGAGTTGCCTTGGTTGCGTCTCCACCCTGGGACTGAGAGACACAAGCAGACGTAAGAGAGGGAGGGAAGAGCGCAGTAAAAGGGCTGAGGAGTGTTAGATCAAGTAATGAGGAAGGTGGCCGCAGGGAAGTAGAAGAAGCAAAGAGACCACAAAAGAGAGGAGATAGGTGAGTACACACAGTCCCAGCGATGACAGACCAGTTTCATAAAGTAGTATGAAAGAGTTATTTTTACACGTCCTATTGCCTTTTTTGTGTCAGTTGACTGTCGTAATACTGGAATCAACGGTCATAGGCACAGATGCATGATGGTGATATCATTCAACTTGTTTGGATTGTGATAAATGAATACAGGTGCAGATACTCTGTAATTGTGAATAATTATTTAAAATGAAACTGCAACAGTACTTAGTATTATTGATAGGAACAGCTGGTAGGAAGGTTTGTTGATACAGTAACATCACCGTTGTCTCTCTTGAAAGATGCACACATTTACTGTTACATTTTTGGTAGCCATTATGGTTTTTGTAAGGATGAGTGAAACCAAACAAACAATAAAGATGAGTAATTGAAAAGGGACAGTCTCTGCGCATGATTGTCCAGGTGTAAGAATATTCTGTTTTGAGCGTATTGTAATGAACTTTATGAGATGGGAAATATGAATATGAATTTGGCTGCCTGGCATGACCATTACAGAACAATAACAAGCAGCAACCTTGATGCCCTTGGTCCTCACTGACAGCAGCTGCTGATAAATCTACATTGGTCACCCAGGTGAGCCCCTCAGCCCTCCCTGCTCTCAGTTGTGCTGGGCAGTACTGAGCTTTGTATGGCAGGGTAGCATACAGTCTTGGGAGGCTAATAAAAAAACATTGTTTCCCAGAATAAACAGACTTTGCTCATAGTGATGCTGGTTGGTGTTCTGTGGTGCAGTAACGTGGTATGTTAGGAGGAACTTGGTAACATTTTCAGGCTGATTTGATTATCACTGATACTTGCATGCAAATCGCCAGGCTCCCTTGTTATTTATGCCTCCCTTGAGCACACTCTTGCTCTCCCTGTGTGAAAGCCTGTCCGGATACCCTGCTCCAGTATCACTGGCACAACCTGTATTTTCATATATTCTGTGTGGCAAGTAGGATCCTCTCTTCACTACCCCATATACACTGACTAACTGTACAGTGCATTGGTAACACAACCCATTCAATGTCACTTGGTTTATAGAGAATAAACAAAATAATGGATGCACCAATTAATAAATATTACTAACAGAGCTGGGGTGCTCTTTGCCTTCAGAACAGCTTCTGTGCTTCTTGGAGTGCTGCTACAGTAGTTTTGAACATTTTTTAATGTTTTGAAATCTCCCCATTCTTTGTTATAGAACTTTCCGTAAAGGTTCAACAACGTTTAGATTTGACAATTAGGGAAGCCATGGATGGTCATGAAACCACTCCAGTCCATCTTGTGATATACATTGTAACTGTAAACCTACTGTTTAAAATGATCGTCCTCTCTCCATTATGTTTTCTACTTCCTGTGATTCATTGCTTCTGTAGCAGGTATACGTTATGTATCATTATTGTTGTAGAGTTGTAATTACTCCCAATTTCTGTTTGGTACAGTAATCTACAGGAATGGACACACACATTGCTTATCTGTTAGCCATCAGCCTCTACCTGGCACTCCCCTCCAGCCAATCACAGAGCACACAGTCTGGCCCTTGGAAGCATGCTCAGCCACCATTGATAAAAGCAGACCAAGGGGCCAAACCACTAGAATCCATCTCCATACAGGATCGTTTTGAAGAGGAGGAAGATTCCCCCGCAATTCCACAGAAACATTGTAAGAAGTGAACACTGGTTCAACACTGCACACATGCAGTGACTATACATTTAATATATAATGTTTTTAAATCACAAAATACGAGTTGTTGAGAGGACAGTACAGCTGAGAAATGCGACACATGCTAAAAAAAAATCTTGTAATGTGTGACAACTTTGAATGGGATTTATACAATTTTAGAATATTTCGACTGAGGAATAAAATTGAACATCTCCAGGTAAGGAGACACACAAACATATTGAAAATAAACTGATCATTACATCCTTACACATACATTGATACACAATCTATGACGACAACACAAAACAACTGAAAATTAAAGATGCTCACTGGCAGATTATAACTGGTGAATCTCACATCACCTCACCGTTCACCTGACCCATATTCTCATGAGGTCATCCAGTGCATCAGACATAGGAGCATTGCATGTATCCTCCATAAGACATGAGTTATTTGCAAAACCAGTCCTCAATTAGTTTGGTTTGTCTTTCATTGCCTCCTCTAAGCCTGTAGCAAGATATGCTGTCGAGCAGAATTTGACCTTGACCTGTTATGTCTGGACAGATACTCACCTGGAAAAGGGTAACAAACTGGGCATCTTTATAGCAGCTTCTGTGGGAACCATGACTCTGATGGGTGTGGTCTACTGCATCTACAGCCAGTTTTACAGCAAGAAGCTCTACTCTCACACACCGCTGGAGGATGATACAGGTGAGATTTCACAAAGTCTTTAAAATATAAATACAAGACCACTGACACAAAACTACTGGAAGGATCCAATAAATGACAAACACTCCCCTACATGTGCGATGTTCCCCGTACCTCTTGTTTTTCCTGCTAGCCCTCTCACTGTCTTGCAGAACTAATTCTTGACCTCCCGGACTCGTCTTCCTCCTACTTCTCCGGTTATGCTTCCACAATGGACGGAGAGAAAGGGACATACCAGGCTGGTTATGGTTATGGATCTATTTCTGATCCCCCTGCCATTATCAATGTACCACCAGTGCCCCACTCCACTCCTCCTTTGGCGGCACCGTTCCCTCCCTTCACTCTCTCCACCTCTACCCCCCTGCAGACTATATCTGCTAGGGATCTGGAGAGGAGCTTTGTTTGATGTATGACTGAATTTATAACACTTACCAAAATCAAATACTAGACACCACTGCATTTGGATTATTTTTACACATTTAACCACTAATATGTAATTACAGATAACAAGTAACAAGAAAAGTTGTTCAGGGACAGTTATTTGAACATTGTATTTGTACAAGGTAAATATATATTGCACATATGTATTTTTCTATTCTTAAAATTTACAAATCAGCACCCAACATTATGTTTTGTATGTTAAGTATACACTGTACCTCAGTTGCCTCTTGTAATTATGAATTTCATTTTATTTATTTTTTTATATAATATATATTAATGTATGTATATTATACCCGTATCTCTTGCTATTCAATTTTCTTGTAACTGCTTAAAGTGCCTATCAATAAAATGTGTTACTGCAGTTACACAGCCTAATCACTAGATGGCAGTGTGCACAACATTAATGTTTTTTAAGCAGGGCTTCCCAGAGTATGGGTGTATTCCAGTTGTCATTACCATTGTATCCTTGTTTCAGTACCATGGATAGCTGCACCAAGTCTGAGACCAATGGAGATTGCATAAACATCATGGCACATCAGTACCATTTAAAAACTCATATTCTACCTTCACTTTGCCAGTCTAGAATATGCCAATTATTAAAAACTCACGTTCTATCTTCACTTTGCCAGTCTAGAATATGCTAATAATTAACTTCATTTCACAGGTCACCAAAGTCATTTCAACATACAACAGGTACGCAGCTGGAGCAAAAATTACTGTTTAAACGTCTTACCTGACTTAAGCTAGTTCTGAAACCATGTGCACATCCAGTGTCAAACTTTTCAGTGATAGACTTGGATATCACCATGCTCAGCTAATATGGAAATTAGGGAGAGAACAGTGAGTTTAAAAATATGACTTTCTAATCCAAGCTAATGTGAGAAATCGTCCACAAAGTCTTTAAACACATATCGCTATTATTACATATATTATTATGAGATTGGCTAAATGAATCACTCCCTCTCCTCAACTAGTGTGGTCACCTTGCATCACTCTTGTTACTATACACTTGTGCCACAAACTGATTCTGAATCCCAATTCCCTGAAATTGAGAACAGGAACAGAGCATTTTGACATTTTGCCATAAATATATAACAATGACTGCTGAAGCAAGAGTAAATATGTTATGATTTAATGCTTCATATGATGTACCATTACTCATATATTCCTTCTTCTTCTTCTTACTATTATCGTTTCAATTTTTAATTTTATTAATAATTGATTACCATCAAGCTTTAGAGACACAATTCCCTGATAATTTCCCAGTATCTGAAATTGTACAATGGTAAGCCTAAAGACAGAAAGGAGGAGAGTAACATATACCGGTAACGTCGAGGTATTGTACGAGGGAGAGGCGTATGTGTGTGTCTGTGCATGTGTGTGTGTGAGAGAGAGGGAGAGAGAGAGAGAAAGAGAGAGCGAGACAGAGAGAGAGGGAGTGAGAGAGAGAGGGACGCAGCGCCCTCAAGCTGGAGTGCTCGCGGGACAGCGCATCGGTCGGATCCGGGAGTCGCGAAGATGGAGGTCCGACCAGAAAGATTTAAGGCGGTCGCGGGAAAGACCCTGGGAAAAATATACAGGTACCCTCAACCTTCCATGATACTTAAATGTGTAATTAGTTTCAGATGTTCTGCCTTCACTGTAGTCTTGCTCTTTACAAAGCGACTAATAGGTTTATAATTACATTCCAGTTTGATTCCCCTCAAATGGAGGATTGTTAGACTATTTTATGTTTCATCTAAGTTCAAGTACTGTATGTATGTATCTATTTTTCATAATGGACACCTCGCTAACCGAAAAAATAATTGATTAAATTACTTACAACAGCTTTGTAGCCTGCTTTTATATGGCACACCTTCCCATATCTCTACATGCTTCTATCTGGAGGGCGGCACTAGCTAATTTAGCGTCTGGATTGGGGTAATAACCGGTTACTCATTACTCTTCACTTCAGAAAAATGTAGACAATCTGATGTATTCGGAAATTGCCTGTATTTTTGCGTTGATATCGATTTCAATAACTTTCACTAAGGAAATGAAGGAAGCTATTTGCCCTGTCCTTGAAACTCTTGGAATTCATATTTAATGAAGTAAATGTTTTATTATCTAACGGTAGCTTGAGCACGTTATTCTGTTTTGAAAAGTTGTTAATGTGGAGTGGTGTCAAATGGTTGGGCAGTACTAACTAGATTATCTTCACTCAGAACCTATTAATACCGGCGTGTCGCGCAGACAATGTCATTACCTGTCTTTCTCTCACACTATTAGAAATAATTAAGTTACAGGTTTTGCATTATTGCGCCATTTGCTGTTATAACATGTGATTCGGTTTCAAAGCCGTAACTGTCTGACACGTTTTGAATTAAAATTGTGCATTCTACAAACTCGAGGTTATGGCCAAGGATGTCAAATACTTTGACCATTCGATGTCGTCAGAGGGTAATCACCAGTGTGTCACTATTTCTGTAATGCTCTGTTGCCTTGTCGGTGGTTGAAATCCTCTTTTCATTGACCAATAAATTATTATAGCTAATTTACACAGCTAATACTCTTTTTAATTCTTAAGAAATTAAACGGGATTATAGGATACATTATTATGATGCTGTTATAAGCGCCCATTCGGTTTAATGCACGCTATTAAGTGATATTCGCCATCCTCTGCCCCACCAACAATACACATTGCCATGTATTTGTAAAATCAAATTATGATAGAGAATTTATAAACATTTAAAACAAACGTCATATGTAAAAGACAGCACGGGAATTGTCAAGAATCATAGCATTTTAAAAGTCCAGTAATACTGTAAAATTATACACTAAATAAATGATGGAGCACGGAAACATGGGTACAGCTTTCAACAATATCACAACAATATGAAGAATTTTTCCGATTACAATTCAATGTGTTCAATTGTAATCAGAATGTCACTGTATCACTGTTACTTAAAGTTGCCCATTGGTCAAAAACAATAATTGATTATTCAGAATTACAACAACCTGTTTAATACAAGTAGCTTAATAAAGTCACGCCAATCAAATAGACTGTGTGATCTTCATTATTAGAATTACTATTTTAGTGGGTCTAGTATTAGCTACACTACAATATAATAATATCCAAGTACTTAAACAAATTATATCTCTATTGAACAGATAAAAGTTTTTGGCTGAGAAGTTCAAGCAAGCTTGTCAGGTTTCTATATGCTTTGCGTGTTTATGGCTGCTTAACATATTTTTGCAATTGTATTGAAAACTATTCGCAGACGTCTATGAACCACATGAGAACATGAGCCTAGCTTGCAGAACATTGTTTTTGAAACTCCTTAAATGTGACAGTAATGATATGTTATGGAAACTGACATCACAGGAGCAGTGTTTTGAGCTCTTATTTTCCATCTATCTTCAGTTTCGCTGTGGTTCAACCACACATTTTGTACAGTATGGACTGTTTGCCTTTTTCGCAGTTTAACTTGGCAGTTTTGAATTCACTACCGTGTTTCAATTGCCTCTCCTTGCATCTATACATACATAATTTTTGTATCATAGTTATTTAATTGCACGTTCTAAATTAGATTGCAATATAAGATAATACGAACTATCAAAATGTTTTTGAAAAGGGCCTCTAAAATATTCATTTTAACTTACAAGAGCATGAATTAGATCGAGTAGGTAGCCTACTTTTTCTAATATTGCTAATATTGAAAAGAATTACATCCGTAAAATATTACCCTTTAAAATGACAGCAGAAACGGATATGCAATCTGTATCACTGAATTAAAAAAACTTAAGAACATCAAAAAAAAAAAAAAACGGTTACAGTTTAGGATGCCAGAAATAGGATACATTTAATGAAATCATTTAAAGACACATTTCAGGATTTTTGAATGGTTATTTAAGTATTTAAAGTATATTCTATATAATATTTTATAATAAATTATATTTTTATTGACATTTTTTAAAATAGAGTTTCACATAAAAAAATAGTAGGCCATCAGAGAGCCCATAGGCTCAAGACAACTATGGCTACAAGGCTCCTGTCTGGGCGCTAATTTTGCTGATTAGCCATACTGAAATGTTATTTATTCAAGTTAATGCTAACTATTGTTTGTCTCGTTCCGTCAACTAATTTAATGCTCACATTCCGTGAATACGTGTATTAAATACCCTAAAAAATGACAGGTGGATCTTAAGTGTCCATACACCGCATTGATAAATGGGTGTGTTCATGGACTCGCAGTGCATGCTCTCTCTCTCTCGGGATTTGAGGAAGCGACTAAACTCATAAATCCTCTCCCGAAATAGACCGCTTCCCTGCCCAGCTGTCGGTCCATGCAAATCCCCAAACTCCAACCCTCCCTCTCTTTCTGTCACTTCCTCTCAGCTTTCCCCCACACTCCCGTATGTCCACTCTCGTAAACGTCTAATTCCCCTCCCCCTCAGGTTCTCACTCCTGGGATTAGCCCATAGTTAACATAGTGGTGCACGCGCATCAACTCCTTACTTTTGTCGACAAACTTGCTCAGTTGGAGTTCATCAAATAAACAATAGGGTATCCAACGGAAATTCGCGACTGTCTGTCTTTTAATGTTTTAAATTGAAATATTACTATTTGCATGTCTGTCTAAGTTGACATGTTCTAAGTTGTATATCTCTATCTTTGTTATCTTTGACATAGGACAGTGCTACCGACATCGAAATTTTGATTGCATTATTTTAATAACAGTAATTCCCTTGAGACTAAAAGTCCGAGGCAACATTTCCTTTAGAAAACTGAGGAGACATTATCTTAGTATGCTTTGAACGATCGGTGTAAAACTGCAGGTGTTTCGAAAGGGCTTTGTCTGGAGGGGAAAATGTCACGTGATATTCGAGGCAGACGAATTAAATAAATCATTCGCACGTGAGCATGAAAGATTTATGGATAGGCCACAGTAGGACCCCAGAGATTCAGAACTCATAGATGAAGAACGGCAGGTTAAGTGAAAGTATCATCCCAGAAATGGCAATCCATTGTCAGATTAATGTATTATTATATACATTGTAGTTATTAAACGAAATTGAAACATGTGAAGTAAATAAAACGGAACTGAACTTTCCCCTCTGTAAAAAAAAAAAAAAAAAAAAACATCAGATGCGATCTTATTTGGATAAAGGGACATGTCTCGGCACTGTTTCTTAGGCCACTTACTGGTAAAATTAACAAGTTGGACAGCAAAAGATTTTTCAAAGACAGATTAGTTTTGGGCAACAAATTTATTTATCTCTGTAGTTTTTATTTCTGAGCTTGCTAAAGATAGTAACACAAATATGTATTGTATGAGTTGGCCTACTTATTGTTTTTCATTTGTTTAAAGTTTTGCATAACAAGCATCACAGACTGATCCATGTATGCATAAGTTGTATCAGCATTCAAATGAATTTTTCCTGGTCCTTGGATATGTTCTGCATGTGCATGTACATTCCATTAGTGTACCATATGTAAATATAGTGTTCATAAATGGGTATATAAAGGATGTGTAGCAGATTTATTGATATGCTATGAGCGTGCGCATGTGTGGTAGCTTGCAGACAGTAATGTGATCCTTCAATCTGGCCACTGTCAGCAGTTCATCAATTATTTACATATTCTCCCCATCAAAAAGCTCTCAGTGTTACTATATTAAACTCTGCAGAGTAAGCAAATACTATACCTTTGTCAGGACACGATCGACCTGGTACTGCTCCTTCCTGCAGCATTCTGAATTCTCAGGATTTTGTTTTCTCTGTTCAGTATGCTGAGAATTTCTTAACACAAGCTTAGATGTTTTGTGGGTGGTTCAAGGTACATGGAGGAACAGTAGTCTTTGGGCCAAATCTGGTGCTCCTGCCTCCAGAAAGCAGGGGGAATTTATAGACAACAGGGAGAGGATGGTCTATCTGCAGTGGGTCACTGTAGGCATACTGAGAGCCAAGGATTCCCTCAATGCAGGAGATCAACATAGTGCACCCAGGGCCAACCGATGAAGGTCACAGAAAAGACAAGAATTATAAAGCCATTCAAGGCTGTCCACATTAGCAAGACTCTGCATAGAGTGCCAGGGGAAAACATCCATTAACAGTGTAATTAGAAGAAACTGAGATGCATCTCTGAAGCACAAACAAATTGACAAAAGACTCTGTTTCCTTTTTTAAAAATGATTTATATTCCTAGGAGATATTCTTATCCAGAGCAAAGTTTTTTTTACTGATTACTCATCATAAAGTACAAAACCCCTTACGGATATGAAACATTTTACTGGAGCTACTGAGATTAAAATCACAGGTGCAAGGACAGGAAACATCCCATATATCCATGTTCCAGAGCTCTTGCTTTACACAGTGCATTGTACATACCCAGTATTATTATAGATGCCAGGTGTGTTGCTGTATCAAATGAGCTGACACTGTTTCTTCAGTGCAGTGTACTGGCCTGTTGGAGCTATCCATTCATGTGTTCACATTTGTCTGTGTATGTGTGAATGAACATTTGTATATGTGTGCATATGTGTGTGAGACTGTGTGAGCATGTGCACCTCTTGAATATTATGGACACACTAAGTGTTCTACCCAAATTGAATCAGTCAGCTCTCCATTAAAATATAATATTCACCACCCCTCCAGAGAATTACGGTATTGTGTAACTTAACCCATAGCTCACCCCAAACTCCAGCCTAGATATCTGTATACTTCTCAATAAAGCACCAGGCTGCAAAATATTAAGGAAGGTAGACTCTGAACGTATATGAACGTTAAATCAGTGAAAGAGTCTGCATGTATGTGATTAGGCTCTTTGGTAACTAGATAATAAAAGCTTGCATTTACAGTACATCGTTTGTTTGTCAGTCAGATGGTGTGAGTATGAAACTGCCGCTTTAAGTCTAAAATAAGACCCATGCCCTCTGCAATCATACTCTGATCTGCAGTTCAGATTCTGAATTATCTTTTCAAAACCACCATGGTACATGGTCATGTTTGTTTGTGGTAGTGTGTGTGAGTGTGCATGTATGCACGCGTTTGTGTGCCTGTGAGTGTTGAGCATTGGTGCGTTGGGTGGATTAAGTCACACCTGTGCCCTGATCTTTTCCCCTCTGCAGCAGGCTGTCCTGGTACCATCACATAAACTCTCATTGCTGAAGGACATTGACTGTAGTGCTGTCAAACTCATTTGTATATATGTCTGCATGTGTGCTAGATGTGTGTTTTTTAGAATATGGATACACAACCATGTTGATGTATTTCTGGATTTTAAAGTAGATATGTCCCTTACTGTCTGTTTTTACATTAGCCTATCCATATATCATACTAATATCCAAGCAAATGTTTCATTTAAATCAAATTAATGATGGTCCTGCTGTTTTGATACTGCCTTTGTCTAGACGACAAGTTAATATACCAGTACATATTAATAAGAGTGTATCTAAGGTCAATGTGCAGTGTAATATTTAAAGCACTGGACAAGCCCTCAGGCTAATGGCTTCATTCTGCAGGAGACACACTAATTACCATGAGCAAAAGCGTTTAATAAAAATGATCTGGTTTACTGTGATCTACATTGTTCTTCATATCCCTGGGATATTAATTCTCTTCGGAGTCATGTGATTACAGTGTGTTGTCTAAATAGGTGTATGTGTTTGTACTTGCGTGGCTGTCTGAGAAGATCAGTCATCTGTATTTTGAGGCATGAGATAGAGGGATGAAAGAATCTGTGAGTACTTACACTGTTCTTGAGAGGAATACTGGTTATATATGCAAATGTACAATCAATGTGTTTGATGGTTTACAAGATCCAGGCTCAAAACTCACCGACTGCATATGTTAGGTGTGGATAACAGGAGCCATATGTATTGAACAGACCATGTATATGTTATTAAGACTAGGGAGATTTACTATAGTGCACTGTGTACTGTGTGTAGTGTGTGGTAGAGCTCAGTGTATGAGGACAGTGCGTTGTAAAGTGCAGGTGAAGGTCAGACAGTCTGTGGAAGATGGGTCTCCTTAGGTGAGAGAGTCCCACTGAGACACAATCTGTTCCAGGAGAGAGAGAGAGTGAGAGAGAGAGAGAGAGAGAGAGAGAGAGAGAGAGAGAGAGAGAGAGAGAGGGAGAGACAGATGTTCTACAATGTAGAGTAAGACACTGGCTGGGACTCAGTCAACATTTGTCCTTAACTTTGGATCACAACTGAATAACAGCGTTATGCATTTACTCTACATGAACAGCTTGGCGAGTTAATTTTCATGATTGCTGAACTCGCTAAACTGTGTCAGTGAAGATAAAAAAAAAATGCATTTAATTGTGAGCCAGATTTATAGGGAAGTGTTGACTGAGCCCATGCTATCTTTTCTGAAGCTTAAGAATGTTAAATATGAAAATCACCTCTCATGATCTTTATTGCGATTGGTTTTCTTTGGTGGTAAAACAGCCTGTCCAAATTTAGTCTGGTCTTCACGCTTCACAAGTCCTTCCATGTCTTCTGATCCTCTTATGTGAGATTACCAAGGCACTTCTGTGAATTTAATATAAAAGGAAAGTAAATAAAAAGAACATATGCTGTCCTTTGATACACATGTATAGTCACAGTGTAACCAGGGTATCTATTCTTAGAAAATCCACTTTTCAGAACAATAATAATCTCCCTCTTACAACTGAGTAATATTTGAGTTAATATTGTGTTTTATGGCTTTTCTCTTCCCAGGGACTCACACTAGTAATACTTGAAATATTGAGCTCAAAAAGTTACTTTTGGGTTGACCCAAAGTTGAAAAATCATAGTGAAACATTATTGACTAAACATATCAATTGGTTGTGCGTAGTTTGTTTTAATTTTACTGAAATGTGGACATATTTATGCTCATTCTGCATAAGGAATTCATGAAAGCAGAAAAAAGATATAATTTCCATTTTAATATGATATCTGAAGGTTTAGGTCTGGAAACCCACATAATAATTAGACAATTATTTTCCAATAGCAAATACATAACTGCATAATTACTCCCCAAAAGCAAAAATGTGATTATACAAAATACATACATATGAATACTCAATCATTTTGATTGCCTTGTAATATTATGAAAAACTTGTGAAATTTGCAAATGCTACATGTGTTTTGGCCAAAAACCATGGGTCAAAAATTTTATCTGTAAAATACTTTTCAAGTCAGCTGAAATTTTAAAATGTAAAAAACAAAAATGGCACATGTGAAGTCTTTTTGCATTTGAAACTATACATTTGCATGTGTTTATTTCAGATTTCACATGTCACTGGCACCTTTCCCACATGTGAAATGTCTGGAATCCCTGAGTGTCCTTGAAAGAAAGTAAAGGTTTTTTGAAGCACTTTTTGTATAATTTGACTCCACAAATTCTTACCCAAGTTGAGTTCCTGTACCATGTGTAGTAAACGGACACTGACACAGCATCGCAGCTCACCTGAGATAAGCTCTCTGCCTGAGGGGATGCTTTTCCCCAGTCACTGCGCTTTCACTCTCTCGGGCCACTTGCATAACAGCACAGTCTGACGCCTCTGAAGAAGCTGCTGCAAAGCAGACCTGCTGCAGGAGGCCGTAGGCTGTCACACCGTGCATAGCTCTGTGCATGAGTTCAGCATCTCTGGCATTTTAATATCAATGCCGTCAGCATTTGGCTTGCCCTGGGATTGAGTCTGTGAAGATGAGTAAGGAGCCATGTGTTCAGGTGCGGCAAAATGTGGTGGAAAAACACAAGCTCCTGTAATATGAGCCGTAATGTGGTCCCTGCAGGGCCACACCCTGCCCTGGGGTGAGCTCTGCTGCTCCTGCAGTCCACTCTGCAGAAAGGCTGAGGTTGAGCTCTGTTCTGCTAAATCCACCACTGTGTGTGTGTGTGTGTGTGTGTGTGTGTGTGTGTGTGTGTGTGTGTGTGTGTGTGTGTGTGTGCGCACGCATATGTGCTTGTGTGTGTGTGTGTGCGTGTACATATGTTTGTTTGTTTGTGTGTGTGTGTGTGCATATGGCAGTACCTGAGATCCATCAGTTATCTGAATTACACCATATCGTGTCATTCTTATGCCTTGTTTTACTTTTACAAAAACAAATAAAAAAAAATCTATTGATTGAATACAATCGTAATTTTATCTGAAGGACAGATGGTTAAAATCAGTTTCAGTACAGACTGGTTTAAGTTTAATGTACAGTCTCATTCAGGAATCTGGTTCTGGGAGGGGCATCTACATCTTCAGCCATCCAGAAACTCAGCTGTATATTTATTTTTAAATCTTTCTTTCCCCCTAACTTTAGGAAAGCCTTTTTGTTAGTATGCTTGATTTTGTTCAGATTAGATTAGATTGTTTGAATATCTTTTCTTTGGTGTACATGAAAGGACCGAGCTGATAGTAAAAGTAAATACTGCCTGATTTAATGGATTATGCAGGTGAATGACATTGCTCTGGGTGACAGAGGTAAACACAGACAGCACAGACACAGGGAGAGAGGGAGAGTGGTCAAGAGGGAGAGGGAGAGAGCGGTCCAGAGCAACAATATGCCGCCAACCATACTTCCACAAGCCCACAGGAAGGTAGAGATCAATATTCAGTATTTTGTGTCTGTTTGTCCCATGCATTTTATAATATTCATGTCCAGTAGCAGATAATTGTAGTAATCCTATTCTGAGTGTGGTGGATTAACAGAGTGGGGGAGGGGAGAAGTGTTGACAGAGAAGCAAGAGCCAGAGAGTATGGTGGTGCTCTGTCGGCACTGTATCTTCTCTGTTATTAGGACGGGCTGAGCTATCTAATAATTCATTTAGTTAGCTGTAACTGATTCGGGAAGCAGCTATCTAAATGGCCTACTGTAAGATTGTCATCCATACATGTAAATCAAATACTGAGTCATCTGTCTCTCAAGTAGGTGAGAAGTTGTTTGACAAACATTATATTTACCTTTCAGCACAAGATATCTCATTCAGATACAAGACCAAAATGAGACACAGATGTGTATATCTATTCAATATGACTTACAGAGACATTGAAGTGATGTAGTGTTGAAACTGAAGGGAAGTCACTTACTGGTTAAAAGGAAAGCCTTTGCAAACAAGAGTTTGCCAGTTGCTTGCATCAGTTTTAAAAATACAAACTGTAAAAGAATTAAAATCTCTTGAAGAAAAAATATTAATATAAGGCATCTTCTTTTGGTCATAGAACATTTTTTTCTCAGCATGTTGAACATTACAAGATGCCCAGAGATGAACAGTTATGTTTGTAATTAAATGTTTGAGCTCATTCATTTATAACGACGTATTTGTTGCAAGGGAAAGCCTTTAGTTATTCTTGCCAATGCTCCTGAAAATCTGCATAAAAAGTAATTATCCAGAATTACCCAAGACTTACTTCTGTTTCCTAAACACAAGCTTATATTAGTTAACTATTTGAGCTGCTACTCAGCAGGTCAGGGTGAGCAACTTTTGCCAGTGGAAGTAAACCTGGGTCTCGCACAGAACATGCTAGCCACAGCTCCACTAAGGCTATTGAGTTTTTAGAGTGCAGGCGTAGGGTGCAGTCACATCCTTCTTGAAAGGGTCATAATGGACCCGCTGCCTGACCACGATGGTCCTTTAGGAGCCATGTTTGAACGGTTTTAAACTAAGGTTCCTCAAAGAACCGACAGTGACTTAAGGTGTTTTCAAGAATGCAGCAGGTTCTTATCCAGCGTTTTCTTATTTGAGTGTACAAATAAAAAATCAGTACAAAAAAGAAATGTCATTTCATAAAGGTGTATGTCCACTACATGCATGCATGTTAAGGTCTACATTGTCAGTTAGAACATTTTAAAAATCATTGAATATTTTAACAGTTGGTGAATTATTCAATGATAATGTATAGTGAGACATTTGTGTTTGTCTCAAAATTAAATTCAAATACTAATTCAAATACTTTTTTCAATGCAATATTTTAGTTGCGTATTAACAGTACTATGTGAACATTTTGAATTTATTCCTCAAATATAACCAAAGTTCAATGTAATAGTAGTTTGTCCCACACTAATTCAATCTGGAATTGACCTCAGTCATTACTGTTGGATGGGGGTGGTAAAGGTTTAACACTGCTGCCTTTGCCATTCTTATGGCACAGTAAAAGACACCATTTTCTTGGTGAGCTGAAGTACAAGGTCCATGCAAGGTATGGAATTGTACCTATTTTCTTTTGGATGTTCATGCACACAGTTGCATATATGAATTCTGCTTCATTCCTCTTTTGTGCAAAGAATAGCATGAGCTTGGTACTCTTTTAATGTCTTTTAATGAGTAAATTGTCAGGTCATATTTTGAATCATATTTCACATTTTACTATATTGAAAGGCTTTTTTTTCTATGCCCTCTTATCCACCTCTTGTGGACTTGCACTGATTGCGTGTAATGAGTGAGTTACTGAAAGACTGAGAAAGGCAAGGATTAAAGAGGATCTGCTTTAGGTACAGAGTGAGCGAGACACCGGAAACAGCAGAGGAAAAAAACAGGAGAGGAGAAGAGAGGGGGATGGGGAATGAAGACACCTCAGAAAAACAGACAAAAAAGCATATTAAATAAATAAGGAAGGTGGTGCTGCATATAAGAAAAAAATCACTGCAAATGTATACTGTAACAGCAAATGATAGTAATGAACTTTGCAAAACCTTCCTTGGGAAATACACATGAGAAAAGGGAATAACCAGTGGGAGGGAGCTGGATGTAAATTAATAATTTAGCATCAATGAAAGCCATTAATATTTGATCAAGGTCAGAGAATGTCTGAATTATCCTTCTTAATATTCTTTTAACTGTTTGTGATGTGTTGTGTGTGTACCGATGATTTTAAAGGCATTTTATCTCTGCCGTTTTACAAAGCTCAGTACTGAATTATTTCGAAGGTACTCCAACAAAGACAAACACTATTGTATTGTTTGTGTGTGTGTGCATGTGTGTGTGTAATATCACTGGATGTGCCTCTAACAATCAAAATGAGTGGCTTACCTCTCACATTCTTCCAACTAGGTTACAGTGCATCTTTATGATAATAATACAACAATGCACAAAATATTAATAAATATTTTTATCATAAATAAAATACATTTTTGATAAAAGCACAAGATCAAGGAAGGACAGTGATGAACAGGAAACCAAATTTTGCATTAAAATTCCTAAATTGTTTATGGATACAATTTCATACTGGATTAGAAATTTTAGGAAGATGAACTGAGAGTACCCCTCCAAAATAGTTCAGGTGTGCTTTTCAGGTGTACTTTTGGCAAGAAGTATATTGGTTGGGATGGGTATGTGGAAACTCTCAATGGATGGAGTCCCACTGCAAAGCATTGCATGCTGTGTATGTGTGAGCAGCACAAAGCCAGATGCATACATAATCACCTAATCAAGTGGCTTGTTGTCCCCCAAAGGGATGGTCGTTGTGCAGAGTCGATTAACATGGCTGCACAGCCACTGTCACAGCACAGCATGGCAACTTTACACGAGCACATGGCAGCAGTGACCCCCCCCCCCTTCCCTCCACCACCCACCCGGTGCCCAATCAGGACTCACAGACACACTGCCACTGCACGTGCTCAGAGCGTCTGCACGATCCTCACACAGACGAGCTCGCATTTGATATTTTTCCCAAAAGGAGGCAGAGACAGACACAGGTTGGTGCAAGTCAGGCACAATGATCCAGTTACCCAGTGAGGTGAATGAGTGTGGCGAGTTGCTGGGAGTGCAGCGGGGACACAGAGAGGCGCAGGCGGTGCTGCTATGTGACCGCTCTTTGATATGGCACCGCTGCGCTAAACTCAGGTGTATGCCAGCACAACCCTTCATCGCATGACTGTCTCTCTAATTACACAGCAGCGAACCGCTGCAGTTACACGGTAACAGCATGCGTGGGGCCTGTTCCTTAATCTGCTGACCTGCCGCATCAGCTTTCGTGACTTGGCACAAAATGCCAGTCTCAGCAACAGTAAGATGTGTAGCAGGAAGGGGTTTATTCACAGCTGTGTTTGTGTTTGAAATATGCATTAATTAATACTATTGTACTGTTGGTGACACAGTTCCCATAATATATCTATCCATTAATCCTTTCTTTCAGCAAGATGAATGACTAAAGATACTGTCCCAGTATATTGATTGTAAAACATAAGCCAAAATATGAATTATAAATAGGTTATAGCAGTATATGACCTATAAATAAGTTAAATTATTATTCTCAATAGACATGGAAATGTTATCCTGTCACTTGATGTAGTAGAGCCATACTCCATTTGGCCACCTGGCCACCATCACCATGGTGCTCTCAGCCTAAGAGTAATATTAATATATTGTAATTACAAAACGGTAAGTACTGTATAGTTGCCACCTCGCCCTGACTTATACCTTTATATTCCCATTTACCAGGAACAGCATCAGTGTATGACAATATGTTTGTACTTACACGTTTCCAAATTCAGAGATTTAGAATGTAATTAAGCTATTATTGTACAGGTTTGTAATACTCACAATATCCCTCCTTTTGAAGCCAGCAGGACCTTTGTTTGAAAAATGCCCTTTCTAACTGAGATGTTTTATCTGCTGACCAGAGGTATGGCTCGTACGGTATGCGGTTTTTTGTCTCATAATTATCCACAGAAATGGAATTTTACAATGTTATAACTTAGGTTAAAATCAATTAATTTTCTGTCATAAAAGATCAAGTGATTTTCTTAAGGGAAAGTATTTCAAACACCGTGCTGATAAAATGTAGATGAGGAAATTGCGGATGGAGGTTATCAGATCACTTTCGTGTTCATTCCTCTCTTCACTTCTGTTTCATTGATATGGCTATGGATGAAAATCAAAATCAAACAGTAGTTCAATGGTAACTTCCAACTTATTCATTGTTGTGATTAATCCTCCTGGCATACAGGGTAAAACATATTTCATGCTGTCTGGAGTGTCATGATCAGTGTGTACATCACTTATTACAGAAGAATTACTGAAAATGTAAATATAAAATCCATTCACCACCTCTGCATAGCAGCGAACAAAAGAGGTCATTACCTCACAGGCTAGAGAGACTTCTGTCCTGGCTAATGCCACTGGAGTGGAAGGGCTAAAACATCATAGGTACAGTGGAGCATTAGAAAGGTCTGGGCTATTGGGAGAAATAAGGGCTGTCAGTGCCAAGCAGTTAAGAGCAAAGTGTGACAGAGTTATGAAAATGGTGCAAACTTCAACAACAGGGAAGTTGTTTGGCAGTAGGGCAATCGCTAACAGCAGATGGCAGTGAACAGAGTGCTTGTATGATGGACTGAATCTATGTTATTGGCATGAGGCAGTCCCGCAATGATCTTGTGCAAGTTGAGAGCGTTTCCAAGCAACACTCAGTGTTCTTTGTTGTTTTGAAAGGTATGTGTCAAGTTTGAGGTCTTTTTTAATCCTTTATTCAATCAGACAGGTCAACCGAGAGCTCAGTTTTATTTCCAGTGATGATCTGGGGAATCAGTGTGGGATTATGTAGCCAATCGGATGTAGGAGTTCTTTAGGTGACCAGATGTAGACAGCCAATTGATTTTCTTTTTTGTTTAAAGTGACTTTGATCAAGACACCGGTGTTCACACCACAAGTGTAAGTTCTGAGGGCAAGGAGCTGTAATATGTACACCATTTATTTTTGAAAGACTGGTTAATAAATAAATCAGCAATCTGAGGATCTGTTAAGTAGGAAGAGAACCAGTTTAGGGTAATTCCCATTAAGGTAGAGGGAGTACAGGTTTAGCGTAGTGCCCAAGAGGTGCAGCCTACCAGTCAAAACTGTACAATCTCTCATTTCCTCATTGATGGAAGTCAATCTTACACTTTTGCATCTTATCTCTATGCCTGAGATGAGGTGCACTTTAACTGTCTTAAACCACTTGCCCTTCCACTGTCCCAGTGTCCAGCCGTATAACAAACTCTGGTGTTTACATTGTCCCTCTGCCAGGGTGTTGGAGAAGCGCCAGGCGAATGGCGAAACAATCGAGCTGTCCGCAGATGGGCGGCCTGAGATGGTGGAGGAGAAGGAGCTCCCTGTGGTGGACTGTACGTGCTTTGGCCTGCCGCGCCGCTACATCATCGCCATCCTCTCCGGCATCGGCTTCTGCATCTCCTTTGGTATCCGCTGCAACCTGGGAGTGGCCATTGTCAGCATGGTCAACAACCACACTGTCTTGAAAGGGGACAAGGAGGTGCTGGAGGTATGTCTTCATATGAAACTCTATGTATGAAGCTATTCTTTCACTTAAAGTTATTCGACAATCCTCAATATTTTTTGTTTGCAAAAGCTTGAGGAACAGTTGCAGAATGTGCTCTCAAACTTTGTGCCATACAAAAAAATTGTTGTAAGAATAAAAAAAGCTTGCATATATGATAAAATGTATATCTGGTGTATTTTATAGCCTGCATAACATTTTCTGTTGGTTCATCTGGATTACCATGTATCAGCAACCAGTGGGTCTCCATCACCATTGACACTAAACAATTTACGAGTACTCAGTGTGAATACTGGGAATTTTCGCTAATACAATGTCGGATGCCCACATGGCCTAAGAATTATGACATCGTTTAATTTTGTCACAACATAGTGTCTGTTGCAAACAGCATATCTCTAATATATGACAGTATATTAGAGATATTAGCATGAGAATATAGTCATGATCCCATGCTGAACGGAAAGCAGGAACAAGAAAATATCTGTCAAAAAAGTGACAAAAAATGGTGGATCATATCTCCACTGCTTTTTTCAGGAGGAACACTGAGCTTTTCTCCTCTCTCCCTCCCACCCCTGAGCTCCCACTCTTTTACTGGCAGGAAGCAGAGAGTATTTTATTGTCAGCCTTCAGAGTGGCGATGTCATGACACTGCCTGAGAATGGTCAATGTGTGCAGCATGTCCCAGTGACTTATGTATCAATTATTTAAAAATACGCACCAGATATCAACACATACATCAGAGATTAGGACATACTACTTCTATGTTCTTTTTATAGAAGGGACAGTTCTGGTGTTAGTGAAATTCCCTCCTCTTCCCCTCACTCTTTGCAGAAAGCCCAGTTCTGGTGTTAGTGAAATTCCCTCCTCTTCCCCTCACTCTTTGCAGAAAGCCCAGTTCTGGTGTTAGTGAAATTCCCTCCTCTTCCCCTCACTCTTTGCAGAAAGCCCGGTTCTGGTGGCAGTGCACTGCATTTTCCCTCCCTCTTTCACTCTCTGTCTCTCTCAATAAAATTCCAATTCAATTTCAAGTGCGCTCTGTTGGCATGACCACACATCAGCTAACCTGTGTCTTCTCTGCACAGCTAGCCCAGTTCTCGTGGGACCCTGAGACAGTGGGAATGATCCACGGTTCTTTTTTCTGGGGCTATATCGTTACCCAAATACCTGGGGGTTTCATCTGCCAGAAATTTGCTGCCAACAGGTAAGCCACATCACCACCAATAGTTTTTTTTACATTCACAACATTATCACATCTATCATTTCTTATTGTCCTTCTGTCTCTCTCTCTCTCTCTCTCTCTCTCTCTCTCTCTGTCGTGCTCTCTTTCTCCTCTCCCAGAGTGTTTGGCTTCGCTATAGTGGCCACTTCTACCCTCAACATGTTGATCCCATCGGCAGCACGAGTTCACTTTGGATGTGTCATCATAGTCAGGATATTTCAGGGACTTGTGGAGGTACTGTGCTATGCTAAGTCCCTGTGCTTGATCCTCAGAGTGTGCTTGATCTCTGAATGTATCAGCATTGTATCCTGCTCGTCTGGATGGGATTTAACACTGATATTTCCATTAAAGTTCAAAAACCTTCTGCCCCTTCACCTCATCATCACTGTGTGACGCTGTGCCAGCCAAGACGTCATTCTCAAAAGTTTGAGGTTGAGTACCAGTCTGAGGTTGAGGGGCCTCTTCAGTGACATCCCTTTTTTCTGCTCCTCATTTCCCTTCTCTCTCAGGGTGTGTCATACCCTGCCTGCCATGGGATCTGGGCAAAATGGGCTCCGCCCCTTGAAAGGAGCCGATTGGCTACAACAGCCTTTTGTGGTGAGCCATCTTCTAATTGCATTTTATACTTCTTGACTAAAAGTCTGGACTATAAATGCTTACACTATTTGCAGTGATGTAGTGGACCACTATGCTGTAGGCAAGCCTGGAAACTTCACTTGCAACTAATGTTCTTCAATAGTACAATCACTGTACTGTTTCTAGCACTGTTTTCACTGTTTTTGTATGTACTGTTTTCCATTTGTGGCCATGTCTGTACCTCCCAGGTTCCTATGCAGGGGCTGTCATAGCCATGCCATTGGCAGGAGTGTTGGTCCAGTACTCTGGGTGGTCTTCTGTCTTCTATGTCTACGGTTAGTGACCCTTGTCTATCTGCATTTCTAAACAACCCAAATAACCTCAAAAGACGCTGCTTTTCTCTAATATTTATCTAGACTTCATATTTTCTGAATCGGATGAGGTAGACTATCCATCTATCCCAAAACAGGGCAACTCTTCTGACAGCTAAGCCCCCTTCCATCCATGGTCCTCAGAGTCTTCCTATGACAGAGTCTGAGGACCATAGCTTTAGTCTAATGAGTCTGTGGAATGATAACGAATGTATTTTCAGAAAATTGATCCATTGAAATATTTCTATTTTTCTATCAGAGCTTGTTGACTTTGTAGGAGCTTTAATTGCCTTAAAATCTGTAAATCCTCTGTCAGCTGGATCCACCTGGATGAAGGTCACTGCAATTAAAAAAGATAATACATGCATTCAGCAAGCACACATTAATTCAAAGTTTCTCCTGGCATTATGCCTTTGAACAGGAGTTAATCCTGTTCATGGGTGAGGAAATTCTTATAATCCATCTGTTTTTAACGCACAGTCTGAAACAGTCAGGGCAGATCCAGTACTATGAGAATACACAGAGTGTATTTAATAAGATTACGAAGCGAAGGCTTGAGCTTTTTACCTACATTGGTACCATTCGCGAATTGAGTCTCTTCTAGTTCAGTCTTAAAGCACATTTTTTAAAGGTGTTGCACATCTTTCGTTCTGACTCATCATTTCTGTTTCTTTCTTTGGACCCTGTCTCTGTCCCTTTCTTTGCTGACCTTCCTTGTTTTACCTCTCATGTCCTCCTTTGACCAACTCCCCTGTGTATGTGTCCCTTTGCTCTCCTTGCCCTTTCCTTCTCCCCCTCCCCCTCCCCTCCCTCTCCCAGGCAGTTTTGGGATTTGCTGGTACCTCTTCTGGGTCCTGGTGTCATATGAGAGTCCAGCAGCTCATCCCACCATCACAGACGAGGAAAGGAAATACATAGAGGAGAGCATAGGGGAGTCAGCGGGCCTGGTGAATCCCCTTCAGGTGCGCTGCCTGACCCCTGTCTCTGCTCCTCCTCTCAGCCCAGGGGGCTCACTATGCTCATACAATAAATATAAATCAGCAGAAACCATAGTCCTAAAAAAAATCTGTCCAATTTATTAGAAACATCACCCTTAAGTATGTAGTTGGTCAAATTTGTTCACAATATCATAGTAATATATTGAATTTTACAGTTATTTAGTATGCATTTGGCATGACCTTATTATTATCTTTCCTTGCAGAAATTCAACACCCCTTGGAGACAGTTCTTTACCTCCATGCCAGTGTACGCCATTATTGTGGCTAATTTCTGCCGTAGCTGGACCTTCTACCTACTACTCATTAGTCAACCGGCGTACTTCGAGGAAGTGTTTGGATTTGAGATTAGTAAGGTAATACAGAGAAGAGAATATTTTTTAATGCCATTGTTTATGAGCAATCTGCCTGTGATCAGGAGATGAAATGCAATCACTTCACCAGATTAAATGGCTCCTGGTAACCATGTCCCGTACTGTAGAAGTCTGTGAACGAAACCTCTCGAGTCATTCCTTTCCAATAGACATGAAAATACTGGTTGGAAATATGGCTCAGAATTCTGAAAAAAATTTCCAAAATTAAGCTAGTTTAAGGATTAGTTTGCTTAAAAACCATTCAGGGCAGTTAATCCATTTTGACAACAGAAAAGGGTAACAAAGGGGAAAAAAAGCATATTTATCTGTGGAAGTCGTGTCATCTGTCCCTTTCATCTCCACCCAATGACTCCTTTGTACTTGCGTCCCTCACTGGCAGGTGGGGATCGTGTCTGCCCTGCCCCACTTGGTGATGACCATCATCGTCCCCATTGGGGGCCAGCTGGCGGACTACCTGCGCACACATCAAATAATGTCCACCACCAATGTCAGGAAGCTCATGAACTGTGGAGGTGAGGAGGGGGCATAGAGGAGGCCAGGACAGTAATGGCTGCATGGGAAATAGGGCTGATGCAAGACTGTGTCTGAGATGTGAATAAAGAAAGTGGAAAATAATGCTCTGACAGTATATTAGAGATATTAAGCTGTAGCACTAACAATTACACCAAGAATCAAACCCAGTAAATGTAGACAGAGATATGGGTATTAACAGGGGAAAAGCGAGACATGGAGCAAAAAGACTGAGCTATGTTACTGGAATGGGATGACATGAAGAGAGAGAAATGAAAACTGAGTGAAGAAATAGATACTTTCCACCATGTTCCCATCAGAGCACTCTGCAGGTTTACTTTTGCTTAGATATCAGTAATGAAGGTTCAGTGCTTGCATCTTTCTGTCAAGCTCACCCTCTACTTAATGTTAGTAAGTTCTATATATGTCTGGCTATCTTCTGAATGTGAACTATTTTAATACACTCACCTTTTCTTTTGTAGGGTTTGGAATGGAGGCCACCCTGTTGCTGGTTGTAGGTTTTTCTCACACAAAGGGGGTGGCCATAACCTTCTTGGTTCTTGCTGTTGGCTTCAGTGGATTTGCCATCTCAGGTTAGAGCACGACAGTGACTGCTGATTTGACAATTTTTTGTCTATTTTGTCTATTTTTTGCATTTGTTTCACTTTTAAGAAAGGATTTAAACATAGCTTTTAAGAAAGGTCATGGGCTACTTCTAAATCAGTTAAGGGTCTTGAATACCCTAACCAGTCCTTTATTACACATCTTACTGAGTTATAGGCTACATATTTAAATTTGTTGCTGAGACAAAACAGAACACAGAAAACCAAAAACAGCACAGACTGAACAGCATATCTGTTTAACATGACTGCATGTAGTGAGGATGTCTAATCTGGTTCTTCCTTAGATCTACTTTGCTAATAAATTAAGCACACTTAATGGAGTCAGCTTTCTGGAGAAGAACTTGTTGCCTGTCGCTTCGTGCTAGTCCTTGTTGAGACAGAGAGAGGGAAACAGTCTAATTTCAATCCTGTATGTAATCGTGGTAGGATTCCTCCCAAGGGTGATAGTAATAAAATAATCTCTGAAAGTAAACAATTATTACCATTGACTTGCCTCGAGAGTTGTATGTAAATAAACACATACAGTATATGTCTTTGTCTTCTCTTGTGTTCCTGAACATTAACTCTGTGTCAGTCGCAGTATGTACTGTCGTACCTGTTCAGCCTTCTCCTCAGCTCTTAGGGCAGCAGGAACGCTCACTGTGCCACCGTGCAGATGCATGTCTCTGTCTCTCTTTCTAAGGCTTCAATGTGAATCACCTGGATATTGCTCCTCGGTATGCCAGTATTCTCATGGGCATCTCCAACGGAGTTGGCACTCTGTCAGGCATGGTTTGCCCACTTATAGTCGGGGCCATGACCAAACATAAGGTACAGAAAATCCCAGATACATACAACAGAGACTGTGAAACAATAAGGAACTGTATTGTTTATTTTAATTCTCTGTGATGTCATCATATTTTTCTGTCTTGCTAAATGAAACTGCTTCCTGTCATGTATTTTCATATTTATGTCTTTTCCTCTCTATTTCTCTCTTCCTTTTATTCCATTTGTTTTTGCCTGGGCTCAGACAAGGGAGGAGTGGCAGTATGTTTTTCTTATAGCTTCCCTTGTGCATTATGGAGGAGTTATCTTCTATGGTGTGTATTTCCTAACTCTCTTTCCCCTTTCATATCTCTGTGTAACATCAAGCCATCCATTATAACCAAAGAAATGCTATTTCTCCCTTTGCATTTGTATCAATGAACACAGACAGTGGTGAACTACCCTTTACACTTTTAAGGATCATCAGTCATGGATTGTTCATTAAAGTTAATTGCAGTTTTCAGTCATATTAAGCTTCCTCTATGGAACAAAAAAACACAACGGAAAAAACTATTTCAAGCCATTCATGCTTAGCCATTGCTTAAAAGGTTTTATGCCAGGTTTACATTTTGACATTGTTTTCCATCTTATTTCATGTGCAAAACAGTAGGTTTTATGTGGATTCTGTTATAGCTGTGGGTAACAATGAATTACCAGTATACCAAAGTCAACAAAATAGTATTTTAAAAACCTTAATTAAATCTGAAGGAGATTGTTTTATATCCTGGCGCCTTTTCATTTCGCAAAACTGGGTAAACAAAGGTTTACCATATTAACATGCACATAAGTGTGAATTGGCATTAATGTAGAACATTCTGTAGAAATTCCATGACCTTTTGTGTCATTCCCTTCTTCCAATCTTCCCACTGGAAACACATCACTCAGTAATTCCTGTCTTTCCTTCATTTAATGCTGGAGATTCTCGTCATGCCTGCTTCCTCTCTGACTGAAACCCATTTCTTAACCCAACTGATATCCAAATTTAATGCTATTTGAAAAGCAAACATAAAATAAAACACAGCGATTCCTCTGTATTTCTCAGGTATTTTTGCCTCAGGAGAAAAGCAGGCGTGGGCGGAGCCAGAGACCACCAGCGATGAAAAGTGTGGCATCCTCGATGAGGACGAGCTGGCCCATGAAACAGAAGAGCTGTATCGCACTGGAGGAGGAGGGCAGTATGGGGCGATGAGTCAGCCCAGTATAGACCCTAATGGGGGCGGAGGAGGGGGTGGAGGATGGGCCTCGGACTGGGACAAAACTGAAGAGTATGTGCAACCCCCAGGGTCCAACAGTTATCTCTATGGGGGAGAGGAAGACCGAGAGCTCACATAGAGTGAGTGGGGGGTGGGTGGCAATGGGATGAAGGGCAGAGGAAGGTAGTTATATAGTGAGAAAAAAAGGAGGGAGTGGGGGAACGCTAGGTTCAAAATGAGGCTATGCTCTGCCATAAGGGTGAAAAAGGGGCTGGGGAATCGCACAGAAGCTCAGGACTTAAGAAAGTGTAATGGGAGGGGACAAGAGGATGGACAGAGGAGCATTATAGATTGAAATTAGGGGCACACCAACCAAAGGCAAGAGGGTAACTGAGAAATTATGATGAAAATGGGGAAAAATGAACCCCCTTTCCAGAATAAATTGAAATGTATGTATGTGTATATGCGTGTGTGAGAGAGGGTATGTACCAATGTGTGTATGTATTTGTATTTATCATGGCAAGATCAGTGTATTTTAGCATACCAGCGCCTACACTTTATTAGTCAGATATGTTCTCTTTATGAGCATAGCTCGTTTTGAGCCCAACTTGGTGGTTGAATGTTTCTCTAGTTAAAGTGTTTAATTTATTATTTATCTTTCTGTATATGAAAACATTTGACAGTTTATATATGAACAGTCACATCTGGCTGTGAAGGTGGTGTTACTGGCCCCTACAGCATACATAGCATAACATAACTTAGCCTAGTATAGCACAGCATAGCAAATGATAAAAATACAGCACTGCATACATACAAGGGCTGGCTCAGTTTACATCAAAGTCATAATGACATGACAATAGGATGTAAGGAAAATGATAACTGATAAAAAGGATCAAAATTTAAACTGAAAAAAAAAATCCATACAATAACATTCATTTGAACTTCGGTCACAGAGGTCTTTTGATCTTAAGGAAGGAAGTCAAATATTTAAGCATAAAATGTGAGCAGGGAAAACAGGACATAAAACTGTAAAATCTTACCAATCAAGATGGCCGTGACACCAACAGGGGTCACTTTGGGGACAGGGCACCAACGTTAGGCAGGTGTGTTCACAATTTAAACTTACTCTCATCAGTTTATACATTGTGAAAGAATAAAGTTTATTGTGATATAACCAAACAATGAATATGTATCTGATTACCTCACTTGTTGGCCACCACATATTTTGATATGTGTGGCATAGTCCTTGCATTATTTCCACACGCACACAAAAATAATCTATTCAGACTGACTGCATTCTGGGGCTTCTGTTTCCCTGTACTGAAATTAAGCGTTATTGTATCTTGAAATTAGCCATGCCATTTTATGCAAAACAACATTCCAGTTTGTTTATGATTCAGGGGTCTTTTATCTTTAAATAATATTTTGTTTGCAAGTCTTAGCCTTAGCAGCAGTTTGGTGGAATTTAGAATCTGATTCCCTGATCTCTGTGATGATATCTATGATTTCAGCAACGTGTTCCTTTGATAACATTGGCGATCACGTAACATAATTATCCTTTTGTGACCTGAATAGGCCTACCAACAGCAAAACATAGAAACTGTATGTTTCCTGGCACTTAAAAAGCAAAGCAGAAATCCTAGAACATGGTGATGTTGGAGCGCTCAAAATATCTATGAAACCCATGCTTGAAAATCCTGGGCCTTTACCCTGTGAGACAGGCCCTATGTATGTGTGCTCTACTGTATACATTAGCACAGGCTATTTCCCTATGTCCCCTACATGCCCACCCACAGTCCAGCATTTTCACATCACACAATTTCTAAAAAGGTTGTAAAATTGGAAAGGAGGGGGCTTTATTTCTCATGAGGGTTTCATTTTTAGTTTTAGAAATCCTGTCTTTCACATTATGATGAATGGCCTGTAGGTCATGTTGCTCTTCATAGATCTTGTATAAAGTTCAGAGTGGCTGAATGGGGATATTGAAGAGCACAACCACTGTCAGATAGTTTTTTTTTATTGGATTGTGTGGATTGTGTATCATAATTATGTTTTTTTTTCACTGTACTGTATGTTGCAAGGATACTGCTTAACTCTGAATCACCATTCATGATATATTTTAAATGCAAGTGTAAATGTAAATGCAATTATTATTATTATTATTATTATTATTATTATTGTTATTATTATTATTATCGGAAGATTGCCAGTTTCAGCAGGGACCATTGATAAGCACACCAGATAAATTAACAACAAGATAGCAAGAAGATCGGTTTATATATAATAACTGTGATTGTACTACTAACACTGGCAAGCTTGATACTGAAAAAAATGAAACAAATTCAGTTACAAGTTCACTTCTTTCTTCTATCCTCATCCACCATTTCTTGCTTGCAGAATGCCACTAACATCTTCAGATTGGGGAAACAATTCTTGCCTATTTCATGGATTATAATTGGCCAAATAAAGTGCTGTATTTCTGAAAGAGATGGAGGGCTCAGTTATAGGGTTCATTCCTTTCTCCAAAGGGGAGGGAGAGAGTTGGATAGAAGCACAGATTTAAACACTGGATGAAAGTCAATACTGCACATTGATTTCCTATGTAATCATTCTGTCATCATAACACATGAAAATCCCCATATTTTACTACTTTTAGAATTTATTGAAAAGGACTGGTTCCTGTTGTATAAATATTACTGCTGTATATAGCTTGTAGCATAGCTGCATCTTACCCATTGGTGTGGAATTGGGATGACTAAATGGATTATAAAACAGTGCAGTGCAGCTGTGCATTGTTACTTTTTGTTGCTGAAAGCTTAAACAATGCAATAACAGGACTGCATATATTCTTGATGTAGTTTTATGGATACAGCAACTCTGAAGCAATAAAAACAGCATCGCACTTAATTCTCAAGGGGTACTGTGAACCCTGCTGACATCCTCTGTGTATCTATGTCTGGCCAACCCACGTATTGTACTTCTCAGTCATGCACACCTTTCAGAATTATTGCTGTGTTAGGAAGCTGCTTTTGAGAGGTGAGCAATGCAATACTGTGCATTTTTGGGCATTTCCTCAATTCATACAGCATTTTGTCAGGGCTGACATGGGGACAAAACAAGGAGTTATGGCCAAACTAAGCCCTTAGCATTCATTACTTGTGTCTTCTTCTGTGAGGGGTATTTCTCTCCTACTCTTTACCTGAACTCCTCTGCACTCTTTCAGTTTTGCTGAATTATAATGGCATTACTTTAAAGAATGTTTTTACACTTATCAGCCCTTAAGACAGATCTCCAAAATGTTAAACCTTGTACATTAGAGCACTGGTAATGAGGCAGTGAAGATGTGGTGCTGTAATTATGAACTAGACTACATATTTATTTTACATGTAAGCAGCGAATCTGAAAGCAGTTTGTGGCTGGAGAGGTGGTTCATGAAGGATATTATGGATAGAATGATATTTACTGGGAAGGTCAATACAATAACATAGATATTATGAAGATACACAACATTTTCATACTCCTCCACAATGAAAGGATGACTACCATTACATTCTGAAATGATTATTGTTATTGTTTTTTCTTTTCTTTGTAATTTGCTTTGTTCTTTTATTCCGATGTTTTCATGTTCTTTACTTGCAGAAAAACAAAATAAAAGATATATGAATATACATACAAAATGATTAAATAGTACATGTATCGAAAATGTGTATGTGGAAACAAAACCTGATGTAAAATAAAACAAATGTATATTATTATTATTATTATTATTAGTGGTAGCAGTACTTGTTGTATTACCATTCCTAGTGTTATTAGTGACAGGGCTGGTAATATTATATAATTGTTTTCTCTTTCTTATATGTTTAGATAAATTGAGGTATTATATATATATTATGAGATTTGATCTTTAAACACTGGCCATATTTGTTCAATTAGACACACACCAGCAAACCTTCATATTCAGCTGTGTCTCCTACATCCTTTGCTGTGTTTCTTTCACTCTCCTACTCCTCTTTTCCCCTCTATCTCTCTGGCTGTCACTCTAATGGATGTCTAGATTCCACTGTCCGGATATTCAATATCATGTTACTTTGGTCTCCTTCACTTTCTCATTTTGTCTATTGATCATCGAGCAGTTGATATTCCCAGAGAGAGAAACAGAGCAAGAAAAAGAGATGGAACAAAGAAAACCATGCCTACATGTAAGCTGTGATTGATCAGAGGAGAAAATGATGAGGGATTTTTAAAATAGAAAACAATGGATATACTTTCTCTGAGGGTATCTGCAGCAGTTACCAGGAACACATCAGTGCCTAATTTTAAACCAATGACTTTTTGAAATGAAAATTGTCCATGGAATTTTAACATACAAGTGCATGCAAACATACCTAAGTGAATTTATATTAGCCAAAGGTAAGGATTAATTTAGATAAAAACTATGCCAATCACCCTTAAAACACTTCATGTTTTTCTCTTCACAGAACCAGGCTTGGTGTCCTTTAAATGTCTGCAGTGCTCATGCTTTGGTTTTATATTACTTTGGCTTTTTAGTTACAAAGTGTCCATATACAAACCCTTGGTACTTTGTAAAGGAGAGAAGAGCAAATGAGGTAAGATGATAAGATGGCCAAAAGGTAAGATGCAAAACCAAAGGTAAAATGGAGGATAAGTCTGTGCTGTTTTCCCATTGATGTTAGAATGTAATATGCCTTCCACACTGCTTCCATCTCAAGGTCTTAGGGGAAAGGGTGCCAGAATACAGAGGAGCTGGGTCATGGCATCCTGAGCTGAATTTTATCCTTTCAAGCAAAAACAACATACACCATGGAGCTAGACAGGTCAGGTATTTAGCTAACTTGCTAAAAGCTAACCTTCCGGTGGAATCTATCCGAGTACAAGGTTAGCCCTAACCAACGTATTCACAAAGTCTAGAGAGGATAGTTTCTGTTTGTGGCCACAACCAACAAGACTCAACCATAGAAAATCTTTAGTGTATTAGCCACTAGCTAAACTAAAACAGTAAGGCTGAGGACAGCTCTTAAAGCACTTGTATGCTTCAGGGCAACACAGTTCTCAATAATAAAGAAAACTGCACAAGCAGACGGTTCTCCAGTTTGCTTTGGGGTGTTTGCTGAATCCTTTTTGTCTGGCTTGGTGCACAAGCTGTTTCGCGTGAAGGACAACAAGCGAACTTCATGCACACTGTCTTTATTGATTTGTTAAATGTGAGGGAGAGAGTCTCTGGTGGTCACGGTTTCCGGCTTGTTCATTCATCAGAACTACTCAGCTACTGACGTGTGTGGAGCTTGTATTTTTGCACAATCGCTCTACTAGAACTTTCCATTTTAATGTAGAAGGTAGCAGTTTTGACAAGATGTTAGCTGAAACCATTTGGGGGTCTAGTCATTTTCAATGTGTTTCTGAAAATTTTTGAGTTTTTGAAATTTTTTGGTATGTAGGTGTTTTAAAGGCAAATTTGAACAATTGATAATAAGTAATAAATGGCTGGGGTGGCCAAATAGTACTGCAAACCAGTGAAAAGATGTGTTCACTCATAGTGCAATTCAGGGCCCAAATTCCAGAGAAAAAGCGCTCACAAAAGACTGTAGCATATCAACTACTTGATCTTGCAGTGGATGAAAATGTGACTGCCACACTTTCAGTAAAAGTACGAATGTTTTTGAGCACATACTCTGAAGTATGATTACTTTCTCTGGCCAAAGACGTCCCACCTCCCACCCCCTGCTTTCATCATATCTGTAATTTAAAGTGGTGAACACCTGCTCACTTGCTAAATGAGTCTTAACCAGCTCTTTCACAGCACCACAGTTAATATGCCTCCTCTGTTTCTCCTCCTACGCACTGTGTCTGCTCTTCTCAGTAATCTTTGTCTAAAATCACTAAGCTAATCCGGCATCCATCTGTTAGGTACAGAGAGAGAGAGAGAAGGAAAAAGAGGTGAGAATCATTAGGGTTAGAGATAATTGTCCACAAAATTCCCGCTCCCAGGGAAATCTATTGCTTTATGGCAGCATATTAAGGGAATACACACAGATGACAGTAAGGCACACCCATCAGCTCTCTGCCCTCTGTAAATGTACCCTGCACATTGCACCAGTAACTGAGTTTTCAAAGTTGACCTTTCTCTCTATGTGGTTGTGTTATTGTGCTAAAGCATTAAGTTACTGACTATCAATGAAGTCCCCAGTTGAGGTTGTGTGTGTGTGACAGAGTGTATATGTGTGCGTTGGACTTGTTGGATTAGGTATTCTTGCCTGCAATGCCAGAATAATATTACTGTCACTAATATGACAGGTTTGATTATAAGAATAAGTCTCAGATGTAAGGTGGCACAAAGCAAAGTAATTGCTCAATTTCTAAACATCTGTTGATTAAAAATATCATTCTAGATGATAACAGATTATTTAATATTTATATTTGGTCAAACTGGGAATAGGCTGAATATAGTAAGCGCATGCCTGGATCTTGAACATCAACATTAATTACACATAAAAAATCCATCAGAAAACACCAGTATGAAACCCTTGTCAACAGTTACATCTAGTGGTGAAATACAGCATTACACTGGACTCGAAAGATATAAAATGGTATTACTGTATTTACTATTTCACAAGAGTATAAACGTCTATATGAAAATCTTTTAAAAATGTTGTAAGAATTGAAACATTTTTATAAAAAGAAAGCTTACATTGTCAGTGGCATACTGTTAATGCATCATGGCTCTGTGAGTAATACATATTATAAAGAAATGGTAATGGTATGTTAAATGTTATCAAGCAAAACAGTAAATATCACCTTTATCACACACTTCAAATCACACTTCTGTGGTAAAATGTTTTTTTTAACACAATAAATCTTCTCTGTACTTCAACTTCAACAAGTACAAAATTGCTGGTTGGACTATTAATTGATAAGAAGACTCACTGCTCTACTTTCAAAAACAGTATACTTCAGTTTACTTCTATTTGCATATGTAATGCTTGCATAGTGACATCTTGATGAGTTTGTGATATTGACTTGAACTTGCTTGACAGTGATACAATTAAATCACCAATATACCAATTCACTATGCTGTTTGAATTATTCCATTATTGATTCTGAATTGTATAATAACGTCGACACTTAAGTACGACAATAATAAATTCATTCATTTAGATAAAGTTTAAAGTGATACCAAGTATGGCTAGTCACTGGACATGGCATATATGTTTTAGGTTCAGTATCATGATATACACCATCACATGATAAAGCCCAGAGGCTTTTGGGACCAGCAGAGAATAACATTTCAGCATTTTACCACAGCAATTTAACTAAGTAATAATAAAGAAGAAAAACCTTCATGAAAAATGGAATATAAATATTTAAGATAACAAAGTGCCTTACTGATCTGTTGTAAAATACTGGATTTTGAATTACAAACATACAGGTACATGTATATTAATACAAATAAAAACAAAATAAAACATTTTCCAGTTTTATAACCTGAAAAAAGACAACTTTACAAAACATTACCTCTCTACATCTTCAGACACTTACATTTCAAACCTACAATCATCTGAAAGCCTACAGACCCCTCTCTTCACCTCTTCTCTGATGCTGCCCAATATCTCGATTAACTTGTATCTGTTTTAAAACCCCTGTTATTTTACTCCTGTACACTGGCTCTACATATGACTAAAGATAAAGTATGTGTCTGTGGCTGTTAACTGCAGTACTATAGTATATACAACGAAAATGTAAATTGAATATCTGTATTGTGACATGACAGTAATTATTAGGTTGGAATTGCCAAAGCCATACAAACATGATTTATGCATTTATGGAGTCTATCACAAAATTCTTTCACTTTCACATTCATTTTAGTAAAAATAATACACCAGAGTTTCCTTGTCCAGTTGCCCTGTAATCACCCCTCCTCTCCTGTACTAATTTATTTCCTATCCAATTTCAGTATTTAATTCTCTTCTTTAGCATCCCAGAGCTTAGTTGAACTAAAAGTCAACAACTTACTCTTACTCTGTCTACCTCCTCTTGTCTCCTAAAAACAACAGGTATTTGTATTTTACTGCTCAATGTGTTTTCTCAATTTAAATCTATTGTAGTTTTCTGTTTTCTGTAACCATGTTATACAGTTAAACTTACTAATTAGGAATTCATCATGTCAAATGCAATACTTCAGCATTGAGTATTGATTTTAGCTGAATGTTTTAATTATTGTGGGGTAACTTATTGATGAATTGAATGAGCTTTAGTTACAGTATAAAAATATCAAATAATGCTTTCTGGCTGTTGTTCTGCTGTTATATTTCCTTAGAGGCCATTGATAGGTAGCACAACAATCAGACAGCATCTGTTCTTTTTGAAATTACAGTGTAAGTAGTAGTCATGCTGTACTTCAATCAACTTTTAAATCATACATACATAATTCTAATTCTAAGCAATAAAAACACAGTTAACACCTAAATCAAAGAGTTTTTTGAACAGCAATCCTGTGGTATTACAGCGTTTTAATCCTAGCATGAACTGACAGTTATATTTACAATCAGTAAAGGATTCTGATAATGTTGAATTTGTCATAACTTATTCGGCGATTAAATTTTGTATGGCAATGACTGCTGCTTCACATGTTCTTAATTCAACTATTGATACAGAAAGGAATTGTATCTCTGTATATCTACACATGTATTGTTAAGCATAAGGTGTGACCATGACTGTATTGAAATATTGAGTACTTTGAGAAAGATCAACTATGGAACCTTTTGTTTTTAACAACATACTGCATACTTCTAAATATGCAAGAATAACATTTTAATTTTTACTCTGCTGGAAAATGAGACTTTGTATGATCATTTGTTTCCTTTTTTAACCACATTTCTGTTTTTGCTCTTACTTCTCCATCATCACATCCAGGTGGTCCTAAATTCTCTACACATTTTATCTCTTCTTTATGAGATCCTACTCTACACTTTTCCCTCCCTCTGTCCCCAAAGTTTGGTATTCCCCCTCTTTTTCATCTACTTTGGATCTCTTCAGAGCCTCATATCCACCCTCTCCCCCTTTCCCTCCCTCTGCCCCCAAAGTTTGGTACTCTCCTTCTTTTTCATCAACTTTTGATCTCTTAAGAGCTTCATATCCGCCTTCCCCTTTCCCCCCCTCCGCACCTAAAGTGTGGTATAACCCCTCTTTGTCATCTGCTTTGGATTTCTGTAGAGCCTCATACCCGCCATCCCCTTTCTCCCCCTCCGCACCCAAAGTGTGGTATAACCCCTCTTTGTCCTGTGCTTTCAGGGCCTCATAGCCACCATCTCCACCTTTGTCTCCTTCCTTGGTTTCTTGCATCATTATATTGGTATCTGCAGCTCTCTTCTGTCTCTGTCCCTGTTCAACTTCTTCATATACCTCTACAAAAACAAGCAAAGAAAGTGGAGACAAAGGAAAGAAAACACATGTAAACATACATGTGAACACATATACATTAAGTTATTTTATGCTACCTAAAAAGCACAAAATAGACCATAGATCAACATCATTGGAAAACCATCAGGAAGGTTATTGCACAATAGATTTGTGAAGTATTGAACAGAATTCACAAAACATTTCCAAGTTTCCCTCATGTACAATTCCCAAATTCCTATTTAGGTCTACCCACTGGATAAATGCTAAAATGAAAGGCTACTGGTAATGACAGTTCAAGGTACTGATGCAAGAGAGTATCATACACTATACACATGTAACAAATACATAACAGATTTATTCATCTACCATGGCAATCAGAAAAGTAATTAAAGGAAGACAGACTGACTTACGTGTTTGACCTGCTCTTCTCCTCCTGCACAAAGCAAGTACTATGCAAAGGATCCCAAAAAGAATTGCAACAACACATATTGCAATAACCAAGCCTATGCAGAAAGTGAGAGAGTGAGAGAGAGCAAGAGAGAGAGAAAGAGTGTGAGAGAGTGAGAGAGAGAGAGATTAGATTTGTAACATATTTTATATTTTATGACAGTGAGATGTGGAATAATAATGGGGATTACTCTTGGAGAGGAGACTACCTCAAAAACACCACTATCACTATCAGGACTGTGTATATAAAATAAAATGTGGGATCTGCCTATCACTTTCACCAAAATTCCCTCAAGGCCAAAGGAATATGTACACTGTAGTATGACCCCCTTGCCCATGGAAGCAACTATTTATCTAGCAAGTGTTGATATTTGGTTTACAAGCAGTTTTATTTTCTTTTACTGGTGCTGATGAGACTTACCTGGCCCATTTGTTGTGGACTCAGCATCCACTGTGTGGGAAAAGGGAAGAATATTAAATGTAACTTTACCTCCTAAACCATTTAATATCATAATGCAACTTGCAGAGAGTTATATGTGACATTGCAGACTCACTGGCATTGCTCAGCATGGACACTCCATGAGTCCATTTTGCTCTACACCGGAAAGACCCGCTTTCTTTTTTTCACTAGGCTCGTCACATTTCCTGAAGTGGCCGTTCTTGTCTTTCTGGTACCACAGGAAACCCTCAATGGTAGGACAATTTGTACAGGAGCATGACAATTTTGAATCTCTTAAGGCGAGCTTTGCCTCAGGTAGGGCACCTAGAGTGTGTACAGAAGACAGTTTTACGGAGATCCATGAAAAAGCAATGGAAACACATTAACATGTGTACCTATGGAGGCACACACACACACACACACACACACACACACACACACACACACACACACACACACACACACACACACACACACACACACACACACACACACACACAGCTCTGTACCTTGGACCTTGAGTTTCTGAGCTTCAGAGGAGACTTTGTTCTCAATTCCACTGGTGTTTTTCCTGAATTTATAAGTGGCTTCACATGAGTAGTTCCCTTTATCCTCATTTTTTACTGGATTGATAATGTATGTAGAACTGGTCCCGTCATATATTTGTTTATTTTCTTTATAGAAAACAGCATGACTTATGACGGGGTCTCCCCATACATAACATTTTAACTTCAGCTCTTTCCCCTCAATTGCAGGATCAGGGAATGACTCCAACATTACCATCAGATCTGAGAGAGAGAGAGTGATAATAAGAATAGCATGTCATGGGCCAAGAGACATGGAATAGCATGACATTTGTTGTTTCTGCTGTTATATGATGCTGTTATTGTTATTTTCTTCTATGGAATATATGTATATGTATGTATATATATATGAGGGTAAGTCAAAAAGTATTGCTGGAAGTGGATGGCTGCAGACAAGTTCTCTCATTAATACACTTGTCTTAGTCTCGTTAGGGTACCAAGGATACTTTTTGTGCCATAGAAAAAAACTATTTTGAGGTCAGGGCTAACATCACATTTCAAACAAAACTCCAGTGGAAATCTTCCCAAGTCATTGGGGGTGGGGGTTATTGTGAAGAAGTTTTAATAGCATTGGTGAGAAAAAAGCCAGGAAAGTTGTGCCAAGGATTTTTTTTCCATCACTACAATACACCACTACAATGCATTTAGTTGGGAAACCTTACCCCAACCACCCTACAATGATCTTGATCCTGATCTTGCCCCTTCAGACTTCTTTTTGTTCCCAGAACTCTAAGAACATTTAAAAGGAACACGGTTTGAGTCCTTTCATGATGCCAAAACTGCTGTTTTGACATGGTGTAAATCGAGGAGTGCAGAATTCTTCAGGGGAGGGTTAGAGAGATGGAAACATCACCTTCAGAAGTGTATACACCTAACTGGAGGATATGTCGAGAAACAATAGCTTCACGTTTTTATATTTTTGTTTAATAAAGGTTTCTATGATTTGGTAGCAATACTTTTTGACCTACCTTCATATGTATGTATGTATGTATGTATGTATGTATGAGTAAAATCAGTGCATCCTTAGCAGTACAGACAGATCAGCATGGCTGCATGGTCATTTGGACAGGCATTGTTGTGCTGTATGTAATACCTGTGATCCTAATACTTATAGGGTTGCTCCGTTCATTGTCTGTCTTATGCTCACACCAGTAGAGGGCAGGGTTCTCTGTGTCATTCAAGGCTTTGGGCTGAAACTGCACATAACTGTTACTGCGGGTCATCAGATTTTTTAACATATTTATTCTCCTCACACGCCCACCCTTGTACACTTTACAGTACCAGCCTTCCAGCCCACTGTGCACATGAAGCTCCATCACCACAGAGTCTCCCTTAGCGATCACTGGCTGACCAGACTTTATGGAGAGAGTAGCAATGGGTAACCCCTCTGAGATGTGCAGAAATCAGGGAGAGGGAGAAGGAGAGAGCGAGGGGGAATTGGAGAGTGATTAATATGGAAATGAAAAATATACAAATCATCAAAAATCCTCATAATTGTTTTTAAGTGAGTTTCAGTCAGTAGGGGAGTGTCAACATGAGCTAGACTTTGAGCATAAGATATGAGTTTTACCTCCTGGTGCAATCTGTGAAAATGTTTGCAGCAGCTAGGGAGAAACCTTAAGGACTTAACAGTTCTCACTTGCAGGTTGTTTACTCCAGGACTCCTTATATTCTTTGGGAATTGTGGGTTCAGATATGGATACACCCTTGAGCAGCAAAGCCAGAGTGACCTATAGTCAGGTTCAAAGTATTGTTATATTTACCCAACACTGTAATGATTTTAGGTTCGCTCTCGCCACCAGCTCTCTTACAGCTGTATGAGCCAGATTCATTTGTAGAGATGGCTGGGATGTACAAGTGTCCACTGGATGGAATGCGGGTACCATTCAGCAACCATTCGACCGAACCTGCGCCTGAGCATTTCAGCAATACTGTATCCCCAGAATACACCTGCTTAAACTCAGGATGCATCGTCACTGAAAGAGAAAATAACACTGTCAAAGTATACACTGAGATTGAGAATAAAACAGCCAGAATAAAACAGAGCCAGTGAGCCAACCTGTAGTTAAGCCATCCATATGATTGTATAACTTAAACTGTGATAATCATAGTCATTAAAAAATTAATGAAATGGATATGGCTAATTTTGAGTCTGGAATATATGCACCCCATTGACAGATTTCTCATGCTTCTACTGTGATGCAGCTGTGAAAAAGGATAGTCAAGACTAAAATTCAAACAAATACACTTTCGCAGTGACAGGAGTACCAGACAATCCAAAAGATGAATGGATAGCCAAATATATATATCTTATATATATATCCAAAGTTGAGAACATATTTTGAGCTTTTTTATCATTGCAACTTTTTCCAATATCCCAATATTCTGTTCATACAGCCACCAACTGAATATCGTCAAGTGAAATACCACTTACATCAATCTGACAGGATGTGCATTACATATTGGCAACATAATAGGCTTCTGTGTTACTGAAACAAAATAGTACAGGTGCAGGGACAGAATGACCATGACAGCTATTATGCTAAAAACACAGACTTGCTGGCAGAATGTAACATCTTAGCATAATAGAGAAAATACCTTCTGGCTTCTCTTGGGAAGACTTTGGCACGGCAAAGAACACTGTAAAAACAAATTGTGCATTAGCTTTACTATGCAGTGTGAAAATGCTGCACAACAAACACGCCTTGTTAAATGTTGCTTATCAGCAGGATTAAGTGTGATATGCTGTACTTCCTAAAAATGGGCAGGGTGCTGAAGGAGATAGAGGCATGGTGCAAAATAAACTGTATTTGCTGTGATGAGAAAATGGATGAAAAGAAAGGGGACATATATTGCAACGAGGAAAGCAGAAAGACAAAGAGTAGTAAACTACAGGGAGAAGACAGTTATATAGACGAAAACCCATAGATACAATGATTTTTATGTGAATTGGAAAACAAATTGGAATTGGAAAATAAAACACAACTAAAACAAATATACACTTTAAACAACTCATAGATTGAGTTCAATTAAGTTTAAGGGAGGAGATTTGACCTTTCCATGCTTCACAAATTTGTGAATCAAACTGGAATGAAATAGGGTGCAGTTTGAACGTGAATATGATTCACCAACAGGGCTGATGGAAAACAAGTGGGCTATCGTATCATTGAATGAAATATGCATACATCTTTGAAATGTTAGGCAAATATCTTTTGCAGGAAGGAATTGCCCAAAATATATGTATGTAATAAATTGTCACAATTTAGAGGCCAGTGAACTATACAATGGCAACATTGTTACCCACAGCAAATAATTTTAAAACACTTTGTAAAAGTTAACTGTTGGTTTTAAGATACACAAAACAAGAGCAGAAAGATGTTAAAACGCAAATTCCCACTATGCAACTATACAGAGATCCTGTGGACTGATGCTGTGTAAGAACAGCCTGGGAACAAGTCAGCGGCACCCTCCGAGCTGCTCAGAATACACACACGAGCAGCTTATCAGCACCAAATCAGAACAGCCAAAAATTACAGAGAATATACGCAAATATACTATCACACTCAAACAGATGAACCAATACCCTTATCTGCAATTAAACTTTTGCAGCTAGGATCACCGGTAACTGCGCATCAAAATGCATTTTTCAGTTGGCGCGCAAAAATTAAAAAATGTATTTCTGAAACTGGTGTAATATTTTTGTACGTGGCACGTAAACAATCCACGTTGTATAAAAACCTGAACTTTGATTGAGTGCATTCTTGTTACCAATTCATAATCTCTATTTAATATGGAATTTTGTACTTACACTGATTTCCCTGGTGCAGGGTTACAGGCATCCAACAGGTTTATATGCATATACTATGTAGGACCATTCAGTTTTTTTTTTTTATTACTTGGCCATACAATCTACCATGCAGAGAAATAGGCAAATCAGACCCAAAGCTACAAAATTATAACATGGGGTTCCATGTTACCCTTGATCTCATCTGAAAGCCAAGAATTGCTTGACTGGGAAGCTGATTTTCCTGGAAGTATGAAGGGGCTGTCAGAATGGAGAAAATGCTCTTCACTTAAATTTGTACTGAAACAACACCTCCTTCATGCAACAATTCAATCACCACACTCATGCTCTTCTAATGGAATACAATTCTACATGTACTTTGCTCAGGCAATGAAAGAAATTCACATTTACCTCCAAGCAATTACAGCCAGATTGACAAACTTAGTCTTTTATAATGTAGACATTCACTGCCAGGTCTACTTGTAATGTTTGTTGTTTCTCATAAAAAAAAACTATTCAAAACTACAATTCCATTATGGCAAATCATACAATATACACAGATACGGCAATGCCCACTTCTTTTCAAATATTTACAATAATACACATTTGCTTGGCAAATATGGAAATCACATAGGCTATCATAGACACAGACTACCTTGAGCAGTGAAACATATAAAATTTAAGAAACTGGAAGAGTTGAAAAGTTGACAAAAAGGAAACAAACAAAAAAAGAAAGATAAGAGCCAGACTACTGTAGTAACTGATGAAGCGGAATAAAAAAGTTTTTTCCCCAGTCATCTCACACACCTATTGTTGGCAGTTTGCTTCTTGGGCACAACAAAGGCACAGTTAATTAGTTACATTGTTTTTGTAATTATGTTACTTTTAAAAGCAATACACTGGAAAAAATCTAAGCAGTCATGCCACTGCTTCCAAAACACACTTGGTACATATATTCATGGTACATGACTTAAGTACAACTGTCAGCTATTCAGCGAATTTCTCACAGATTAATCACTTATTTAGGCATTTGCACCATGATGTCCACCGCTTATCAGAAAGAACTCTTTGGCAGAATTTGATAAGTCATTTTCATTCCATGTGTTACAGCTCTTTGAACCACTGCGTGCACACTGTTCTATCATGGCTGTGTGGTCAAATACTCAAAGTTCATATCATTTACACGAAGTATCGAAATCTACACCGCACCAACACTACAATATATTGTAAGGGCAAAACTACCAAAATACCAGAAATATCTACTTTTATGTTTAATCATCATTTGAGGGATTGTTACATCTTTCCTCAGCACAAACATATACAATTTCATAAGCCATGATCTTCAAGATGAACTGCAGGTAAAAGATATGAGATAAAGGTTCATGTTCATATAACATTATAATATTATATGAACTATCAGCTAATAACTGATTCTAATCATGCTACCGTGTTTTACTGTAATATTACATTATCAGCCCTCTGTGTATAGAGAATTCTTAGTATATTATTCAGCTAGAACGAGTCAACTTTTATCAAAAAGGAGACAGTTTAATGACTGGAAAGTGAGTAGGCAGTTTGGGGGAATTGTGTGTTTTGATTTTATGCACTTAGTAAACCTGCAAGCCTTGCACTTTTGATATTCATGGAGATTAAGAGAATCTCTTGCTATTAGTTATAAAACAAACAACAACAAAAGTTTCCTGTATCGATTGTCTCCTCTTGACAAGAATTACTTATCAATCAAGCGATCGCAAGTGAGATCTAACACTGCGTAAATATTAGAAAATCTTAAAGACAGAGATGGAGGCAGATAAAGATGAAAATAGATAATTAAGATACGGTCTTACCTGTAAAAATGCAAAGAAGTTTTTTCATATTGATTGATGAGTAAATTAGTTCGGTGGCCACACGGCAAAATAAGTGCGTAACAAATAGGCGAGAATGAACTCGCTGAGATACTGAAAGAGAATGTGTACTGTAGACAGGAAATGATCAAAGCTTCTTTTGATAGTAGCAATCCAGCAAAGGGCTTAGATATTAGGGTTCATTAATTATGTGACCTATGCGCTGCTTTTCAGAGAAAACTTTAAAGTTGAAAGGTGATAAACGGTGACATTGCCATGCGCAGTCTACTTTGTAATTTACGAATTTGGATAATTCCTCCTAAAATTAAGTGGCTTTAACTTTTGTTATCAGATATAGGAAGTGTATTATAAAAATATACAGTGCAATCTACATTCAAGAGCTGAATATTTCTGTCAAATGTAGTTATGCTTTTAATATATTTAAATCAATTTGATTTTTTTATTGTTATCCGACTGATCTGGTAAAAATATAGTGATAAATGATTTGTCGATACCACACACTAGTTGTAATACCAATGGGATTTTAATTATTTTAATATGCACTTTTGCGAAGTAGCAGTTGAACCAACGAACATGATTTATCTCGAATTGTAATGCATTGAAATTACAAGTTTATCTTAAAGACTCGGATGTTACTTGAAATACTTCTGAATATTTAAATTTTGAATTGGCCCTCTGTTTTACTTTCAAAAAATTATTTTGTGCAGTTTGCACTGAATGTCAGTGCAAATACACTTCAGATGTATACTCATTTGCACTGAATATTACAATTAGAAAAATACTCATAACTTCGTTGATCGTTTACATGGAAAGTGCGTGAGCAACTCTGTTGCTGTATGAATTATTCGCACGTACTACCACAGTGAGAGGATGTGAAATGACCAGAGAGTCAGCAAAAAAACCTATACCGCTGTTTGGTTCTCAGTGTTCTGCTTTTTGCTAGCTAACATAACGCAAGTCAAAAATGAATCAGCACAATATACACAAGTTCATTATGTAGTCTGTTTTAGATCAGTAATTCAGTTAAGCAAGAATGCAACAACTGAAAAGCCCTTTCAGTGTGAAACTACCTTCTAAGAGATTTTTTCAGTCATGATTAATACTTAAACTTGCTTGTAAATATTATCGTATGTACTTTACTCAACTGTGTTGGACAACTTGTCTTTTTAAGAAATCATTGCGACAAGTTAAGAGTGTGCTCTGTTGACAAGTGCTACCTTGAATTTAACCACAAACATGACAAAATCATAACTTACAGGCCAAAACAATTACTATGCATAACAAAACAATAATGCTGTTAATGCATCTTATATACTGTGGATTTTTCAAGGTATTCAGGGAAGCTTATAATGTTAAATATGCAACCATGCCTTTGTTTTTATCTTTTTTTCTACATGTTTATAACCGATAAAGTAAAAAATAAATGAAAATGTATTATTGATTATGCAGAGAATCAGTGACCACACACCTATTAACAGGGTCCTATAATAAAGAAAAAAGCCTGAACAGGAGATGAGACTTTTGATTCTCACCCCCCTTTTCCCACCCTGTATGAATCCTATCAGATCAGCCTAACACAGCGACCCTCTCCACCAGCCCAGAAGGAGGAAGCCATGAACAGCACTTGGCCCTCATTTCTCTCCACACTGCAGGTGCATCACCAACTAAATATCGCCTGTGCCTGGACCTTAACCCCATAGATGCGGTTCACACACCTGCAGCTGGCCAGGACTGGCTGCAAGAGAGCAATGACACTGACACTGACACTATTTGGCTGAAGTCCTGTCTATTCCCAGCAAAGCTGGGCACTGCAAGGTCTTGTCCTGCCAGTGGCCAGTGTGGACTTCCAGTAATAGCCAGGACTACTGCAGCTAGGACTAGCACCATGATCACCTGTCTCTATTGTGTGAGCCACCCAGAGACCCAGGTATTCCTTATTTTCACCTTACGTTATCTGTGCATTAATGTCTGCACTTCTACATGGAGGACCTCCTTTTCCAGGAATAACTCTGGCTTTATTTGTCAAATGACAAAATGAATTACATTTTTTTTTGCTGAATAAAAATCTTCATTCAGAGGTATAAGCAGAAACCCTGTTATGTCCTAAACTGCTCAATAATCCCCGCTTATTGAACAGTGTTTGGTGTGAGCTGTTCTGTAGTGTGTTGCATCTATAGAGCTCATGCAGGACCTAGAGAGGTGGAGGAGCCAATGAGTTGCAAAATAAATATGACCACAGTATAATATTCTTAACCAAGATATTGCAGTATTAAGATAGACCAACTAATTTAAATCCTTTTAACAAATTAAATTGCCTCTCATCAACTGTCTCTCTATCTTTCTCAGAATAACCTGCTGGACCCCCACCAGTCTGGCTTCAGACCCGGTCACTCGACTGAGACTGCACTTTTCTCAGTCAGTGAATCTCTCCACACTGCATGGGCAGCCTCCCTTTCTTCCGTTCTTATCCTCCTGGACCTTTCGGCTGCCTTCGACACCGTCAACCACTCCATCCTCCTGTCCTCACTGGCTGCTTTGGGGATCCGTGGCACTGCCGTTGGCTGGATTGAGTCCTACCTTTCCGGTTGCTCCTTTCAGGTTGCCTGGGACGGTGCAGTATCGGCACCCCATCCGCTTGCCACAGGAGTTCCTCAAGGCTCTGTTCTTGGTCCACTGCTCTCCACTCTTTATACCCGTTCTCTTGGACTTGTCATCTCTGCCCATGGCTTGTCCTACCATTGTAATGCCAATGACACCCAACTCTTTCTCTCATTCTCTCGCCGACCTCCATTGGCTACCTGTCTTGGCTCGCATCAGATTCAAGACTTTGGTGCTTGCCTTCCAGGCTGTTAAGGGATGGCTCCGTCCTATCTTCAGAAACTCACAGACCCAACAGGCCTGCCCGTGCACTCCGTTCTGCATCTTCAGCGCGCCTGGTGCCCCCTCCTCTCCATGCCTGCACCTTCCGGTCACGTCTGCTGTCTGTTCTGGCTCCCCGCTGGTGGAATGACCTTCCCACGGTGGTCAGAACAGCAGATAGTCTGCCCACCTTCAAGCGCAGACTCACCTCTTCAGGATGCACCTCTCTCCTTCTCTCCTACTTAGCCTTAGTTTTTTGCTGTAGCTACCTTAGGGTTATTACTATTGTTGTACTAGGGTTATTGTTTACTAATTGTTTCTTATGTTTTCTTTTTCCCTCAACAGGTCATCCATAGGGTTCAGTCCTTTCTAACAATACTGGCACTTGAGACTTGTACCCTTCCCTTGCACTTTGATAATCTTGTTCCCAAAGAAATGCACTTTGTGTTGTAAGTTGCTCTTGGATAAGAGCGTCTGCTAAATGTAATGTAAAAATTATTTTAGTAGTTTTTCTGTATTCATATTATTAATATATTTAAGGTGAATGAAATCATCTTAGATGAAGTATTTTTCTGGTCCAGGCCCTATGAGACCTGCTCATGATGCTCATCTGCAGTCAAGGAAGAAAATTCCTGCACATCTCATCCTACCCTCCCGCTCTAGATCTCCAGCCACAGTCTGAACAGCTGAAGCAATGATAGCTGTGCATCTATGCCTGCAGGGAATTGCTGAGCTGAGTGGTGCCATTTTTTTTCTTGTTTGGTGCCTTTTATTTTATCAGGGTGTGTTGGGTGTAAGATCTGTAGTGCTGTGGTCTGGCAAAAAGCTGGGGTTATTTTAGACTCAGGCCCCTACAGGAAATCACATGATTCATTGCTGTATAAAATCCAGCAATAACTATTCATACTCACATTTTTAAAGAAATGTGTGGAGGCTCCATGAGGTTGATAACAAGGCCCCTAATGTGGTTCATATAAAACAAAGTGAAAGAATGCACAGCTCCACCTCATACATGGCATTAAAATGCAGCTCTGTGACATGTTGAAACCACTCCCTACAGACGACAAGTAGAAATTAGGTTCTGTACAATTAGGGTCGCCTGATAGACGCTGTTGAATATGAATCCGAAATTTTTCAAAATGGATGGCTTACCTTGGATCAAAAGAAAGAACCCTCAACATTCCAAAACAAAAAATAAAATAAAACAGGACAGAATGGACTGGACAGTGTGTCTTTGGTTTTACAGGCTTCTAGAGGAGCTTTTTTGCAGGTCTGAGTTACCTCTGTTACTTAAGAGACATCATCTATGATTCTTAGCAGAATCATTCCTCAGACTTCTTAAGATAGCATCTGAAGTTCAGACATAATTGGAACAATTTAAAACGGAACTTTTTCTGCATTGCCAAAAGCAGATTCCCGGGTGGATTCTTGATAGCAGAGGTCAAGTTAGTTAAGATGGTCTGAGACAGTAATTCGCAACATACGGTACAGCATGCACACACAGTGCTATGAAAAAAACTCTTAAAAAGTTTGGCTTTTTCTGACATGTTTGGATGTGGCCAATTTCAACACTGCTGACAGGTGAAGGTAATCTAATTTAACAACCAACACCGATACTTTGTATTCAATTATTCAACAAAAATAAACTGAATTTTCCCTTGTGTGCAAAGAATAAGTACACCCCCAGCTTCAGTAGCTGGGGGCCCACTCCCTTGGCAGAAACGGCATGTAGATATTCTGTCTTTCAGTTTTACATCCCCTTGAGGACTTGTCCACCCTTCCTTACAGAACTCCTTGAACTGTGCCTTGTTTGAAGACTTTCATACATGCACTGGCCCGATAGGACTTCTAGTAATGTAGTTAATAATGATGAGTCATAGCTTTCACATCACACTTTCTTCATAAAAAAGTGTTAAATTAAAAAAAAAAAAAAGGTGTTAAATAGCCTAATCTGAAACATGACCTCTCTCTGATGATCTCTGACCATTGTCTGAAAGGGTATTTAGTTTTTTTTGTCCAATAATCCTCCACTGGAAAGTCCTCTGCCCTCAGTGATAGATTCATCAGGGCACACAAAACACACTATTGCCCATTCAATTATTTAATGCAACATCAAACACAATTCCTTTCACAAATTTCCACCCTAACCCTAAATTTGCTTCCACCCATCTAAGGCATTGCAAGGAAAATAGCATTTCCTTGTGCAATTTGTTGAGAAGCATGTTCCAAGCCCCCTTGCCCCCAATTAACATTGCATAATAATAGTAATATTCTATTAATATCATGTAATATTGGACATATAATGCATTACAACTGGTGATGTGAGGCTGGACATTTGTTTTTTCTTTTTTTTAACTTGTCTGAAAAACTGAAAACTCCCTGGATCTGTTTGCCTGGCAACAGTTGTTTCAAGATGAAACTCTGATAACGGGGTGCTTCTATATTCTTTTGCAGCAGAGGCGTTGAGGAACGAAGAAGAGACATAAAGAGAACAAATGCAGAAACCACAGGGGCGAGAGCAGAGAGACCACACAGTCTCTGTGCTCCACTCTAATTGACATTGGTTAGCACACATACTCGTGCAAATGTTCTCATTTTCAAGTCTGTCCTTTTGTGGTTACACTGAGTCACAGCACATCTCATTTGCTTGTTGAATACATGGATCTTCTTTTCACTTCTCCAGGAATCCTTTGCCCATGTCTCCCGGTACTCTCTTTCACTGAGACACCAGTAAATAAGTTTGTTTGACCCATCAGCGAGTGGTGTTACTGCATTGTCTATACTCCTGCAAAGAGAGTATGCATAAACCCCTACCACCAGCTGCCTGGTCAGTGCAGTCTAAATCCAGACAATATTAATCCAAAATTTATGGAGTGTGGGTGCATTCTCACAGGACAGAAATGTACTGCAAATGTGCTTTTTTAAGACTCAACCATTTTGAGTGCAGTGAAACTCTTTCAATAGTGGAAAAGGGGGGGTACCACTGGCAGAGCTACCAGATCACCGAGACCAAAACCAAAGTTGTGAATGCTTGCCCATTTAATCTGCTTTCCTGCCTGGGGAAACATCCTGTGCTCAACTGTGGTAAGTAAACACAAGTGTTCCAGTATGAAATTTTATCTCCGGCCATTGTCAGGAGAGGAAGTGAAAAAAGCCAAAATTAAAAGGGGGATATCAGAAAATACAAGATTGAGAACTCTAAAGACTGAGAGGCAAGATGAACACAGAAATACGGAAAGGATGCTGACAGACACTAAGCATGTGGTTTTCTCACAAAAGGAACAATTTATTTATACCAAACAGAAAAGAACAAAGTAAACATCTTTTTGTGCGACATTAGCATCTGTAAGTGCTGACAGACAGCAGAGATCTTTTCTTTGACAATGGAGTTTTCAAAGAGAGGGACATAGGTATGCTTAGAGAGGCTAAGGTGTATGAAACGGTGTCTTTGTGGTTTTCGTCTCCCAGTATCCCCATATCAGTTCATCGGTGTCTGCCATTGCTCCTCACCACCCGAAACGTGACACAAGTTTCTCTTGGTCATCCAGATCTTTCTGAACTTTCTTCCTCATGTAGAAGATTGGACAATCTCGGCTGCAGGAGAGGGGACAGCATTGGCTTTAGATGCAGAGTGTGTGATACATAACACGCCATCCTGCGGCATGTTGGGGATGTGTATCAGGTCTTTCCCACCACAGGGTAGCATGGCGCTTACTGTCATTACCTGGTACAGAGGACGTCTTCATGCAGCGATCCCTGACAGCGCTGACACTGGGTCCATAGCCGAGAGAAGCGTTCCTCCAGGGAGCTCAGGTGAGAGATCTGCAGACACACCCTTTTCATTAAAACACACATGTGAAGTGGTCCTAATGGACATGCCTTTAGGTTAACACTGTAGTAACAACCAGTAACAACATCCTATTTTCAATTCTCTGAAAGTTCATCCAGTTTTCCTGTACATGTAACTACTTGCTGAGTTCTCACTACAGCACAGCAAAAAAGTTGTCTGAAAGTTATCCAATTTGCCCCCACCCCAGGTTTGCAGTGTCAATGCCCTCTCTTCACAACACATTCAACACTTTTGATTTAAGAGGAACTGCTCTTGAATCCAGACACACTCACTATCACGTTAAAGCCAACAGGGATTGTGATTTGTTAAAATTATATCAATGCCGGGGTGTCAAAATGGCTCCTCCCTGCACAGCAGATGAGTTTATCACCAAACACACAGCATTTTTTAATCAAATGTTACATGCACAAGCATGTGAGACAACTGCCACCTCTGTTAGAACCGAGATAACATTAAGGAGACACTTTTAACACTATCCAGAGATTGTGTAGTGTGATCAGAATTTATCACCAGTATTTACACCAAGTGAAGAGTAATGGCAAACAAGAAAAAAAAAATTGGCTGTACAAACAAGACATGGCCATACCAGTCACAGAACTCCTAACTGCATTACAGATATTTTATTTAGAATGTATTTAATTGTTTCGGACAGTTGCTTCTTGAGGCCTGTGCTTCCTACTGTTACCTGGATGGTCGTAGCTGTGGATTTTACTGTAAGACAACTGCAGCGACAAGAACTAGTGTAACCTGAGTGGGGATGTTTATTTACAGCACCCAATGAAGACAAATGTATTTACACAAATAATACAATGTACAAAACAAAAAAAATATGACAATGATAGTAACAATCAGACCTGCAATTATTTTCTGTCTTGCCCACCAACTGCCAACCCCGACGAACAACAAATAACCTGTTTAAGTAGGATTTACTCAGGTACATTAGACCATACCAATAGCAGAAAAAAAAAAAACAATTCATTCCATAAAACTAACATGACATTTTCCCTCAATTATCGCACATATTCATTTTATCAGTTCCAGACATTTCAGACTTCTCATCTTTCAGCCATATACAAGTCCACAAATATACAATACAAATTACTGTCTCCCCCCTGCCTGTAACAACCCATTGTCTGCTTTCTGCACTTCCAATAAAGTTACACAGTCTGTATTCGTCATTCAGTTTTGAACTCGAAACAGCAGGAAACAACAACATGGGTTAGTAAATAATACTTTGCTATAATCGCATCGTCTCAGTAAATATTTAACCGTTGCCAACAGGAAGCTCATGTGATGTGGCGAATAATTTTATGTACAGGAACGATTGCAAAACAAAGATACGGTTGTGAATAATGGCTGTTAAAACCAGCAAACATAAATGGTGTGCACTAACATCTATGTAAGCAGTGTATGCGTACTGAACATTTGTCTTTACATTACAACCTGTTTAAAACAGTAGTTTTTCAGGGAATGGAGGATTACTCCATTACACCTACTTTCAGTTCAAACTGTTTTATAAAAGATTCTAATGTCCAACACTCAAAACGCTGTGCTAGTTTAACAATCTTACCAGCATATTATTGAAAAAATACATTTTAAAATAATAAAATTTATTCATTTTATTCTTTAAAAATGTATATTAAATACTAAACCTCCCCACATAAGTACGAACACCCGCGGAATATGAATATTAGCTCAGGGAAATGAGCAGAACCTGCTACAATAGTGATATACGTCACAAAATTGCAGTTTGTTGACATTAAGAGAGACCTGGTCCTAGAGTCTTGGTGCTTGATGTGAGTTTTGTGATGCATAAACTAAATGTGTCACACAAAATGAGTTTCAATACTGCCAGCAGACAATTGCCATCCATGCTCTTGAAAGAGAGACATCCATCTCTTACCTCTTTCTGGTACAATTCAGACTCGCGTTTCTTACAGAAGTCACATACAGCCGCTGAAAGACATAAACAGGGAGGAATAAGATAACCTGCCATACCGAGGAGCAAAGGGATGCTCAGTACAACACTGATCTCAGATCAGTGCTCCACAAATGTCAGGTACTCAATAGCCTCACTTACCAGCCTTATAACCAATGGTACCATGACCAAGATCAGGCTGATGCTCTGAGAGTGAAATCATACCATTTCTGGGACAGTGATTTGCTAATAAACCACTGGCCACTGACTTCTAAATACCAAGTTCTATTTTTTAGGAAGGGCTACAATTACAATAGGTATTTGTCTGTCAGTCCATCCAATGTAGTTAGTTAGTATAAATGTATAATATTTAGTACCAAACACATTTAACCCAATCAGGTACTGAACAATGTGTGTCTGAAACAGTACGCGACTCGCTATAAAACCTAACCTCCATTGCTAGCTGCACAGTCACACAATCCCGCATTCAGCAAGAGTTGAGCCAATAGGAGGGTAAAAAGAGGAAAAAAAAAAAAAAAAAAGGCAAACCCCTAGAGAAATTTAAAGTAAGGAATCTAAAACAAAGAAAAGGAATTTAGGAAAAGATAAACACATTTTCTGGACCCCAACTATTCACCAACTATTCCAGCTCATGATAACTAACTCAGCCATGTGCCCATTATCAGTTTAACTTGCAAAAAGGACAAAACACATTAATATTAACTACTTCTATTGAACCATTTTAACCACTCTTAATATGATGTGCTTGAGAACAAGAGGAAGTGCAGGTCAGGAAGTTACAAGAAACAGCAGGAGCCCTAGTAACCTCAATGCTGGTCAGTGCCTGCTAACACCACTGGCTGGTTGTGCAATGTAAATGTATGAAATGTAACTCTCTCAATTTTACAAACCCTGACATGTATCGAAACTAGATACTCACTTTGTCTATGCGGTCCAGAGATAACTGTGTTTAATTGAAGCTGTTACGTTTTCAAAATGTGAGTAAGGAATTGCCAAAAAGAAAGTGACTCTATAACAGATGGGAGAAGCATTTGCGGTCCTGCATTTGCACACAGCGGTTACTCACTGTCAGTCTTCAGCACTGCCTTGCAGCCAATGCAGGTGCTTCTCTTCTGGGCAAAGGCCATGAGGCCGCCCACCCGGGAGGTCAACACAGTCTTGCATCGCGTGTGGTCCCCCTCTGAGAAACAGGAAGAGAGGAGTCAAAGACCGCCTGTGGTCTATACTGGAAACTGCCTCATATTTTCTGATTATTACATTTACAAATGACATGCACAGAATACAGGTAGCATTTGAGCGGTCATATCAAAGGTAGTTCAACCTGTTCTGTGTGCAGTATAAGGCTGGATCATGTGGAAACAGACAAACGTGAACAGGGGTATGTCCCCTACGCTGGAAATGTATGTTCCTTTTCACGTCACCTCTTAGCTCCCTGCAACAGTGACACACTGGCAGTGGAGGAAAGGATGCATCTTTCTAGTATTAGGACACACCCAAGAAGTAATAATGATATACACTCACTCAGCAACACGCTCTCAGCTTTGCTTTCTCCCAGGATGGGCTCAAAGATTCGCAGTAGTGGCTTGGAAAGCTGTTGCTCCAGGTAGTACTGTGTGTCTATGGGAATGTTGTTCTCCAACACATAGATTGGGTCCTATAAGATTGATTTGGATAAACACACACACAATTCAAATATGGTAAAGTACAGTGATATAGGGATACAATTATATTAGCGATACAGAAGCGTCCTCAGTGTAGCAAACTCAAAATGATGCAGTCCAAACCTCAGACTTCATGTAAGCTGCCACACCCTTGGCTGCCTTGATAATGACATAGGGTACTCTGTCTCCTAGGTTGGGGGCACTGCCTGCATCTCTCTTCCTCATTCTGGGGAGTGGGACAAAACAGAGGACATTCAGCAACTGCCACTGCAATAGGTGCATCCAGATAACAGTTATGCCTAATATTATTGCGCCCCCCAAATTGAGGCAATTTGGACTATATGACCAGACTGCTCTCACAGCGGGGGCCACTTCCATATCTCCCTCCTGTTCACCTCTCACCTCTCAGCCAGCTCCACGTGCGCCTGCTTCCCAGCGTACTCCTGGGCAGACCTGGTCAGCTCCTTGGTGATTACCAGCTGGGAGATGTCGATACGGTTACACAGCAGGTCTGAGATTACCTCCTTGGCGTGCTCCACTGCCCCTTGAGGATCCCTTAATGGAGAGGGGGTGGGTCATTGCTAGCCAATGTATCTAATGTAATAAATCCCTAAGTTCTTAAAACACAAAAACATTAATCTCTTTTATTAAAGATGGAAGTGTAGTTTTAAGACGAGGCCAGAATACACTGTCAAAAACATTCAGATATTTTTTCAGGAGAGAAACCGATTTCACACTTTTCAGCTCATCCTTTGTCTGAGTACGCAATATGTACATTAAATGACAAAGAACAGAAAAGGACACAGAGGTACCTCAAGACACGTCTTAGAACATTAACAGCCATACAAATTGTATACTACTTTACCGGTCAATCAAAATTTTCTGAAGACAGGTGTTGATCAGATTGGCCACTAGGGGACAGTTGTCTCTGCGCACGGTCTCAATCCCTTTGCAGTCCATTTTATCATGAGTGTCAGGGCTAGAGGAGAAATACAAGCCTGCATATCTCTTCTTGTTGATCAGTAGATAGGGATAATACACCTGAAAGAAGATGATAAGAGGGGAATGTGTTAAAGAAGTCAACAAGGTTACACCACACTTCAGGGGAGACTGCTCAAAAATGCAGCACAGAAGACTGAGCACTCCCTTAAACATTTCATGTCCAGTCCCGATAAAACAAACTTTACCTTCTCAAACTCTAGTTTGATTGGCTGGACGAAGTGACTCGAAACCCATTCAGCTGCCTCTTTCCCCAGGTCCATTGCCTCTTTAACCGTGGACACGCCCACCTTGACCATCACAGAATCTGTGTCCCCATAGATCACCTGAGGAAGGAGTCAAGGGTTTGTGAATCATGTCATAGACTCCATAGATCAGATAATACAGAAAAAGGCTAAATGTGCAGCTCAAAAGAGCACAGGAATACATATATCCAAAGTAGACAACATTAACTGTACTCCACCTTGGAATTGGCTTGGTATCCATTCTCAATGGTATATCTGGATTCCACAAGCTGTTTGGTTTGTTCAATCATCTGTCTCCCGAATCCTGTTACACTCTTGGGAGACAGCAGAGGACTGAATATTATGAATTACACAAACAATTTTTATAGCTCATATTCTTTGGGGTGTACAACACTGAGAATCCTTTATTATGCAGAAACTGAGTTAGCATGTACCTGTGAAATTTCAAGGCAGGGCAGTTTGCCAACCTGGGCCCCAGTGAAGCCGTACACAGAGTTGGCGCTGATCTTCAAGGCCAGCTGCCTACCATCTAGCACCTGCTTCTTGAAAGGGTCAGTTTCCTTTTTTAACTCTGCTTTTGCCCTGTAGAAGGGTTAAACAAAAAAAAGAGATTAAGCAAGGAATACAAAGAAACCTAGGTGATGAAAACTATGAAACAGCACAAATCAGCCATCCACATCCTCTTTTCTCTGCCTGTAATTACTCAAAAAATCAAAAATAACAGAAGGAAGTATGACTTCTGTGAAAGGGTGGATTAAGAGAAAAACAGTGAGGGTTGAAATGACTTGTTCTGTGATGCATTACAGCTGGGACTCAACATTTCCGGCATTCAAAACCTTATGAAATGTGTGTGTATAGTTCTTTAATAAGTCACACCAGCCTTAATGATTTGGTAAAATTAAATAACAGCAGTGAACAAACAGTACTACCTGGGTATTGAATACCAGCAAAGCAATCATCAGTAAAACTTATAGACTGCTATCACTTTCAAAACATTCTGCAGATATTGAAAATAAATCAATCCCCCCTCCCCTCTTAAAGCGGTCACTCAAGTTCAAAGTGTAGCCTGCAACTGCTGTGAAGAATTTTGGGAGGTGTAAACGCAGAAGAGAACACATTCAATAACATGCACTTGAAGGAGACTGAAGGAGAAGGCATTGGTTTTTCCTCATTCTGTCAATGAAAATACTAACACACAGCTTTTTTTTTTTTTTAAACAGACAGCTCTTACTTAACACCAGACTGAAAAATGGTATACATTTTTAAAATGCATAAGTGGATTTTCATAATCAATATGGCAACTATACAGTGACCATGACAGCCCATGGAGTCACTAACATTATCCCTTGCGATTACATCGCCATCATATCCCAAAAAAAACATCATTTTACCACTAGTCTAATGGAAGGCAATGCTAACTCTGCAAGTGTGTGGTTTCAAAACTATCACAAAAGTTCTAGGAGATACATATAAAATGTAAAATATCAATATCTGGATTCAGGACCCTTTTGTGTTTTCCCACTTTCATGCTTACAGCTGATTTGAGGAGAGATGCTACAGGATTCCTTGTGTAATTTTTACTCCACATCATCTAGGCTTGGTGCATTTTACATGCTTCTAAACATAGTAATACAGACTTGAGACACTGACAGACTGAATCCTTGAGTGAGCTCAGATGTGTAAATTCTCATTACCACTGGGATTAATATCACTTCTCATTATCAGCCAAAGGACAGTCGCTGCCTTGTTCTGCATTCTAAATACTGAAGGCAGCTCAAGAGGCGTTATATAATGATGGCATTCCATTTATCTGCTTTTCAGTGCCACAGTTCTTGCATAATAAAAATGGTGAAAACAATGCTCTATGGGGATTATTCTTTCAGTGGCTGACCCTTTCCAAGCTCACCATTTCCTTCCAGGAAGCTCCACCTCACAGTGACAGATTGGATTGCTTGCAGTTAGTAACAGCACAGAAGAAAAGAAAGAAAGAAAGAAAAAAAAAAAAAAAAAAACAAGGTAAGAGCTTAAGGCTCAGTGCTGTTGAGGTGATAGCATTCACCTCTTCCTGGCAGACAGCAGGTTCTCCAGGATCTCAGGCAGCAGTCCCTTCCTCACAGAGCTCTTCACAAAGTAGTCTCCCGTGGGTGTCCTGATGAAGTCCTCAGGAGAAAGGCTGAGGGAGACAGCCCACAAAGATACTGTCACAGCTCTGTGTGCATCCCTGGCAACACTGCAACACTGTTCCTTTCTCCTGTCACCACAACTTCCGAGTCTGCTCGGGCCATTTTACCATTCCTACTACCCTGCTTTCTGTGAGCAACTTTTCACTCAATCCCCTTGGTACAGCAAGTGCTTTGCAACCTTTTGGAAATGTTGGTAAATATAATCAATATGCATGAGTATACTCTTTTCTTCTCTTTACTTTGGATACTACTTTGTCCGTTAACTGAGGGCTAGCTAAGTATCTAACATTAGCAGGGAGGAGGAGTACTTATTATTGTATTTAGAATGTCTTTAATTGATCCATATTTAATAAGCTGAATGATCAATAAATATAATTCTATGGTAACCAACCCTGGAGATGATTAAGATGTTAGGAAATGGCCGCTACATGTAGAGAAACAAAGTGCCTGTAAATGCAGATTTAAAAAAAAGTGTTATTCAAGTGCTAATCACTTTATGGCCATTTCACAATGTGTGAATACAGTTTCTATGGTAATTATCAAAAGCACAGGGGCAAACCTCTCTCACCCCAGTTTCTCTGCTGCCCCTTTCTGGAGCAGGGTGGTGTAGCAGAGGTTGTGCGCCATCATGATGGATGGGTACAGTGAGGAGAAGTCGAGCGTAGTGATGGGCATGCTGTAGTACCTGCACACACACACGGAGATCATGAGCAGGCCTGAAGGACAGCAAGGGTCACTCACTGATAGATGTAGTACTAAAGCAGGCAGCAGTACAAACCCTTTCTCTGGCTCGATGACAGTTGCTCCGGTGTAGTCTTCACCTCCCTCAGTCTTCACCACGGGCATCACCAGCCCCTGCTTCATCGCCTAAAGACATATTAAGGGAGGTCATTCCGCCCTCAGTACTTCCCTGCTTTTCCCCACCACAAGGTGAACTTAACAGCCAATTACAGTGTCCCTTTACCAATGACTCTGGAGGAGGAAGCTGTACATGTGACTCCTTTACACTCATGTCACAACTACCCCTTGATTCTCCCCAATGTCCAGAAGCTTGACTAATACCATACTACCTATGTTGCTGGAGGAACAAAGTCAGCATAAATGCATGTGCATTGCATGTGCCTAACTGGCCACAGTCAAATTGTGCATCATCATAGATCACAATATAATGAAAAAAAATTAATCTCTAATGTGTCTGAAAGGCCTAAAATATGCCACTGGGCAATTAGAGACATGAGTGCAGCTGATACATACACAGAGGTTAAAGAATTATGACTCAGTTAATGATCATTTAAAACATGCTAAATCACAGAGCTGGCCTTTTTTAACCTTAGAAAAGGCACTGAGCTTGTGACAAAATTCACACCATGAAAAAAATTACTTTACCAATAAGACACAGTGTAGGTTCTCAAACCTCACCCTCTGCAGTTCTGCTGTCTCACCTGTCTAAGCAGCTGGGAGACCACCTTGATCTGCTGGCCGCGAGACAGGAGGTAGGTGAGGGGCACACCTGTGACACGGGCCATCTCCATGTAGTTAATGACACACATGAGCTTCTGCAGGAGTCGCAGGGGCAGGTAGGCGTCCTTCAGGCAGTACACTGCCAGGCGCCGGCGTGTCTGCTCGTTACCGTTCTGATGATGGAGGAAAAACGGATGGTGTGACACACGTGTTCACAGGAGCACGATCGGTGCGGAGGAGAGGGATCAGTGCTGACTGACGCCTATGTTACCTGCAGGTCTGTGATGATGGAGTGCTGCACATCCTCTTTCTGCTCCTGCAGGAAGTGAAAGCTCACTGCGTTGAGGGTGTAAGACCTAAGCTTGTAGTCCCTCAGCAGCACCTGAGTGAGAGGAGGGCGGGGGAAGGCAATGAGACACTGGCTGTGTTCCTGACCATGACTGGCCTTTACATTTTCTAGATTGGCTCATCCACTCTTCGCCCCAAGCAGTTAACCAGCGTAACTGAGGTCTGAATGCGTACTGAGCAGATTGTATTGAATGCAGTGGGTGATTCTGATGCATGCCCACACACACGCAGACAACCCAAAGGGAGGATATACCTGGAGAAGGTCAAACTGAACCCTGCCCTCCATGTTGACTGCCTTGTTCTCCCTCCTGCCCATCTGCTTGCTCTGGAAGCTGGAGTCGCGAATCACTGACTTGATACCCCGCACTCGGCCCAGGTAGGGGAACATATTCACCTGCAGGGGGACAATGTGAGGACCAAAATCATAACCTTTGTCATGAAAGCAATGGTTACAGTGCAGTACAGCAACTCTGCCCAACACAGGCACATTACCTTTAGGGTAGCTGCTCTGTTCAATAGGTAGGGAAGGTCAAAATTCTGGATGTTGTAGCCAGTGATGATATCAGGGTCCACTGTCCTTACAAACTCCGCCCATTTCTGACAACACAGGAAAATATCAATTTTTCATATTCCTCATTTAATATTGGCATCAGGAGTTTTTTAAAATTTAGTCAAGCCTAAAATTATTGACAGCATCCTGATTTTATTTTATTTTTTTAATACTCTGCCTACTCTCTCCCTTTCCACTTCTCCATTACCCTGCTTCTCTCCTCTCTTCACCACCTTTAAAGCAACCATCCTAACCCATTTCCCTACCATCCCTCTCTCCTTTAGCTCATCCCCTGCTGCCCTCTCCTCCCAGTACCTGCAGTAGCTGTCTCTCCTGGGTGAAGCAGAGCAACTGTGAGCCCACGATGCTGGCACAGGACTGCAGGGTGAAGACGGTGCGGACGAAGGGCTCTTTCTCCCCTGCCGCTGTACCATGGAGGCGATCTGGATCACGGGGTCCACGCCTGCCTCCGGGAACACGCCTGAGGGAGGGGAAAGGGAGGCAACTTGTACTGGGGCATGCACACTCTGAGACACTTACATCAACATTTGCAATTGCATATACAGAAGCAGAAACAAAACCTGCTATTATTCCAATGATGTTTGGAAACAGGTAAACAATTAATGTAAATGGACATTTGAGATGCAGAGATACACTAACATTGAGGTTTGCATAGGAACTGGTTTGGTGGTCATATATGAAGGTAGCAGTTAAAAGCTGTCTTTTTTCTATTAAGCCCAGTTCAGATAAAAGATTCGAGAAACAGCAGAAATGATTTTAGAATGTGGCAGAGAAGAGTCACAGCAATGTGAACTGTCAGTTGCAAAACAGCTGAAGGTGACTGTTCAAACTGCAAACTTGAGTTTTAGAACATATCCTGCGTCAAACATACAGCCAGAGTGGCTGAGAACAGCAGCTTTGGAGGAACTATCATAACATAACATGACTGATTTCTAGACCGAAGACAGAGAGGAGTTGTTTATTCTGAACCCGCTAACACGGAAACAATAAAATACTGTTAGCCACTGCAACTTGTCACTTTGATGTGGACAGCCTGGTTTTATAGTCTACTATGAGATGACCTGCAACTTTTCGGAAGAGTTGCCAGTTTCATCTAGTCTTGTTGCGAAGCTTTGATCTGAAATCGACATAAGCACCAGCAGTTCTATGTTTAACTCCCTGAAAACCCTCAAAATGCTTAAAACCAAGAAAGAGCATGGCGGACCACAAAGAAGAGGATAAGAACAGACAAAGAAGAGTGGCGGTTATGCTAGAAGCCACAATCATAAAACAAGCGACAGACTTCATAGAAACCCAGTGACAGCCATTCTTTAAGTTAGAAATGACACACACACAATATTTCATTAGAATCTGGAAAATGACACTGTAAAAAAAAAAAGGTTGGTCAAAATGTAACTATTCTGATTATTTCATGTACGACCATTTTGAAATGTTTTTTTAAAACATTGATATACAAAAATCTTCCTACATGAATAACACTAGTTGCTGGGTTACCTAGCTGTATGCAATGATCTGAGGCATATTGGAAGGACAAAAAGTTAGCATAAGGCAAATTTAAGGAGTAAGCTTACTTTGGTACCAACCTTCAATACACACAAGAGGAAAGAAATGACAAGATAAGTGATCGATATCATAACAGCAATTTAGCAAGTTAATTATTTCTCACTAGTGAAAACTGAATTACAGGCAGTAATAAAACATAAACACAACTAATTTTCATTAACCATATGAATCTGTTGTCTATTAAGGAAGGGAGGTAATTACCCAGCACAGATGCAGCAACACTCTTACAGAAGTACCCAAGAGCAGGAAATGAGCAATGCTAGATTGAAAAATAATCAAAAATTGTTTCAATGATGTACAGGGCTCCAGACAAAAAAAAATCTTCTGGCTCATAAACCTTTATTATTTAGGAGCCAATATCTCCTTATGTGTCACATGTGGAAAAAGTATTTGCCCCCTTCTTAAATTTGTCTTTCATTGCATATTTCTCTCACTGAATTGCTTCAGATAATCAAATAAAATAATATAATGGACAAGGAAAGCCCAGCAAACATGAAGCATAGTTTTACATCATTATTTATTACATTCAATAAAGTCACCAATTACCCATATTGCCCCTGTGAAAAAAGTAGTTTCCCCCTTAGTTATAAAACAAAGAAGTAAACAAATTTGTCACTGAAAATTAAATTCAGGGGACTGACCACAGCCAGACTTTATTGCAACCGGCTCTGCCCGAGTTTGAAAAAGTATACGTACGAAACCTTGCCATCAGAAAGAGGTAGTCACCTCAAAGTTTCTACAGGCACACAATGCCACGATCAAAGGTGCTCCCAGAACAACTGAGGAAAGAATTTGTGGAGCTATCAGTCTGGAAAAGGTTACAAAGGCATTTCTAAGGCTCTTGGACTCCAGCAAACCACAAACTTCCAAAGAACTGCAGGCCTCTCTATTATCATCTAAGATCAAATTACAATATTTCTTTTGTGATTTTTAAAACCGTATGTGCAAGGTGCAAACCACTGTTCTCCTAAAAAAAAAAAAAAAAAAAAAAAAAAAACATAAAAGCTCATCCCACATTTGCTAAAAAGCACCTGAATGATGATCAAGTCTTTTTGGATAATATTCAATGGCTATTCTAATATTCTGTGTCCTCCTTTTCCTGACTTGGAACATCATACCTACATTCAACATGGGGGTGCCAGTGTGATGGCATAGGAATGCTTTGCTGTCTCAGGACCTAGACGACTTGTAATTGTTGAAGAAATTATGAATTCTGATGTATACCAGAACACTGTTCAGGAGAATGTTCAGAAATCTGTGTGTGAGCTGAAGCTGAGGCGTGATTGGGTGATGCAGAAGGACAGTGAACCTAAGTGTACGAACAAGTCCCCATCTGAATGGCTGAAAGAAGCAAAATGAAAGTGTTGCAGTAGCCTAGACTGACTTGAATCCTATAGAGATGCTGTGGCAGGACCTGAAAGAGCAGCTCATGCTTGAAGATGAACACATTTGTCAGCGATAAAGAGGGTGGTAAAACCAACTATTAAGTTTAATTAAGTTTTAAGCAGTTACTTTTACACAGGGGCAATATTGGTAATTTGTAACTATCTTTATTGAATGAATGAAATAATGATGTAAAAACTACACACACTTTTCATTTTGTCATAACGTGAGGCAAACCCCTGTAATCAAGATGACTTAAACTGTCTTTCAAGCAGGGGTGCCGTAGGCATGTTTGACTTTGCTATCATCATCTGGCAATGACTGTATACTGTCCAAGTAGGGCTGGGATGACTGTACCTGAGAACTTTGATCAAGTCAGTCTCTGTATCTGCAACTGGTGTAGACAAGACAGGGTTTGGATGGGCAGGGAGTGAGAAAAGTCAGATATTTTTCCTTTGGCTGTTTCGTTTTCTTTTGAATTGTCAATATTCCAAGACTAACGGTATGGTAAAGGATTGGCTAGCTAGCTAAGTAGTTAGCTACATCGTGCGCATTAGCTGGCACGGGACTGGGTCAAGTTTTAAAAAGAACAAAAACCGCTACTCTGCTTCTGTGTACACTTCAATCAATTTGGACAGAGCAGGACAGTACAGGAGTGCATGTGATAGTGTAAGTGCAGCAGAGCAGGAACATGCAGGAGGAGATTAGAGTGTTCAGCACATAAGCAAAGCTTGCCGCTGTGCCTGCCTTTTTGATTTCTATTGATTGATTTTTTTTTTTTGCTTGACGGTGGCCACAAAATAAAAAAAAGTCGCAAAATAAACAATAGTCACACTGGCAACCATTTTAGGTGCCATCTGGAGCCCTGATGTATCTACCCTGCCAAAGCCACTGGCACAAAAGCATACACATGGGAACAGAACCTGTAGCATACCTTTCCTTCCAGCACATTCTATGTCAAAGCTCAGCACCCTGAGTGGAGCAATCCTTTGCCACTCTCCCTCTGCTGGGTGGCTGATGAGGTCTGTCCACCCCACATCCACCTCGTACTGGCACAGAGATGCCTGGAGGAAGAGACGGGTAAGCTTTACATCACTTCCTCAGTCACATCCTGTTTTCACCTTGTCCCTGCTACCACCTCAAACCACGACGCCACACTCTGCCCCCTGCCAGCCAGTACCTTGGTAGGGTGGTGGGGGTCTATCTCCCCTGTGTTCCGCTCCTCCCTCACTCTGTACTTCCGAGCAGGAAGCTCAATCCAACAACAGCCCACAACGTCGCTGTCCACCATGAACCTGAGAGACAGTGTCAGAATAGCGGAGAAAAACATTTCTCAGAGCCTCTCAGAGTACAAATTCAAAAAATCGGAGAAATAAATTGTTTATGCCTCTTCAACTACATGCAAGGTCTCCATTCAAACTTTTGTGTGCTGAAAATTCCAACAGGCATTGGCCTTAGTTACAAGTGGTTTCAATTTCAGCTTTTGTTTAAATATAAACTTTCTAAAGCTCAAGTTTACTTGTCTTTAAATTATTCATTTTTAATTAGCCATTTCAATTGATTTTGCCAGCCCGCTACAGACTTTTCACGTACAAAGCTGTGAACCTATGTAGGAGTTCATGCTGACTTTGAGTCTCTCATTCTTAGAAGACAAGCTCTGGACAGATGGTAACACAAACCTCATCATATAGTGCAGTGGATCAAACTTACCTAATTTCAAAATCTATGTTTGCCTCAAAAGAGGAATAGCTCTGTATTGGAAAGGTTCCAAACTTAAACCCTTGCTCCAACAGCCTTTTGGCAGGGGCAATCAGACGGGGTGTTGCCATGGTGATGCGTAGAAAATCCAAGGGATGGTTACCATGGAAGCCATACATACCTGAAAAAGGAGGTCAGAGTAAGACAGGGAAAACAGTGCCTGCTGATGCTATTCCACATTGAAAGGCCTATGCTCTCCAGCTCACAATAATGCCAATAATTAGGTGACACAAGCAGCAGAGTGCAGTTTGTACTTCTCTTTACGTGTGATGTCAACAGCCAGCACAGTGACTGATATGTTCTCCTTGTTGGAGCGCATATCCTTCAGCACTACAGAGTTCAGCTCCTTCTGAAATCGCTCAGATGAGAGGCGGTGAAACCTGGAAGGTGAATTGCAAAATGTGACTAATAAGGATAATGAGTCATACGTGGGTCCGGCTTGTGTTTCATATATTCTCCTGTTTTTTTTTTTTTCCTCAAACCTCTCCTCTTGTTTTGATTAAAACACTTGTGTGAGCAGATGATTCTTTTTATCTTAATTAAAATTCTCATAAATATGCATTAATGCCTGCCTTGTATGTATTATCTTATTTTTCCCACCGTAGCATATCAGTAAACACTGCTGGTTTGTCTCATACTTTGACTGTAAAGTGACTGAAAAGGTCTAGGTCTCACAGCCTGTCACCAAGTGATGCCCCCTCAGTAATAACCTACACTGATGTGTGGTAAGTGGTCTGGTAAAGAAACGGCAGCTGGATATTAGGTAGTTGGGTGCACCACAGTAAGAGTGGATGAGTGAACTTTCCCTTTTGTCACTGTTAGCAACTTGTCTTCATGAGAATATAAATGCAGTCCACTCATCCATGACTAACCTTACCTGTGTGTGTCAAAAGTTGAATTTAACCATCTTTGTTCAATTTCTTCCATGAAAGGCAGACAGATCTGCTGTAACAATCCATCCATGACACAAATACAGGATACAATTTTAACAGAGCACTCCAACTTCACAACACAATTTCCTCAGGAACATAATAAGCAGTGAATTCACTGGTTATTGTGGATTAATGTGTAGTGGAATGTACCCAAATGCCTCTGACAGCACACACAACAGAGGGAAAAAGGTGGGGACATGGGGAGACAGACTCACCAGAGGGAGCGGGTATGTAGAAGTACGGTGCAAATCCGTGGACATGACAGCACACAGAATGTCCGGCATCTGTCACTCCAAACATACGGATGATGGGAACGCTGCCCTTACACTGGCCAGGCATTCCAGCCACTGCAGAGCCTGGGAGAGTGTGTGCATGGGAGCAATGGTAAACTGCATGACATAAGTATACAAACAATGAATAGCTTAGATGGTAAGTGGTCCTTACCTAGGTAATAGTCCAAATCTATCTGCTGGAAGGTGAGCTGGTCAGTCTCGGGGTTCAGTGGGGGGGCAACAGGTCGACACCATCGGGGGTTCAGGTCAGCAGAGAACAGATCAGCTAGGAGCAGCGGGGGGGGTGACTTAGGTGTTATGACCAATTATGTGAAGCACACTAGCCAGATTGCTTTAAGTCTGAAAGCTCAACACAAAGTTACTCAACATAAAGCTGCAAGTTACTGAACTGCTGTTAGCAGATTTACCATCAGGAATGACGTCGGGTCCAGCCTGTCCCTCCCTGGATTCTGCCTCCATTTCGGCTTCATCCAGCATTGCTAGCTCCTCCTCGAAGAGCGAGGGGCTGTCATCCCATTCCCCCCCCATTTTACTCCACTTGGCCTGGGGGCCTCCTCCCATCTTTGGACCATTCTTTCTCTTCAAATCCATGCCTCTGTAATAGAAATGTCACAGCAACATTGTACGGTATTGCAACAGTACTGCAGACGCAATAAATACTTATAACTTCCGATACATGATGAATATCCGGCCCTGGATTCTGATACTGGATTGCCAAAACGTAAAGTGTCATCATTAATTTACTTGACGTTACATCTAGGAGTAACATAATTTAGTCTGCAAAGCAGTTGACGTTGTAGTTTATGGCGAAACAATAAATGACCCTCGACTACCACAAATAGTCCATACTCTTAAATTTACAAATGACTGAATAAACATGAGATATGTTACTTGCTATATACAACAACGCTTGCATTACACAACTGTCATAGCTAACCTAGTATAAAGTAATGTGTGTATCTGAAATCTCGAGAAGTAGCCAGTTTCGTGCGTAGGTTTTTAGCCAAGGTTACAATGTTATTAACACCCAACACTTCAAAAACCAATACTTGAACATTTTAGCTAACTAAAGTACAATCTGAATAGTAGTGAGGACTAGGTATCCAAGCCAGACAATATTTATTAAGACTATAAAAATGTAAGGTACTTTTGCAAGATAATGTCGGTTTGCTAGTTGCATTTTGAAACAGTAACCAACACAAACAAGCTGCAATTGTCAATACAATGTACGTTAGTTGTAGCTTAGTGTAGTTAGTAGCTATGTAGCAATCTAAAGCAAGCGAACAAGTTACAAAAAACTACCATGAAAGCTACTACTTGCTAGTTAACATTGCCATAGTCCTACTACGACTGTAATACTTATTAGCTAAAAAGTAACCGTTGGCTTTTTTCAACAGCTATGTCATAAAACATCAAATTAGTGTTGCTTATCTATTGAAAAACTACATTTGAAGAAAACAAAAACAGCAAGAGCTGTGCTTTACCACGATTCAGTTCCGTTCACCATGCAGTTTTCGCTCCAAATTGACTTAAACTCCCGCCAACCCTTTGTGTACTGTTTGGTTGGTATTGTCATTTTCCGCTTTCTACTTCTTCGTTTTATTTTTACGATAGACCCCGCCAAATATGGACTCTACTGCCCCCTATGCTATGGGAGGGTATCATTTGTTTACATCAGTGTTATTTTATGTGCACTGTCTGGAATGCCTTCCCACAAAAAGGAAGACCTAGAAATTATTGCATTAAAATTCAAACCCATTCCTTGACCAGTATACCTCAATTCCACTATTGTTCTTGGAAACGTGGTTATTTACAGTGGCCAGTAAGTTCCACCTCATATTTAAATAAAATGCTACTTCTATATCCTTTCAGCAACTACCCTGTCGGTAATTGTCAATTTGTGTCCGTGAGCTTCAACTTATGACCATTGTTGTGACCATGTCATTTTATCTTATTGTGTCCTCTTGGCACAATAATTGTTGTTTCTGTGACTGATGCACCTACAGCTCGGCCACTCTCCATTCTCTCTCAAAATTTGTCAAGTCTCTTTAATTGCTTCAGAGGGCGCTGGTTTTTATATCACCCAATTGGTATTGCATCTAATATTAAACATACTAAACATTTTAAGAGCGTGTAGGTTATTTAATTTATTTGGTATCTCCATTATTTAGTTCACCGCCTCTAGGTTAGGTTGAGAGCAGAAGCTCATGACAGCTTAAACATCCGTCCAAGAAAGATGCACCTTTTTAAATTAGAGTACATTTCACTCCTATGTCTCTTCTAATTGTTAATTATAACTGTTTCACCCTCGACGTTTATGACGGTGTGTTCATAGTATACATAAATGGCTACAATTTAATCATGTATGTATCTGTTACAGACCATATTTGGTTTGGTTTGCTATTATATAGCTGCCTTCGCAACGCAAGACAGTCGAACAGCATTTCCACTCCTCCAGCTCTGGAACTAACTTGCTTGCTTTTCCTTCTCCTTGCTGCTTAACCTATGAGTTGAAAGCCCTGATAGTTTTGTTGCTTTCCTGGCGAATCATCGCCCAAGCGCTGAACCAATCGTCTTTCTCACTTTGGAAAAACTCCCCCTTTCACACGCTTCCCTGTTTGAATGTTAGAGGGGCGTATATGTAAAAATTCTTTCCTCGTAACCATAGCTAAAAGTTATTAAGGTAGGGACCGACACAGCTTAGTCCCACCCTCTACATTGCAGTAAGGCGGACATGTCTCACGCCTATCAGCTTGATGTACTTTCAACTGAACCAATTGACATCAAATCCTGTATCTGCCAATGTCCGTCCCCTCCTTACACCTCAATGTTACATCCTACCTGATTTCCCCACTTATTTTACACCCTTAACCCATCACCGTAAGGTGAGTTCCTGTGAGAATGTAGCTTTTTTCCCCCTTTCCACAATGACAGTAACTCTGCTGTATCATCGTCCGTAATCGCAGATGTATACTCCACCGTGTTTGTGCTTTTAATGATCTGGTAGGGAATGTATCAGGCTAATTTGCTAACTATATGAATTGTGTCAAGTGCATGGTAAATTTTGTTCGAGTGGAATTCGCGCTTACCACCGACCAAAAAAAAAAAAATCAGGAAATGATTCTCTGAAATGAATTCCGCTTTTAAATGTATCAATGTAGCCTGCTTGAGCCAACTACACAAACACACAATGAGAAATGAGCGAAAATGGAGGAGCTGTACAATCAGCTTCACTGTTTTAATGTTTCGAGTATTTATGACCTAGTATGAATGGCGCTGTTTATTGCAACGGTAGATAAATACGAAAATTGTGTTATTTTTCGCGAGGGTGTGTTGCTAGCTAGAGAGAGGTTAATTGGGTTTTGATGCAAAGTATGGGGATTTTAAAACAATTCATGCGCACGTACGCCATCGCCTCTGCACGTACACATCCTTTCGCATTCTCAGTAGTTGAGGGCAGACGGATAGCACTATCAGACATCGTTAGTGTCAACATATGTAAAACCTCTATACGATTAGTGCACTATAAAAGCTAAAAAATGTACGTACACATACCCCTCAGAGGACGTCAGTTACTCGTGACATTTTCTTTAAAATTGTTGCAAGACAGAATGGCTGTTTGTCGTTAACATGTCATAAAAACGTGCTTTGTAAGATGTGGTTATTTTAAAATAATTATTTTTTTCGATGTCAGTGCTACTGGTAACTGAATGATTTGAAAGTATATAAATGTACCAAATTATGTAAATGTTGATACTGTTTTAATTTCCTCGTATTTGTAAATTCTGTTCTTACAAAAACACAGAAACACAACAACCTGCAAGGGGTGAGTGAATTTGAAAACAAATGTTAACAACAATGGAGTGATTGATGCTTGATCAATTATAGAGTTTAGTCTAAATGACAATAGGATGGTAGAGAAGACAGATGTGTATCAGGACCACCTCAGCTGGACTTGCAAACCAGACAAAATGCATTTGATGGTGAGCACCTGTCTATCAGAAATGTAGTCTTGTCTACAGATCTGTATTGGCATTACGGACATCCAGAAATTGTGCACAAAGTCAATATCTTGATTGGTTGCATTTGTGCCAGCCAATAGGAAAGGTGGGTCACATGTGCCGTAGTCTGCAGAGCATGAGATAATGTCTCACATAGGACAAGGCTCGCATTCTAGCCCTACTGCTGACTTTGTACCATTGAGGTATATTACACACAAAAATCTGTGCTGGACTGAGGTGTGTTTATAGTGTTCAACTCAATGCATTGTGCATCATATTGACTGACAAGCATACCACAAGATGACATAATGAAAGGCCTGTAAATCACATGTGTTATCATGTAACCACATAAGAAGTACTTATGGCTGCCTGGGTACAGAAGTAGCGGCTAGTAATTGTTTACTTATGTGGGTGTGTCTGTGTACATAGCGTATCTATCTTTGTGCATGCATCTAAGGGTCTGGTGACAGCTTAAGTTGGACCGAATTTGAAACCGGATGATTGTCGTTTCATGATGTGTGAGTTTCAGTGAGAACATGCAGCTAAATTCATGACTGTGTCCCTGGGCAGTGTTGACTCATTGTGAACCAAACCATGTCAGCTCCTCCCTAAACCACAGTTATCTTCCATGACTGTGTGATCTAAAATAAAAAATGTAGATAGCATGCTTTGGCCTGCCTGTCCTTGATGAACCACACATTGTCTGTTAGCTTCCATTTCATGTTTATGTCATGTAAACAAAACGTGTTCAATGTCAAAAACGTTACTCATATATACAAGCTTTATGCATGAGCACATATATGTGGCAATAAACATTTTGAGCATGTTCAATCAACAGATCTCTTTTAATTTGTGAAATGCCTTTATTTCAGTCAAAAACATAATTTACTTTAATGTTAATGTTTACTCATGATATGCTTAAGATGACACAAACAAACCTACACTACCATTGTACATTGCCTTTTTTCCCCCCTTTGTATCTTGATACTGTATTGTGCAATTTTGTACTGTTGTTCTGTGTTGATACACTATACTAACCACTCAAAAATGTTTTAGTATCACAGAGTCCAGTCTGTCAGTGAGTGGGGTGTTGCTGTTACTGGTAGCACATGGTGTTTTTATGCATTCTCCAGCCAGCATGCCCCTCGCTCGCAGTCTGTCTGTGACCTCTCTCTCTGGGTTGGACGATTGGGATGAAGAGTTTGACTTGGAGGATGCCGTTCTCTTTGAGATTGCATGGGAGGTAGCGAACAAAGGTACTCACTTTATGTGCTGTTGTGCTGTTTTCTCCAGCCAGCCGGTGTTCCAACACCATTAATAAAACTTCTTTCCTCATCTCTTTCTTTTTCACAGTGGGGGGAATCTACACTGTGATCCAGACCAAAGCCCGTCTCACCTCAGAAGAATGGGGTGAGAACTACTTCCTTGTTGGGCCCTACATGGAGAGCAATGTCAGAACTCAGGTGGAGCTTATTGAACCTCTCAACCCTGCTCTGAGGAGGACTATAGACAAGATGAACTCCAGTGGGTGCAAGGTACTGTTCTGTCCCATCTGTATACATGTGCACTCAGCACTGCACACTTGCAAAAATACATCCATTCACATACACACTTACTAACACAAACACTTCATAAATTGTTCAAACTGACTTTTGGCACAGGGTCAGGGATAAATTGAAAATGTTACTATATCTGCTGTTGTGCCCCTTTTGTCTGCTTCAGCCTGGGCAGGCTCCATCCCTGTTTTCCACCCTCCCCTTCACTTCAACGACTGTATTTGATTTCCCTGCCTCTGTTTTCTGTCAGCGAAGCAATGAGAGGTATAATTCAGCTGGTATGTGTATCTCTGTGGTTGCTTGGTCACACACAGCTCTATTCCTGCTTTGTGTCTATTTGTAGGTTTCATCACTCCCCTTCAGAAGAACCACTGAGTTTCACTTAGTGCTAAGTCAGTTATCTGAGTTTCCTGACTGGTAATGGTGTAGAGAGGACAGTGAACCCTAGTACTGTAGATTTGACAGGACCCTTTTGCCAGCTGAGTTTTTGCTTCATTGTAATTTCTCAGTGTGTGGCCGTGTCACAATTACTCTCCCCTTTGCTTGGAGCCTGTCCCTCAGGGGTATTAGGCTACAGCACATCTCATCACTAAACCCTAGCTAGTTATCAACTTTGACCTTTCTTTCAGCCAGATAATGCTCTATTCTGGTACACAGGAAAAACCAAAAGCCCTGTGAAATTAGAGAAGTGGAGCTGCATATAGGGTTGGGCCAGATACCAAAATTAAAATGTGCATCTCATCATGTTGTAGTCATAACACCCAAACTGTTTACAGTCCGGTCATCATGGGGTATGAGGAGCATGTAAATGCCTCGCATAACCCAGACTTTCACCAGCTAATTTTGCGAGCATTGCAGCTTCTTTATTTCCTGTTTGATACATTCTCTTTTGCCATTGTCTACTGTATTATTGGCAACTAAACTTTGCAGAGGACTGTCGGCATACTCTACAAATCAGTTAAATTGCCATACCATTACTTTTAATAATTTTTTCTTCAACTGATCCTAGTTAACTGTAATGCTTTCAATGATCGGTCGCCAAAAGCTGTCGAACTTATTAGCTTGCTGACAATATAGTAATTCAAACCATGATCTGACAAAAAATGTTTGTTTCTGTTATCTGTTATAAAGTGTTTCTTCAAGCACTGACTCTAGCATACTCAAAATTAGAAATCAAATCAATATTGACACAGATCATTAAATAGTCCAAAACAAGAACATTGCATTGTTTTCCTTTCTTCTTAGATGACTGCCCATAGTTTAATATGTATTTACTATTTAATGTATAATCTACTTCTCTTTTCCTTTTACTGCTGTTCTTTCTATGCTTGGATGTACACCAGCAAACAATTTGCCCCACAGCTACAGTTGCATTCTTTTTGGTAGTAGGTCACATTTGTTCTCAAGCATTCTTTGCACCATGTGGCCTAACCTCCACTTACTTATGTCACATAGTGAAACAAAATGGCTGTTCACTCTCTCTCACCCTTGTGATCTCAGAGATGACAGAATTCCAGACAACTCTATAAAATCAACATAACTCTCTCACCCTCTTCCTGCTGTTAACACCAGGCCTGGGACAGTGGCAAAAAATACATGCATGAAAATCATGAAGGCAGAAGTGTTGCTAAATTTAGTGAGGAGGTGATGGCTCAACATGCACTTCCTCACTGTTGTGCATTGTGCCACAATGTCCTGATCTGTGCCATAGAAGACAGTGGTGTTTTTTTTTACTACACTGAGGTATACAACAGGAGCACACACAGACTGTTGTCCTTTTGCTCCTGGCAGGTATACTTTGGGCGCTGGCTGATAGAGGGGAGCCCCTACGTGGTGCTGATCGATGTGGCATTCACGGCCTGGTCTCTGGACCGATGGAAGAGTGAGCTGTGGGAGAGCTGTGGCGTTGGGGTGCCATGGTTCGACCGTGAGGCCAATGACGCTGTGCTCTTTGGCTTCCTGACGGCCTGGCTGCTGGGGGAGGTCAGTGATGCACTGTGTTTGCAGCAGAGCGGCAGGGAAGGGTCACACGGTCTGCGAGATGAAGGAATTAAGGGAGTTGAAAATGAAGGGATACCTCAGCCCGTGGAAGTTCTGTGTATTAAAAATGTATGGAAAATGATCACTTGTTTCACGCTGCCCATTTTATCAGTGTCCTGTGCTGAAGGGCTGCTGAGGTTTAGTATAATTTAGTATACTCATATTAATGAGCTGGTCTTCCAACTGACAGACGGTCAGCTTGATTTCCAGTAAGGGCACTGCTGCTGTACTCTAGAGCAAGCTACTTAACCCAACTGCTTCAGTAAAAATGTCCAGCTGTATAAATCAATAGTATGTAGAAATGTGAACTGTGTGTTTCTGTGGATAAGAGCATCTGCTAAATGCTTGAATGTAAATGGGAGAACAGCCCTGACACCGTCGTTCCTGCGTAGTTTGCCGCACAGTGTGAGGAGCCGCCTCACATCCTGGCGCACTTCCATGAGTGGCTGGCAGGACTGGGCCTGGTACTCTGCCGGCAGAGAAAACTTCCCATTGCCACCATTTTCACCACCCATGCCACCCTGCTCGGCCGCTACTTGTGTGCAGGCAACGTGGACTTCTACAACAACCTTAGTAATGTAAGGCAGTGCCTGTTCATATGAGCAATACGTATGTCCACGGGGGAGGTCAGGCGTGTTTGTGTCTGTGGGATTGTGCATCACTTTGTGATTGTATGTGTATGGGGGTGTCCATCATTGTAAATGTGGGCATTTTTGTGTGTGTTAAACTTTATATGCATATTTCTGTATAAGCGTATGATGATTGTTTGCAATTCTATATATCATATGCAAGGATATTTGAGTAACTCACATAACCTCTCTCTCTCTGGGTCAGTTTAATGTGGACAAGGAGGCGGGGGACAGGCAGATCTACCATAGGTACTGCCTGGAGAGAGCTGCTGCCCACTGCACCCATGTGTTCACCACTGTCTCCCAGATCACTGCCATCGAGGCTGAGCACCTGCTGAAGAGGAAGCCAGGTAAGGGAGGTGTAGGGTCTGCAGGCAAAGAACAGGAGTGAATCGGGGAACAAAAATAAGCCATACTGAGATGTCTCTCAGACAAGGATGGGGAGTGAAAAGGGCTGGATGGGAAAAAGAATGAATGGCTCCAATTAGTACAAGTACGAGAAATAAGTGGCAGGATTGAATGGCATTAGTTGATGTTCCATAGTCATTTCTGGGTTTCATTTCTCATTGGTCATTGAGATAATATTTAACTGATACTATAAGAATCTGGGATAAGTTCATATGATCACTGTATGTTTTTGCTAGCCCATTAAAGGTCATGTGAGGTTGATTTAGAAGTGAGTGCCACCTTCTAGGATGTGATTAAGGAACAGCAGGTGTGTGAACAAGTATTTTAGCGCCATCTACTGGAGAGAATTTCATGAATTTCATGACGTAGGTCTAGATTTGTATGGGAGACCTGCAGAGGGTGTGGTGGTTCACTCTTTGATACTCAAGTAATGCTCATGCTGTCCAGACAGAGAGCGGGTACAAATGTGACAGTGAGCCCTGTCTCACCCTCTGCTCTGTAGATGTTGTCACTCCCAACGGGCTAAATGTGAAGAAGTTCTCTGCAATGCATGAGTTCCAGAACCTGCACGCCCAGAGCAAGCACCGCATACAGGAGTTCATCAGGGGACACTTCTATGGGTAAATTATGTAATGCTCCATAGAAAAGATGACTTGCAGACTTAACATTGAAGACTTAAAAGTCACAATGACTTAATTCAAGAAATGAAACTTTAAAACTGGGATTTCTCTAAAAATGATACAATGCATGTTTGCTTACAACAAGTAAGTAATTCCAAGATAATAGGTAGGGACGAACAGATGGCCATTTTGAAATGGTAAAACTGGCCCTTAAAGTAGTGTGGCAGATTTGCTTTTATCAGGGAGATGCAGATTTTAGTAATATGGATGCAAACAATTCATACAAGAACAAACCAATGTAGAATGAACCAAATTCAGGTAAGAGCTGCAATTAGAAAAATGATCATCTGTCATGAAATAAATATCAGTGTTTTGTGAAAATAATTAATAATTTATCAAAATCAGGCTGAAATAAATCTAAACAGGTAAAATGGAGTGTGGTGTGTCAGCAGTGGTAGATAGTATCACTTTTCAACATCACTATATTATGCATTTTTTTGTAATCCAATTATGCGCCTTCATTCACAGACACCTGGACTTCAACCTAGACAAGTGTGTTTTCCTCTTCATCGCTGGCAGATATGAGTTCTCTAACAAAGGAGCCGACATCTTTCTGGAGGCACTCGCTCGACTCAACTACCTGCTGAGGGTCTGTACTTCATTCTGTTGCCTTGTACAGGTGTACAGGTGTGTGTGTGTGTGCAGGCACATGCACATGTGTGTTCATCGAATGTGATTGCTGTACAGCGTTATTCAGGGTAAGGAAAGAGGTCTTGGCAATAGTAGCAATGTAGAAACAGTACCACACATGGAGACTCCTTTTGCTCTGGAGCGCTGGAGCCTGTCTCATTATTTCTCTCTCTCTCGTTCAGTTTACATTCCCCTCTTCAGTGTGTTCATCCCCAGTTTTTTTTTTTGTTTTACTATTTTCTTCAGGCAAGCATCACAAGACTCTTTTCCCTGACTGTTTTCATTGGGCAGTGAATCAGAATGAATTGGCTGCACAAATGTGAGATGTCCCTCTGTGAGAACAGTGAAAAACATTGTTAATGCACTTAAATGCACTCTCATCAGGAATGTAGCACAGCTCTGTTAGGCCTCAGACTCCTAGGAAAAGCAGAATACCGGAGGGGTGTATGTTTGGCCCACTTTAAAGTATGGCCTAACATTTTCCTGTGTATTCTGTGACGGTTCTTAATAGATTTTGGCTATATCATGAGCACAGGTGGTTTTCTGAATTTACCCTTCTTCAGGAAAGAGGGCACAGCTTCTGGTTGCTCTCAGTCAAAGCTTTAGCAAAAACAAACTGACAGCAGAAAGAGATACGCAATATATATGCGGAAAGGAGCCCTGGTGTTGATACTAAACAGGGAGGGAGGTGTTTTGTGCTGTGTTGTATTGTTCTATAAAGACCTCTTTGTGTTTGTTTTGGATCTGTTTTAGAATGGAAAAATCAGTTTATTCAGCTTTCTCTTGTACTTTTTTTCCACAAAGGTGAACCACAGTGAAGTCACAGTAGTAGCATTTTTTATCATGCCTGCCAGAACGAACAACTTCAATGTGGAGACTCTGAAAGGACAGGCCATCAGGAAACAACTCTGGTAACATTACTACTGAATTCTTCAGGGGCCATAACACATGATGTATACCACCACCTGTTACTGATTTTCTCTATGTCTGACTACGTCTCCGAAATCAAGCCTTGCTTTTCTCCATACGATAAGACTGCTCTGATTTATCTACCTGTAAAGGATCTGTGTGAGGCAGTCTAATCCTAACCAAGCAGATTCAAGAAAACAGTTCAGCATCATCTTCTGGGTATTCTAGTGAGGCAGTGGTGAGTTTAACTACTGGAGGGTCTAGTATTAGAACCGCCAATCAAGAGAAGGCAGAAGTGGGATGTAAATCTGAAGATTGCCACTGACATGTACTAAAATAAAATACTCTAAAACAGCTGTAATCAGACTTTTTTCCCCCTACTAAACATTCTCTCCCTTGTGACAGGGACACAGCTCAGACTGTGAAAGAAAAATTTGGGAAGAAGTTGTATGATTCTTTACTTGTGTAAGTGCTGCTGCCTGCATCATTAGCGTCATCTTCATCATCTTCACGATCATCATTATCATCATCATCTTCTTCTTCTTCATCTCCGTCATAATGTCTCTCTGTCTTCAGTCATGTTAACCATGTGCTCAGTCCTTCAGTTTTAACCATGTGTGTTCCATGTGCTCATCACAACTTGCTGTGCTGTTGCCTGTCAGTCATTCTCTTTACATAGGTAAGTTTCTGTATTGAACTGTTGTCTCTTCTCTTTTATACTCCCCTTGTCCTCTTTTATTCTCTCTTCTGTCTTTGATTTGAATTCTGACTGATGGTTCAAGTTATTTGTCCTTGGTCTGACAATGTTGATATCAGACTGTGAACCAAGACGTCATGCTAAATTTCCTCTCCTGCGTTTAGTTTTTTGTATTCTGTGTATCTCACAATATTAGTTGAAAAAAAGAGCAGAGTTCCTGATGAAGGAAATTTTGCTACAGAAGAACTAATCTCTCCTCTTTCTCCGTCCTCTCCTCAGGGGCCAGTTACCGGATGTCTCAAAGATGCTGGATAAGGAGGACTTCACCATGATGAAGAGGGCTATTTTTGCTACCCAGAGGCAGTGCCAACCCCCAATCTGCACCCACAACATGCTGGAGGACAGCAGTGACCCCATCCTCAACTGCCTGCGCAGAATAGGACTGTTTAACAGCTCCTCGGACAGGGTCAAGGTATTGCCATATGACCTGCTTTGGCTAGAGGAAATGTCAGTGGCCTTCCAGTGCTAGGGTAGCTGTGTAGCCCTTGCCAGTTATTGCTAGCCATTGCCAGGTTACAGGTGTGAATGTACTTGATTTATCCATAGTTTCACAGCTCTCTTTACTGTCACACATGAGAAGATAAACAGAAGATACTCTCTGAAAGTCATAATTATAGCAATTAAGAAAAGCTGAATCCTTTATTTGTGGCTGATACTTCTCACCTTATTTTTAGATATGCTACTCTCATTTTACACTTATGTTTGTTCAAAGTAATCATATGTTGTATAGATTTTCTCTTTAAGTGATATCCACACCCCTTACCAATAATGTCTTTCCCTTCACTTTTTCCTCTCTCTTTTTCTCTTCTGTTTCCTAGGTGATCTTCCACCCTGAGTTTCTGTCCTCCACTTCTCCCCTTCTCCCCATGGATTATGAGGAGTTTGTGAGAGGCTGTCATCTTGGAGTCTTCCCCTCTTACTATGAGCCCTGGGGATACACCCCTGGTAATATCTCAGTGCATGTGTGTGTGTTTTATGTACACACACACACACACACACATTGTGTGTGCATCTGTAGAGTGTGTTTCAAACAAGCAAAACATGAATTGCTGATTTTTTTTTTTTTTTGTTGGCAAACTTATCCAGTGTGATTCTTTTTTGAATGCTGTATCATATAGCATTATCTGAACAGATATGCATATAAACAAAACTACTCAATGAATAAAGCCATGAATAACAGACTTACTGGGTCATGTGACTGTGTCGTTGCCAGCGGAGTGCACAGTGATGGGGATCCCATCTGTCTCCACAAACCTCTCGGGGTTTGGCTGCTTCATGGAAGAGCACATCGCTGACCCCTCTGCCTACGGTGTGTCCTTTGCCTTGTCCTTGAGTGCACACAGATTATAGATGCATCTGTTTTTCATTTTTATAAATATAACTAATCCCAGCAATGTTCTTTAAAATTAAATTGTATCTTTGGGTTACTCATTATCAGTGGGATTATGGTTGTTCTTTTCTCTCGTTCTAACTATGGCACGTACTCTCTCTTTCTTTTGTGCACTCTCCCTCTGCCCCTTCCTATTTAGGCATCTACATTCTGGACCGGCGATACCGCAGCGTGGATGAATCCTGCAACCAGCTCACCTCCTTCCTGTTTCAGTTCTGCCAGCAGAGCCGGCGCCAGCGGATCATCCAGAGAAACCGCACCGAGAGGCTGAGCGACCTCCTGGACTGGCGATACCTGGGCCGGGTGAGAGGAGGGCAGGGGAGACAAGCTGGGGGGGACCATGAAGAAACAAATGATAAAGCACAAACTATGCACGGTCAAACAGTCTGAGTTCATTGTTTTTTTTTTTTTTTTTTTTTGGAAACCCTCAGCGACAGCCATCATCAATAGCCTATGTACTACTAAATGAGAGCTTGAGGGCTTCTGAATGTGAGAACCACTGTCCTAATAAGTCAGAGAAGTAATCAGAGTTCTGAGTGTTTCATTGAGTGTTTTGAGATTAAATTCATTAAAAACATAAATTTAAAAAATGTTTTGAAAAAAGTTTTCCAAAATGTACCCAGGTTTTATTGTTGAATTTATGATCTAAATAAACTTTAAATGCATGAAACAGTAACGCAATTGATTTATGATCCCATTTTGAACATTGAAAAAGGGTTAGCCTTAGCCATGCTGACATCACTTTTAATCCTAGACAAATGAACGTCTGACTATGCTGTTCATACTTTTTAGTGAACGTTTGTGTACAAATGCTTGTGTATGCAGAGGTAATCTGCTTCTAGCATATATTCATCAAACCCACAACAGGGGTTTCATGCAAAGATTATATTACTATGACTATATACAGCCTTCACAATGCAAACATGGTTCGTTAGCTCTAGCAGCAGACCGATTATGTTTTAAACATAACCAGACAGCAAACTGCAGAAGTCTTTTTTCCCTAAATCTACAGTTTACAGAGAACCCAAGGTTAATAGGGTGTTGTTCACTAATGTTCACAGTTGATAAATAAGGCCAGTAATATTAGAAATCTGAGCATCTCCTCATTCTTAAACAGTTTGTGAACACCAAAATATGCCTTGTGGCTGCTTATGACAGAGAAAGTCACTTTTGTAGTAAGTGTGTTCACCAGTGAGGTTCACAGAAAAATCCCCCTCAGCATTATTTTTTTCCTCTGGATTTTTGAAGGCTTGAGTCTGCTCCTCGGAGTGAACAACATTTTCATTTCAGCTTTGCTCAAACTAAATATTTGAAATGAAACCTTGACAGTGCAGGGACAGGGTGAGAAGAATATGGAGTAGAACAAGATAAAGGGTGGGAGTAAGTGAGAAGGAGTTGGCTGTTCTACAATGTGTTGTCTATCAAAATGGCTGTTATTCCACTAACAAATTCATCTCTCTTGTTCCCCTTCTGCTCTGCAGTATTATATTTCAGCACGTCACATGGCCCTGGCAAAAGCCTTCCCCGATACATACTACTATGAACCTCAAGACCCGACATCTGTAAGTGTGCACACTGTTATGCTTTGTGCTGGTCTCCTGTGGAGCAGTACTCTGTGTTTATCCATGTCAGCCCCCTTTCTCTCACCCTTCTCCTCAGAAACAGGGATTCCGCTACCCCCGGCCAGCCTCCGTGCCACCGTCACCTGCCCTTTCGCGCCACTCCTCCCCCCACCACAGTGAGGCAGAGGATGAGGATGAGGAGAGATATGATGAAGACTTGGAGGCAGAAAAAGACCGGCTCAACATTCGCCAGCCCTTCTCCCTCCCTTACCGAAACAAGAGCACTCTGCCTTATGCGACCCCTCCATCCAACGGCAACAGCACCCCCAGCTCTGCCACCTCACCCCCCAGCTCCATCACATCCCCCCCCAGCTCCGTCTCCAGTGAGAAGAACTAAGCCCTCAGCAGACAGAAGTTCTCTCGCCCCACACACGCAAACACTCACACTCACACACACACACACACACACACACACACACACACACACACACACACACACACACACACACACACACACACACACACACACACACGTGCAAACAACATATCGGCATCTACATACACTCCAGCTGTATATGCAGTGCACTACCCATTTCAGTTAAAAACATAGATACACTCCACGAACAATAGCATACACAGTGAGACATGATAAAAACTCAGGAGGGTGTAAAAGATCACAGCAGACATATATTACAGAGCAGGGAAACATAACTCACAGAAATGCAAGACACACAAAGAACAGATCTATTCAAATTACTTGAGATGATGGAAGAGACAAGAACAAGAAAGATACTTGGCGTTAATGTGGAAAGTGTTATTGCCAATCAGAAAGACTGGCAATATCAGCCTCTATCACAGAAATATCAGAGAGATGAATTCCTTATATGTTCTGTGTTGAATATGGATGTTTAGTATGTACACAAAAAGACCTGTTTATGTACATGAATATGAGGAGTTCTGACACAGGAAATTTGTAACAGACAAGGATAGGGAGATCACCATAGAAACAGTTATCTGTATCTGTCTTCCAAAGTTCAATTATTTTTGCATATATATATATTTATTTTGGTACACCTTCCTGCCTTTCAATAGTAATTCAGCCAATGAATTGACATTCATGCAGCACACAGTCACTTTGAGAAAGTGACCTTGTTGTTGTCAGACACATAGACAGGAACAGTGCCAGTTCAGGTGAGACACTCTGTAGACAGAGAGTTGGAGCTAGGTTGATATCCACAACTGTTACCCTCTTTACTAGAATATCTCTGCTTTCTCAGCTCATGTCATGTCATGTCTTTCTAAGCTCAATCAGACCATGTTCCTCTTTGTATAGTTATATTTTGACTTGGTTGTGTGTTTTCTTGCACTGTACTTATTCTGATATGAGTATCTGTTTTCAGTTGTGTTTCTTTGTCTTGGAATGACACCAAGAAAAGCCAGGGTGTAATTGCCAGTGATCACTCCATGCACTGTATGATAGCTCTGAACCAATCAGACTGTTGAATATTCCATTTTCTTCCTCTTAGTAGCAGAGTAAGCCATAGGGTGAAGGGTAAAAGGTCATAGCAAAACAGTGTCATGCAACATTAAGAGAAGTTGAGTGTTACAAAGCAAATGTTTTACAGAGAATAAGAAACATTCAAAATGGCATTATATACTGTTTGAGGTTGAGATTTATGTTAAACATGTTAGACAATGGACTAAATAAACTTAAAATAATTCTGATAATAGCTTGTATAACTGTTTGCAAGAAGTAATTTTACTTCAGAGGACTGAAACATGGATGTGCCATCAAGGGACTGTAAAGGGGTAACATTATATGTGAAGATTTATTTAAGAATTATTATGAAATCAAATCCAGTTTCAAACACACCAGTGGGGCTGCTCATTTTTACACAAAGTCAAGAATTGAGCAAAAAAATTGGAACTGCAGCATTCTAACTATGATTGACTGTTGGCTGGTCATGCCATTTTAAATTGGCTGTAATTAACCATTCAGTGTGTGTTATTATTGCCAACTATTGAATCATGCTTTCACTGAGATAGTTTGAAGGGGTCAAGTAATTGCTAATAGTCATTTAATTATTATCATTGACAGTTAAGGAAGCCTTAATATTAAGTGTAATAAAGATGTTAAAGTTAAGAAAGATTGACCTTACTCCTGGTATGAGAGCAATCTGGCCAACAAGACTTTCAGTGGATATGAGTGCTTCTCGATACACAAAAGGTATTGACAATAATCTGGTGTCTGAAGCATCAGTTTTATCAGAGTGTAAAGCTGCCTTCACACATTCCTACTAATGCACATCTTTGCGAATATATGAGACCCCACCATTTATTCGACTGATTTGTAGCTAGGGTGCTTAACTTGTAAATTGAGACTTGCCGGATGGGGGTTCAGAAAATGAGTCTTGAGAGGGGCATTGAGAGGGGCATAGATGAGGGAGCACACAGATCAAGCTTGTCACTACCTCCAGATTAACACATTTACATAGACTGCCATTAACAGAACACAAAGGCCATTTTAATTAGGTTTTCTTTCATTTAACGTTATGGATTTAGCCCTCTAGTGCACATTATGAACCTTGGTGACGGACTGCAGATAAAATGTAATAATTATTTATTACATTTATACTATTAAGACACTTATTTGTGGCAAGCTAATAATTCCCTTGGTCCGACTGAAGTCACACTGACCCAAGCCATAAATGACAATACAGTGTTGGGCACACAGCAGCTGAAGGGTAGGTGGGACTTGTTACAGGTAAATTAAAAATGAACTTAGACAATGTTTATTCATTAAGGGTAAATTTTCTGTCTGTAAATGATAAAATATACAATATCTTCTTCACATCACTGGATTGGTTGCTGGAATGCAATCTAACAGAGGCCAAAGGTGAAAAGGAGCCCTTTTATTCACAGATTACTAGTCTTGGAAAAAGTGTAAGGATACGATTGCAATAGACAGGTAGGTAAGCAATGCTAGCAACCATTGGAAAAGAGCATAGTGAATTATCAAGCAAAATGACGTTTATCTAACATTTATAAAGCTAGATAATGTTTAACGAGTATCTACCTAGGTAATTGGCTTTTAACATGGATTATAGTGATATTAGGGAGGGCAAAGTGCTGAGCAAAATTCATGGAGTTTGATTACTGCCAAAATGTTACACATGCTTCATATTAACAGGGCATTGGACCCTAAAAATTAAGCTCACCCATTTGTTTACCTTGAGAAAGATTATGCTCTGTAAAGCATTCAAAATATAAATGTTCACCAGTCTTATGTTTTCTCTGTTTGTACTCTACTGTTAAGCAGTCAGGTTCAAGCCAAACTTGATGGTGCATTGATACATCAGACTCAAAGTATAATAGTACAGAAATGTTACTTTCTGGGGGGATACATTTAACTGTCTCACGAACAAAAACAATATGATGTATGAAGCACATAAAGTATGCCTTTTAAAAAGTAATGAAAGAATATTTAATAACTTGCCAGTTACTGAGGAAATATTGCAGCTGTTCACTTAAAAAAGATGCTGTACTTTACATTTCATGTCATTGCAGACAACTGATATAGAAAAACAAGCGGAAGTGATTTGATCAATATCTTTGAATTTAATAAGCAGTATATCAGAACACAGACAACAGTAACACTGACAAAAACGCTAAATATGATTTAGTAGTGGTAGATATTAGTTTGCATTAAGGTTAGCATTATGAAGACATATTTTTAAAAAAGTTGACAGAAGTAGTTTTGGCAAGCACTTTGTTTTCCCTCTGCATATATGCTTGAGCCACAATATTAAAGCAAAAAGTGAAATTGAGCTACCGTAAATATATTGAATTACCCTCACTTAGCTACACAACATTATTAAAATAAAAAGTGTATTGATAATTGGTAATATAATGTGTTTTTGCTTATCTAGATTGAATACTCAAGTTGTTTTGCCTGACACACTGATGCAAATATTTGTGCATCTGGTCAGTGTGTATATCTGTGTGGAAGTGTGTGTATTTAGATTTATAACAAATGTGTTGGATTTACTTATCGATAACCTCAGTATACGATATGATTTCTTAAGATGACCTGTGTGTGTGCGTGTGTGTGTGTGCGCGCCCCACAGATACGAAGGACTCATTTGCAGGCTTTGCAGCTGCAAGCTGCTGGAACAGAGAGTGTCTCAGTGACCATGCTTCCATCTCCACAACGGAGGAGGACTTGCTGAGAATGGAACGCAGTTGGTTGACAGCACCCACAAGTACCCTTCCATTTGCCATCACTTGAGTATTGGAAGGAAGAGGCACACAGTCCACCACATCCTGGGAGCTTGACCTGAAAAAGAGACAGAGTTATGTTGAAGAAATAACATAGGCATGTGACTGGTTCAACTTATAGTGTCAGTAAGGGGGTCCACCTTGTCAGTATATTGCCAAACAATTTTAAATACCTTTTTAAACAAAGGTATTACCAGGGTAGACAGGATTTTGGAGGAACCAGCCAAAGCTTAATCCCAAACTTTCTCCCTTTAAATTTGGCTCTGACTGAGGTTCAGTGGATCTCCACAGCTGGAAATAATTTTGCAGGTGTAAGGTTGTGAAAATGTATGTGAGGGTTTGTGTATGTGAAGGTATGTTTGTATAACAGTTACCTTGCTCTGGCAGGACTTTCGGTTTATAAAGGTATCCTGGCTCACCAACCCACAGGTGCTCCTTTTCTTCTCTGTAATGCATAACCAAATGTAACATTAGCACAACACCAGCAGTACATTTGTTCTCTCTTTCAGAGAGACAGAGAGTCAAAATAGTCAACAATATTCTTGGAAAAAAAAGACCCTTTATGGAAAATCTCACTAATGTAAATATATATATATATATATATATATATACACACACACACACACACTATTCTGACTCTCTGGCTTTTCAGTTTATATATTATATACATAAAACTGAACAGCCTTTCTGCACAACTGACATCACTATACGCTCTGCATCCCACGCAACGAATATTGCTGAGTACCGAAGTGTTTCGCAGCACTGTTTGGCAATGCCCCTGGTTACTACATTAAATTTCTACTGGAAAATGAATGGATTCATTTCATTCAATAAAACAATCTCAACAATGAAACCATGAACCAGAGAAATCATGGAATGGTATTACTTAATACTTAGGATAGTCTGAACACTTGAATGACACAGACAACATAGGTTTAAAAGGTATGACTGCACGGTGCCCCAGTAGCTCAACCACTAGCGCACACTCCACACAAGGCCAAGATCTCACCACAGCAGCCCAGGCTCAAACCTGGCCCAGGCCCCCCACCACAACCACCAAACAAACTGGAAAAATCCCAAAAAGATAATATTTAAAAAAAATAATTATGAACATGTTTTTCATGCATTTTAACTATATTTGGTATTGGTCATAATAAATTGGATATGTGCTATCCAAGGATTAAAATAATTGTATCCAAGTGCTATAAACAACAAAGGATTATTCCCAGCATAAAAGGTTAAAGGTTAAGCAACTTTTGCAATTTTGCTCTTATATTCTGAGGTTTAAAAGTTTTTTCTTTCAAATTTTGATTGGAACCAAAGCGGTGCTGCAAGGATGGGAATTTCATAATAATAATTTATTTTTACTTATTTATTCCTGCTATGAGCACAAAATCTATGACTGTTTCATGCCAAGCGCCTAAAAGCTTGTTAAAAATATTTTAAAAAAGTGCCTAAAATATTGCCAAGAGCCACCACAACTTCTAAGCACCTTGTGTGTGCTGAAATGGTTTGTTTCTGTCGCTGTAGCTGGATCAACCCAGAAACAGCAATGCAGAAAGGACAACATGTGGAAGTCATTGCAACATCAGTTGTTGTGAAGAGAGGTTCAGTGGCCACACATATTGTGTTTTAAAACACAGGCTCACTACTGTGATGTGCTATATGAATTTAGCCACTAACCACAATGAAGTCTTGGACAGCATGTTCCTTTGACAGGCACAGGGACTAATTCCTCATCCATCTGACAGCGAGGCACTGAGTCACACTTACACTCTAAGAAAAACATACAGTGAGAGAGAGAAAATTAGACAATAGTTGACTCCCATGACAAAATGTCCAAGGGTACAAAAAGGAATGAAATGAATCACATTGAGAAATTAAGCCAATTATAAGGTGGTTTTCAGCATAGAGAAGCTTACCTTCAGCAGTGTGTGCTCTTGGTTGCGTGTGTGTGCTCTTGATTTGCACAGTGGTTGTTGTTTTCCCTCCTTTGGAAACTTTTGTAGTTGTAGTAGTCGTTTTACCTTTGATGACAACTGTTACTGTTGTAATGGTGTCTCCCTTTTTGGTCACAGTGGTTGTTGTCGAGCTACCGTCCTTACTGACCACTGTTGATTTCTCAGTGGACTCTTCAGTCTTTTCGATGGGCTTGTCACCTTTAGTGACTTCTGTTGTTTCAGATGTTTTTCCATCTTTTGTGACTTTTGTGACTGTGGTCTTTGTATCCCCACGTTTTGTGACAGTAGTTTTTTTAGTTGTGCCATCTTTCTCAATGACTGCAGAGGTCTTTGTAATGTCTTTTTTAGTTGTGCCATCTTTCTCAATGACTTCTCTGTTGTCTTCTGTCTTTGTCAGTTACACTTTGTTCCCTTTGACATCACCTTTGGTGACTTCAGTGATGGTTGCAACAGTGTCTCCCTTCTTCTCTACTTTCTTTTTGGTAATGCTCCCATCTTGGTTTATTAAAGGTTTCTTCTCTGTGACTTCTTCTACTGTTTCAGCTGGTTTATTTCCTTCCTTCACCATTGTGGTTGTTCGTTTTTCATCATCTGTGATGACTGTCTGAATTGTTGTAGTTGTTTCCCCTTTCCTCGTCACTGTGGTTTCTGTTGTGCTACCATCTTTGTTATTGACTACATTTTTTGTGATCCTACTTGGGGTCTTGTCCTTTACCACAAAACCAATATCAGTTTCCATTGTAACAGTGGTCGTTCCGTGTTTTGTCGTTTTCGTTATTATGAGAACTCTACCATCACTTGTAACCTGCCTGGAAGTCTCAACAGTTTCATCTTCTTTGAAGAGTGGGGATGTTTTCTCTACATCTTCTTTTTCTTCCTCACTTGCAAAGTAGAGCGTTTCCACCACTTTCTCACCCTTCTTAATTGTCGTTTGAGTTGTAGTGATACCACCTTTTGTGACTTTAGTGACTGTTGTTGTGGTGTCTCCCTTTTTGGTGATGGTTGTTGTTGTTGTGCCATCTTTGCCTGCCACAGTGAATTTCTCTATCAATTCCTCTTGGTCTTTAAGAGGTTTTCCATCTTTTGAGACTGTTTTTGTGGTTTTGGTGACACCACCTTTGGTGACCTCCACAAATTTAGTGACAGTTTTTCCGTCATTAGTTTCTGTGGTTGTTGTAGTGCTGCCATCTTTGTTTACCACTGTGGATCTCTTTGTTGTTTCCTCAGAGGTTTGCACTACTTTGTTGTCCCTCTTTGTCTCTCTGATTGTTTTTGTAATGTCCCCTTTTGTAGTGCTTTTGATTATGGTGATTTCTGTTCTTTCCCGAATTATAGTAGTGACTACAATGCTTCCATCTGGTTGCAGGATGGTTATTTTCTCTGTTTCCTTATGGACCTGTGCACCCTTTGGTTGGGTAGGGTTTCCTCTTAAAATTTTCTTGGACACAGTAGTTTTTCCATTTCTTGTTGTTATTTCCTCAACACTTATTGTACCATCCTTTTGGCTTCTTTCTATCGTAAGTATCTTTTCTAAAACCTTGCCTTCAGGATTGATTTTCACTGTGGTTGTAGTTTTCCCATCTTTCTTGACCTTTGTTGTGGTAGATGTGGTTTCACCTCGGGTGATATCTGTGACTGTTGTAACTGTATTTCCCTTTTTGGTCACAGTGGTTGTTGTGGAGGTACCGTCCTTATCAACCACTGTTGATTTCTCAGTGGACTCTTCAGTCTTTTCTATGGGCTTGCCACCTTCAGTGACTTCTTTTGTTTCAGATGTTTTTCCATCTTTTGTGACTTTTGTGACTGTGGTCTTTGTATCCCCCTGTTTTGTGACAGTAGTTGTTTTGGTTGTTCCATCTTTCTCAATGACAGAAGAGGTCTCTGTATTATATCTTCTGTCTTTTCAACTACTTTGTTCCCTTTGGTGACCTCTGTAGTTACACTAGTGACATCACCTTTGGTGACTTCAGTAACAGTGGTTGTGGTTTCTCCTTTCTTGTCCACTTTTATTTTTGTTGTGCTGCCATCTTGGTTGATTGTGGTTTTCTTTTCCACAATTTCCTCTTCAATTTTGACTGGTTTACTTCCTTCCTTCACCATTACCGATGTTCTTTTTTCATCTCCTTTGGTAACTGTTTGGAATATTGTTGTTTTTCCCCTTTGTTGTCACCGTGGTCTCTGTGGTGCTTCCATCTGTATTTGTCACTCTGGTCTTCTTTGTGGTACTTGGCGTGGTGTCCTTTATCGTGCCACCAGTTTGTTTTTCTGAAATGACAGTGGTCTCACCATTTGTTGTTGTTGTTGTTTTTATGGTAACTGTACCATCTTCATCAACCTGCCTGGAAGTCTCAACAGTTTCATCTTCTTTGAAGTGTGGGGATGTTTTCTCTACATCTTCCTTTTCTTCCTCACTTGCAAAGTAGAGAGTTTGCACCACTTTCTCACCCTTTTTAATTGTTGTTTTAGTTGTAGTGATACCACCTTTTGTGACTTTAGTGACTGTTGTTGTGGTGTCTCCCTTTTTGGTGATGGTTGTTGTTGTTGTGCCATCTTTGCCTGCCACAGTGAATTTCTCTATCAATTCCTCTTGGTCTTTAAGTGGTTTTCCATCTTTTGAGACTGTTTTTGTGGTTTTGGTGACACCACCTTTGGTGACCTCCACAAGTTTAGTGACAGTTTTTCCATCATTAGTTTCTGTGGTTGTTGTAGTGCTGCCATCTTTGTTTACCACTGTGGATCTCTTTGTTGTTTCCTCAGAGGTTTGCACTACTTTGTTGTCCCTCTTTGTCTCTCTGATTGTTTTTGTAATGTCCCCTTTTGTAATACTTTTGATTATGGTGATTTCTGTTCTTTCCCGAATTATAGTAGTGACTACAATGCTTCCATCTGGTTGCAGGATGGTTATTTTCTCTGTTTCCTTATGGACCTGTGCACCCTTTGGTTGGGTAGGGTTTCCTCTTAAAATTTTCTTGGACACAGTAGTTTTTCCATTTCTTGTTGTTATTTCCTCAACACTTATTGTACCATCCTTTTGGCTTCTTTCTATTGTAAGTATCTTTTCTAAAACTTTGCCTTCAGTAAGTGTTTCTGAAGGAGTTTCTTTCTTTGGAACTTCTTCAGTGTGTTTTTCCTTGGTTTTCACTGTGGTTGTAGTTTTCCCACCTTTCAAAACCTTTGTTGTGGTAGATGTGGTTTCACCTCGGGTGACATCTGTGACTGTTGTAATGGTATCTCCCTTTTTGGTCACAGTGGTTGTTGTGGAGGTACCGTCCTTATCAACCACTGTTGATTTTTCAGTGGACTCTTCCGTCTTTTCAATGGGCTTGCCACCTTTAGTGACTTCCTTTTGTTCATAGGTTTTCCCCTCTTTTGTGACCTTTGTGACTGTGGTCTTTGTATCCCCCTGTTTTGTCACAGTGGTTGTTTTAGTTGTACCATCTTTCTCAATGACAGAAGAGGTCTCTATGATGTCCTCTGTCTTTTTGACTACTTTGTTCCCTTTGGTGACCTCCGTTGTGACACTAGTAGTGTCACCTTTGGTGACTTCGGTGATGGTGGTGGTTGTGTCTCCTTTCTTGTCCACTTTTGTTTTTGTTATGCTGCCATCTTGGTTGATTGTTGGTGTTTTTTCCACAATTTCCTCTTTAGTTTCCTCTGGTTTGTCTCCCTCTTTCACCTTCACAGTTGTTTTTGTTTCATCTCCTTTGGTAACTGTTTGCTGTGTTGTAATTGTTTCCCCTCTTTTAGTCACAGTGGTTTCAATAATGGCACCATCTTTGTCAGTCACTTTGCTTTTCTTTGTGGTACTTGGAGTTTTGTCCTCTGTTGTAACACCAGTTTCTGTTTCTGAAGTTACAGTGATCTTGCCCTCCTTCGTGGTGGTAGTTTTTGTGGTAACTCTACCTTCTTTATTGACCTCTCTGGATATCTCAACAGTTTCTTCTTTTGGAGCTGTTTCCTCCACATCTTCCGTTTCTTCTACCGTACTTATGAAATTGTAGGTATTCACCACCTGTTCACCCTTCTTAATTGTTGTTTTGGATGTAGTGGTGGTTCCTGTGGTGTCCTCTGTAACCGTTATGGTGGTGTCTCCCTTTTTAGTCACAGTTGTTGTTGTTACTTTTCCATGTTCGTCAACTGCTGAGATTTTCTCTGTCCACTCCTCCTGGTCTTTCAGTGGCTTGCCACCTTCAGTGACTCTCTTTGTGGTTTTAGTGACACCGTCTTTGGTGACCTCCACGAGTGTGGTGACTCTATTTCCATGAGTAGTTTCAGTTGTGGTTGTTGTGCTTCCGTCCTTGTTTACCACCGTGGATTTTCTTGTAGTTTCCTCAGACCTTTCTACTAGTTTGTTGTTTCTGTTGATCTCAGTGGTGGTTTTGGTAATGTCTCCTTTTGTAATCTTTCTTATTGTTATGATTGTTGTCCTCATACGGATGACAGTGGTGATAAGTATACTGCCATCTTGTAGCAAAATGGTTGTTTTCTTTGTGTCCTTTGAGTACTGACCTGTCTGGCCTTCCAAAGGCTTGCCTTTTATTACTTTCTTTGATACCGTGGTCTTTCCGTCTTTGGTGATTATTTTTTCCATTGTGATGGTGCCATCCTTACTACCTCTCTCAACAGTGAGTTCAGTTTCCAAAACTTTTCCTTCAGTGGCAGGTCTTAATGTTTCATCACCCCGCTCTTCATGTGTTGTCTTGATTGTCTCAGTGGTAGTCGTTTTCCCATCTTTCTTGATTGTTGTTGTGGTAGATGTGGTTTCACCTCGGGTGATATCTGTGACTGTTGTAACTGTATTTCCCTTTTTGGTCACAGTGGTGGTTGTGGAGGTACCGTCCTTATCAACCACTGTTGATTTCTCAGTGGACTCTTCAGTCTTTTCTATGGGCTTGCCACCTTCAGTGACTTCTTTTGTTTCAGATGTTTTTCCATCTTTTGTGACTTTTGTGACTGTGGTCTTTGTATCCCCACGTTTTGTGACAGTAGTCGTTTTGGTTGTTCCGTCTTTCTCAACGACCGCAGAGGTCTGTATAATATCCTCTGTCTTTTCAACTACTTTGTTCCCTTTGGTGACCTCTGTAGTTACACTAGTGACGTCACCTTTGGTGACTTCAGTAATGGTGGTTGTAGTTTCTCCTTTCTTGTCCACTTTTATTTTTGTTGTGCTGCCATCTTGGTTGATTGTGGGTTTTTTTTCCACAATTTCCTCAGTGGTTTTGACTGGTTTATTTTCTTCCTCCAGAATTACCGTTGTTCTTTTTTCATTGCCTTTGGTAACTGTTTGGGATATAGTTGTTTTCTTTCCTTTGGTTGTCACAGTGGTCTCTGTGGTGCTGCCATCTTCATTTGTCACTCTTGTTTTCTTTGTGGTACTTGGCATGGTGTCCTCTTTTGGAACACCATTCTCTGTTTTGGATGTAACTGTAGTCTTGCCATCCTGTATTGTTGTTGTTGTTGTTGTTACTGAACCATCTTCATTGATCTGTCTTGAAGTCTCAACAGTTTCATCTTCTTTTTGGTTTCTGGATATCTCCTCGACATCTTCCTTTTCCTCTTCACTTGCAGAGTTGAAGGTTTTCACCACCTTGTCACTCATGGTAATTGTTGTTGTAGATGTAGTGACACCACCTTTTGTGACTTCAGTGACTGTTGTTGTGGTGTCCCCTTTCCTAGTGATGGTTCTTGTTCTTGATGTGCCGTCTTCATCTGTCACAGTGATTTTTTCTGTCCTTTCCTCTTCATCTTTAAGAGGCTGTCCATCTTTTGAGACTGTTTTTGTGGTTTTGGTGACACCACCTTTTGTGACCTCCACAAATTTAGTGACAGTTTTTCCGTCATTAGTTTCCGTGGTTGTTGTAGTGCTGCCATCTTTGTTTACCACTGTGGATCTCTTTGTTGTTTCCTCAGAGGTTTGCACTACTTTGTTGTCCCTCTTTGTCTCTCTGATTGTTTTTGTAATGTCCCCTCTTGTAGTGCTTTTGATTATGGTGATTACTGTTCTTTCCCGAATTATAGTAGTGACTACAATGCTTCCATCAGGTTGCAGGATGGTTATTTTCTCTGTTTCCTTATGGACCTGTGCACCCTTTGGTTGGGTAGGGTTTCCTCTTAAAATTTTCTTGGACACAGTAGTTTTTCCATTTCTTGTTGTTATTTCCTCAACACTTATTGTACCATCTTTTTGGCTTCTTTCTATCGTAAGTATCTTTTCTACAACTTTGCCTTCAGGAATAAGTGTTTCTGAAGGAGTTTCTTTCTTTGGAACTTCTTTAGTATGTTTTTCCTTGGTTTTCACTGTGGTTGTAGTTTTCCCACCTTTCAAAACCTTTGTTGTGGTAGATGTGGTTTCACCTCGGGTGACATCTGTGACTGTTGTAACGGTATCTCCCTTTTTGGTCACAGTGGTTGTTGTGGAGGTACCGTCCTTATCAACCACTGTTGATTTTTCAGTGGACTCTTCCGTCTTTTCAACAGGTTTGCCACCTTTAGTGACTTCCTTTTGTTCATAGGTTTTCCCCTCTTTTGTGACCTTTGTGACTGTGGTCTTTGTATCCCCCTGTTTTGTCACGGTGGTTGTTTTAGTTGTACCATCTTTCTCAATGACAGAAGAGGTCTCTATGATGTCCTCTGTCTTTTTGACTACTTTGTTCCCTTTGGTGACCTCCGTTGTGACACTAGTAGTGTCACCTTTGGTGACTTCGGTGATGGAGGTGGTTGTGTCTCCTTTCTTGTCCACTTTTGTTTTTGTTATGCTGCCATCTTGGTTGATTGTTGGTGTTTTTTCCACAATTTCCTCTTTAGTTTCCTCTGGTTTGTCTCCCTCTTTCACCTTCATGGTTGTTTTTGTTTCATCTTTGTTTTTAACAGTTTCAGTTGTTGTGATTGTTTTTCCTTTTTTAGTCTCAGTTATCTCTGTAGTAGTGCCATCGGTGTTAGTTACTTTATTTATTTTTGTGGTACTTGGAGTCATGTCCTCTGTTTTTATACCAGTCACAGTTTCTGAAGTGACTGTGGTCTTTCCCTGCTTTGTGGTTATAGTTGTAATTGTAATCATACCATTTTTATTTACTTCTCTGGTTGTCTCCACCGTTTCTTGTTTCGGGGATGTTTCTTCAATATCCTCGATTTCTTCCTCACTTGTATAGTAGAATGTTTTTATTACCCTTTCACCTATCTTAATTGTTGTTGACGTTGTTGTGATGTAACCTTTGGTTACTTCCACAACTATAATAGTGGTATCTCCCTTTTTGGTAACAGTTGTTGTTTCTGATGTTCCATCTTTTTTAGTCACAGTGGATATCTCCTTCCACTCTTCTTGGTCTTTCAGGGGCTTGCCATCCTCTGTCACTGTTTTTGTAATTTTTTTGATACTGTCTTTTATTACTTCAGTTACTGTGGTGACTTTTTTCCCTCCTTAGTTTCAGTTGTGGTTGTTGTGCTTCCGTCTTTGTTCACTACTTTCAAAGTCTTTGTTTCAGCCTCAGATGTTTGCACTATTTTGTGGTTCTTCCTAATGTGTGTGGTTGTTTTGGTCATGTCCCCTTTTATGATTTTTCTGATGACAGTTATTGTTGTCCACTCATGGATTACAGTGATGACTACTATACTGCCATCCTTTTTCAAAACAGTGACTTTCTTTGTGTCCTTATGGATTTTCCCACTCTCTGTTTGGATAGGTTTCCCTCTAAATGTTTTTCTGGACACTCTGGTTTTTCCATCTTTGGTGGTTATTTCTTCTATAGATACTGTGCCAGCCTTATTGCCTCTCTCTATTGTCAACACAGTTTCTAGAATCTTTCCTTCTGGTACATGTTGCAGTTGGTCAAACATACCGGACTTTTCTGTCTTTGTCAGAATTGTTGCTTCTTTTGAGACTTCAGTCGTTATAGTCGTAGTAATTGTTGTTCCATCTTTCTGTTTTGCCTTTGTTGTTTTAATGTGAACTATCCTGTTGCCATGCATGGGCATTTTTCCATTTCTCTCCTTGAAGACTTCAGCTTTACCATCTTTCAAGGTTTTGATTGTTTGTAATACTGAGCCGTCTTTTTGGAGTATGTTGAGGATGTCTTTAATTTCTGTGACTTCAGCCTCATTTACAAATGTAGAGATCCCTTGCTCATTGTATTTGGCTATTTCTACACTACTTGCACTTCTCCCACCTCTGCTCACTCTTCTTGTAATTATTGAGATGCCATTTTTCATTTTTTCTGTCACTGTTGTGGTGGTGTCTCCTCTTGTTGTCACAGTTGTTCTCTGTATTGTCCCATCATCAGTAATTTGTATGGTTACACACTTTGATCCCGGTTCTTTTCCATGGGTATTCTTTTCCTGGTCCTGTGTGTCATGTAGAGACAAGGAGATGTTTTTTTCTGTCCTATTCATATTTACAAATAATGCTGTAAAGAACTGTTTAATTTTCTAAAGCATATTACTTCACCCTTGACATTTTTTGGATATTGACATGTGTCCTGGCCTTAACTGTCTTTGGAATTAGATGGCAGAGTTGTCCACATTGTTAAGGAGATGAAGGCACACAGCCTCTGATCACAAATGCATTTCCCTTGTTTACTGTCAAGCATTGCAGGCATTATAGAGTATAAGGAGGATATGTTATATAGATCTGTGACTCCAGCTCAAAGGAAACATTTTTTTTGCATGTGCGTATGAAATTCAGAAGTACCTTTTTTGTCCTTTTCAGAATGTTTACATTATTTTGCCCTTTGTAGCTCTTGCCTTTTATTGCTTTAACACTGTTTTTGTATTGGACGAGACTGTTCATTTGTTTTATTGATGCAGAATCTAGAGCATTGCCACCTTAAACCATCTGTACTTGCAAGCTTTTTGCCAATGTAGCTGTCACATTAGTTTTAGCTATTCACTGCACAATTAATTTTCAGACTTTTCAATTCTACTATTACATTATTAATTTCTCCTTTTGCACTTCTAATTTTGAATTGTATTATAATTGACCTTTCCATATCTGACATTAGTTTTCAAAGATAAGCATGTTTTGTAGTTCAAAAAATTACATAAATACCTAAAATATGTCAAAAACAAACAAAATAATAGCATAAATAAGGCACAATACAGATGCAGTTCAAAGTTACAATAATATAAATTCAAAGATTATTCATTCAATAATGTAAAAAATCATTTTTGCATTTCAACTTTCAAACACCTGTTAAAAACACTTGCTATTTCCACCACTGAAAGCAATGAAAAATACTGCATACACAAAAAAATTGTTTTACAATAAGAGTGTGTTTGGAGTTTGTTCAGAAATATCATACTGAAAGAGTTATACAGGCTGCTTTCACGGCATAGCCACCAGCAACCAGAGTTCTACCCATTAAGGTAGATAACTTGGAAGGGCATGGCCATATTTTAAGAGCCAACACCATTACTGGAGTACTGTGAAGCTTAATATGTTTATTTTTTCATGACTTTCCATTGCCTAATTTTCCACTAAAATATCAAGAAGTAACTGAGCTCCAGACTGCAGTTACACATTTAGTCTGTGCATTATTCTTGATGAGCCATTTGTCTTTCACAGCTGCTCCATTGTCTGACATCAGACAGAGGGGATCACCAGAGAGACTGCCATGGGGAAAAGGCTTTCTACAATTAGAAGGATGCCGTATGCTTGGCCCCCATCCTGCACACCCCAGACTTCAGCTGACCATCACTGAAGGTGGGTGTTGGTTTGGGTGCAATGCTGTTGTGGTTTTTGTTTATCAGCCATGCTGATGTTGAGCATGAAGCGCTGCCCATAGAAAAACAGTTTTAGATATGACCGGCTTGAGCGGAGAATGCACTCGGAAGAGACCAAGGCTTTCCTTGTGGTGGGGAATGTACCTAGCGCATAGCTCACTGTGCTGTTACATCACTGCTTAGGTAGGGAATTGGGTCTAACCCAAGGAACTGTGGACTGTAATTATTAATCTAACCCACTTCTAGGATCTCAAAACATGAACAACCCCAAGGACTTAATCTGTGCATTGGCATTTTAGAACCAATAACTGGGCTGATAATCTTAACAAATGTGACTCCGGGAAAAAAGTATAAAGTGGAGTGATGGATGATGACATAAAAAGTATTTCCTTACCTGTATGAGGCCATTTTCCCAGTCTTCTACCATGTTTTCGGTTTCCTTCTCTGTTGTCACAAGGTAATATGGCTCTGTCTGTTCTTCTTTGTGCATAATATTTCCACCTATTACTTTTTTAGAGACCTGTGCTATTTTACCATATCCTACTTTGACAGGTGGAGGAAGTCCAATTTTGATTTTAGGTGATAATGCACCGTTGTCCATCTTAATGTGCTTAATTTCACCACCACCTTCTACTTTCTTAATGACCGGTTCCGTTTTAGCATGTAGTACTTTGACAGGTGCAGGAAGTCCAATTTTGATTTTAGGTGATAATACACCGTTGTCCATCTTAATGTGCTTAATTTCACCACCACCTTCTACTTTCTTAATGACCGGTTCCGTTTTAGCATGTAGTACTTTGACAGGTGCAGGAAGTCCAATTTTGATTTTAGGTGATAATACACCGTTGTCCATCTTAATGTGCTTAATTTCACCACCACCTTCTACTTTCTTAATGACCGGTTCCGTTTTAGCATGTAGTACTTTGACAGGTGCAGGAAGTCCAATTTTGATTTTAGGTGATAATACCAATTTTGATTTTAGGTGATAATGCACCGTTGTCCATCTTAATGTGCTGAATTTCACCACCACCTTCTACTTTCTTAATGACCGTTTCCGTTTTAGCATGTAGTACTTTGACAGGTGCAGGTACTACTAATTTCACTGTTTTAGTTTTGACATATTCGACAGGCCTTGCTTTTACAGTCAATACCTTTGTGGCATATCCAACCTTAGGAAGTCCTAAAGAGAGGGAGAGAATGCTTGATATTCATGTAGGTATTCCCATTAAATTAACTCATTGCACTTTCTAATAGTGTTTATCTAAAATCTCTTAGCCATGACTGTCCTAAGCGAACTGCAAGGTCTCTGATATCCATGATGCAACGCTACAACACTACCACAATATGGATGAGACAGTTGTGATGTCATCTTTCCAATAGAGAACAAAAAGGAGCTCCACCAATCAGACAGTACGCAATGTGTCTCTGTATTTTTAAGTACCAGTGCCTTATATGAATCTGTATACTTATACACATTGTTATGAAAATATAAACCTATTACATCTGGGGATTTTAATCATATAGGTTAAAAATGCTAACAGTAGCTTAACTCTATAATTGTTTATTGGACTAAAATGCCATATTTGTAAAGTAGTCAGCTCACTGCTAGTGTTAATATTCCTCAAGAATTGCTCTCACAGTGCTGTAGCACTCTGTTTGGTAGAATAGCTAAACTGATGGGTGGTGCTTATCATACTGCTATAATAAAACATCCTCGAAGCCATTGTTGTTGTTACTTTACACTTACACAATTCACATTTTTACACTATTCATTTATACAGCTAGATAGTTTACTCAAATAATTCAGCTGGAGTACCTTGCTCATGAGTACAACAGCAGTTCTCTACCTCGGAATCAGACCCACCACCTTCTACTTTAAGGAACAGTTATATATAATATAACTTATACTATACTGCTACATATGTCTCATTGTCAGATTTTTGACAGCTGTGTTAATACATACATTCATAACAATTAAATGTTTGATTGAAGGTAATTCTGTCTCATTGTAAAATAAGTCTTGCCAAGTATTAGAACTAGCTCTACCTGCTTTATCAACACCACAGAAAAAAAAATCTCAACGAAAAAAAAATTAGCAAAAAGCTGTTGATATGTGTAAAGAAATATAATGACATTTTCTTTTCTGGCATGCTTTTAGCAAAGTAATAACATGACATGGCACAGGCTACTTATCACATTAATCTTTTGAAATTATTGAGACACAGAGTTAGGTAGAGCCTTCCATAATTTCTTGACTGAAAACTTTATTAACTAGAGAAATGACTTGAGCTGAATTTCCTCTTTGCTTCCTCTGTGCTAAGCTTGTGCACCGTCCCCTAAAAGGCATGACCCCCAGTCTGAGAGCCATTGTGCTGGGTGTAAGATACAGTTCAATCGCAGAACTTTTTCTTTAAAGGAAAGTGAATAATGTAAGTCTTAGTAATTAAAATGTGTATATTTCTGGGAAATGTATGCTTATAAAAATATGAGGAGTTTAGCTGAATAAATCTAATGTACATCATTTATTTGGATTATATTTTTTCTGGAAATTGTTGCAGAGAGAGAGCTATACTGAAACCTCATATATCTCATTGTCCTACCACAAACTACTATCTTGACTCCAATCTTTGGGAGTTATTTTTTAGGCATACTTGCTACCACAGTTGTTCTTTGTAATGTGATATTGACACAACAAAACACATTTATAAATACATATAATTCTTATGACTTCATATACAGTAGTTACTGAATGTTCAATGTTTCTTGAAAATAAAAATCATGCACTCTATAGCACTGAAATATAAATCAAAACACATTTCTTACCTGTATTCTTAATTTGTATGGTGATCACAAGTTCAGTCAAGCACAGCAGAGTAAAAAGAAGCAGGGCATTGGAGGGCCCCATCCTGTTCTACCCTTGCTTATGTTCTTGCCACACAGATAAAAAGTGAGATGAACATATATTTAGCACTTCAGTAAGTTATCTCATTCAGTATGTACCTGTGTCTCTGTCTGTAAGGCTATCCTGGCTTATCTCTTCTCAGATGATAATTTACAAATACTGTCCCTGGGGTTTTATGGAGAGAATGAGGGAAGGGTGAGGCAGAAGGGAGGGGCTGAAGTACGATGTGGAAATTAGTAATTTGCTTACATGTATGATTTCCAGTTTAATCAACTGATACAGTAAAACAAATTATGATATGTATGTACATATAAGTACATACAGGCTATATAAAACTAGTTAACAGCCTGAATAAACAAGCAATTTTACATAGTAAAGTTACAGTTTTGCTTGTTAATGTGGAAAGAAGTTTGTGATGTTATGCATATATCAAATGAACTGTGTAAAATAGAGATGCAGTGTTTGCAAATGTGAAGTCAGAGGACTAGGAGACCTTTTGGGCTACAACTAGGAAAACTGCATGGACAGTGTTCCCATTTCAGTTTTATGATCCACACATGGTTGATAACGCATCATACTGATCAGAAATGCATTGATCATGTCTTCAGCTTTATTGAATGACATTTTAATGGGAAAACATCACAATAGAGAGGTCATGTCTACACATTATAATCAATTTTGAAAAACAAAAGGGTGTTGTGTGCATAGAGGGAGTGTTGCTGCATGAAATAATGTATCTACTATATTCTTGTTACTGAAGGTTTTAGTGTATTTGTATGAGTGACTGTGCGTGTCTTAATTTCCACATACTGAATTTGTCTGTTGATTTACATGCTGAACATTTTTTACTTATACTGGCAGGGCTTCAAGTCAGAGTCATGTTAACCTATGGGACCACACCCCACCAACATTTGACTAGCCAGTTTTCATATCTTTTCAGAAAAGAAGGAGAGTGCTGATGTTGTGCTGTAGATTATTATTCAGTGTCTACTCATGCTTAAGGATTTCTGTTTGGAGGTGAGAGCGGATTTTAAGGAATGAAGATTAAACCTCTTTCACAGTTTTAATTCCGTAATACTCTTGGGATTGAGTTGACTGCTACTGACAGTTAAATGTAACATTTTTAGTTATATACAGGTAACATGCTGCAATCATATAGACATTTTAAAAACTGAGCAGACCATAGCAGTCTCACTGCTCAGAGGTCCAGATTTATCCCTTTTTCTGAACACCAGGGCCACTATAAAAGATCAGCTTTGCGATGGAACTATTTTGAGATTGGGTAATGACAGTATCGATACAGTTATTTTGCATTAACTGTTTTGTCATTTTTGGCAACTATCCTGGTAATCGTCCAACTGTATCCTTGTTTATGAGCTTTGACTGGCAGCCTCTGGTCTTTTGACCTATCATATTTTTTCCTTGGCTTATGTTTTAGTATGTCCTAGCAGTTTCTCCAGTGCTTCTTAAGCTCACTTTTTATCCTTTGAGATATCTTTTAAATATAATCTATAAAGAAGCTTCCTCATTCATTAGCTTGCATGTAAACATGTAAAATTGAATGCACTTAATTCCATATCTCTTTGCCTGAATCTAGTCCAGATGTTCACACCAAATTATGTCCCTGTACCTCTGGTTTACTTTGCAAACATAATTGGCATTTTTTGATGCAAGAGAAGAAAATAAAGCTTGCCACCTGCATAAACTAAAATATCTATGTACCCAATATGTCTTTGATAACTTTATTGTCATTTATATAAGAGTGCTACCAGATGAAAATTATTTAGTGAGTATTGTTTAGTGTATTCAAAATGTAATTGTAATTGAACTCTTGACAAGTAATTGTAGGGTTTATACCTATTTTCGTTCAACATCTCAGTTCTGGTAAATTCAAATCGCATTTCAATGAACCATAGTCTTTAATATGCGGTGGAAAGTACAGAAATACTGTGATTGTCCTGGGGATAGGAATCTGGAAATATTGGGATGAAAGTGTTCACTTCATAATGCGTTGGTAAAAAGCTTTTGCACTCGTGATTTGTGAGAAACATGTTTTGACATAAGTGCTTGCTTCATACAGAGGATTCGCCATTTTAGAGCAGTTCTTACATTTTTAGACCAGTTCTTCAGCCAGCTGCCTTTGCCATTACTAGAAGTTATAAACGGGAGTTATTTGGGATCTACATAATTGTTCCCTGATATACTTCAACTCTAAATCAATAATTCCTGTTGTGGCAATAAAGGGTCCATATTTTGGATGAGTTTCATCAAAGGCTGAAACCTTGCACAAATCAATGATATTCGGAGGGTCGTCGGAACACAATGGAATTCTATCAGAAGCTCGAGGTCTGGTCACCCCTTCCGCAGCTTTTTTCTCTTTGTTAAGGTAGCCACTAGTAGGTACATCGTAACCATACAGTGAACCTAGTCTGCTGTCAGAGAATTAGGGTTGGTTCGTTTCGTAATGTAACCAATAACAATGTTGTATGTAAATAAAAATTCACACTGGCCTATGACATTTGTGAAATTTCGCAATGGGCGTAAAACGGACTCGAATTTAAACCAATGAGGAGGTAGAATTCTTGTTGCTCTCAATCTATTGCTAGACGCTGTAGTGCTGAAGTTCATAATTTCAAAAATGTCGAATTAACGTGTACATTAGTATGGACTTTATGACATTAAAATGGCCAACTGGTTAGATCTGTTGCCTACATAATAGCTTCTCATAAACTGTGATTTCAGACATTTTAACTAGCTGCCCGGAGACCTGCTTGCCTGCTGTCGTAGCTGCTGCTAACTGCAAACAGGAACCAAGAAACATTTCGGAAAGATTTTTTTCAGGTAGCATGCAACAATATTTTCTCTTATCACCGCATAAACCAAATACTGTTAATTGTTTGTTATTGGTATGCAAAATTGTTTTTGTGTTGCTTATAGTAAGCATTTATCACTTGCAAAACAGCTAACGTTACCTTGCTAAGTAACGTTGGATACTGTCGATAGTCGCTGTGGTTTCAGTGTAACAGTAGTAACTTATGAATACTTCCAGCTATCTATCCGTAATTAGCACTTGATTAAAGTCACCTCTGTCACGTTAGCAATGTGTGCTTTTAGCTGTTGTAGTAAGCTATATGGCTTGTTGACAATGTATAAATCACGACTGTCGCTAGAAGCTAGCTTGATTGGAGAGTAGGGTACGTAGCCACTTGGGCTGTGCTTTGTGTCAGTTAACAGGCAGTGTAGGTAAACGTTAGATTCATTTTTGTTTCAGTGTAACATCCTGGAAAGTGTTTCTGTATATGTACCAGGATGTGACCTACCGCTCCTGAACGTGATGTGGGAATGCTGAAAGAGAGAGGAGATGGAGGGATGCAGCAGAATGACTGTGAGAGAGCTGTGTGAGACTGATGACCTGGTCACAAGCTTGGTGCTGGACCCACTGCTGGGTTTCAGCACCCACAAGATGAACATCAGGTATAGTATAGTTCATATAAGTTATCACTCCCAGTGTTGCCTGTTGTGTTGGAATCTGTTTAAAGTGAGTAACTGGGCACATGATGTACAATATGGGTATTCCTCTATAACGTAGGACAGGAAGAACTGGAAAAGTAATTACTTTTGACAGCAGTTGAGAAATTAATTGAATCAGTGACTTGCTATCGCTGCTGTTGAAACGCAGAGTACAGTTAGTTGCTTGTAACACATTTTAGAATGACATCAATGATACAATATAATGACACCATGTTGTCAAAAAAGGGAACATGGTTTGTCCTAAAATGTAGCTGGCAAACAGTGCTCTCAGTCTTCAAGGAGTAAACGGCAGATTTTTAATAATGTGATGATCACATTAAACCAGAGATGTGGGTATGCATTGGAATTTGATTCAATATAAAATGTGACCAGGTCTAGAATATAAATTCATGAAAATCTCCAAATGGTGATTGCTGCAGAACTGTCCACCTATTTGCACTTACTTGCAGTAACTTTGAATGAAAAGGATCTATTGAATGACTGAAATGTAAATGGCCCAATCGGAGCACCCCCCTGCTCCCACACCACCAACCAACACACACATGTGTAAAATGGGGATGACAAGTTAACAAGGAGGATGGCATTCCCCCCTCATCCCCCCTCAAATTGCCTACTGGGTATAAGTAACTTCCAGGCTAGCTGGCTGTCATGTGACCACACCAGAAGCAAATTGAAAGCACTTTTATGAAGTAGAAACTAGAAAAGAAACCTGCTTGCAGACTCTTTTTGCTGGTCTCATAATAAAGAGCTAGGACAGTTGTAGGTGTTTACTGAACTGACTTTGAGAAACAAATAAAACTCTGACTGAGTTGACCACACTGGCCTTTTATGAGACTGGCCCACCTCATCCTCATTTTCACTTAGAAACTGAACCCACAGTCATAAAACTGACTGAAGGGGCCTTTGGAAACATATGTAGTGATCCAGGCATACACTGCCAACGATGTTGGAGGATTACACAGTCAGCGTATGTTGGGTTTTTGCACCTACAGGTGCCTGGCTGACCAGGAAGGGTGGCTAGAGAGCAATTGTTGCTTTGCTACTGTGGACCTCCAGCCATTGCTGTAGCTCCTTATTGATCCACTTTTGGTTTACTCCCTGCTTATATTCATTGATCACTGATATTTCAGAATTTTACTTATTACAAAAGCATGCAAATTGTATAAGCATGCAAACTATAGATGCATTGATTTAAATGTATTTTAATATTTATATTTATGCATGTAAATCAACTATCTTTCACCCTTAGTCATCATTAAGCTGTACATATCTTCTGCTACAGCAAGCTGAAGAAAATTACATATGATTCATATTACTTCTTTGATGATTCAAATTGTCTATGGAAATTCTGATTCAAATTGCCATTACTCAAAATGAGCAACTGAATCGGTTGTTTAGATGAGTATTTTAATAAATTTGAGTTCCTATAAATAAAATGTTTCTTTTGTGGTTTGTACTGAGGATAGAAGTCCCTATTTATCTAAGAAATATTTTTTCTGCGAGTATTATCTGAGAATATCTTATTTCTTGGTGTATTTCTTTGAGGGTTAATATGAGTGTACAGATTCCAGAGTAAGCTTTTCTCAGTGCCTGTCCTGTATGACTTTCTTTCCTAGTCCTCCACCTGAGGTCCGGCGCTGGGGCTATCTCAAAGAGACGCTGTTGCGTTTTAGACGAACACATGACTTCCAAGCCACTTTTGATGCCCTCATTGACGGAGAATGGGCTTCTGGTTACTTCTCTGGGCTGGGTTCACACCGACAGGAGCTACTAAGGCAGCATGTGAGTTACCATATTTTTTAGCTACTTTCCTCTTTTTTTATCTTTGGCTTCATTGTCTTATTAGGTGTATCTAAATCCTCTTACACATTTTGTGTCATTTGTTTCTACAGCTCACTTGCACGCAGCCTGTTTGCATAGATGTTGATATTTCCACAGGAGGTTGAGTGGAGTTGTTTAACAGGTTGTGAATATTAGATCGGCCTTTGAGCATTCTGGCTTGACTCTCACTCTGTTGCTTGTATGATGTGCACCAAACAATCAAATTTGATAGGTTAGGACTTGCTGATAATTCTCAATTAGTCCAGGAGGGAAATAACTGATGGCTAAAGTAAAGCCTATGTTTAGAGGTGAGATGGATGGCAGATAATAGTCTTATAGAGAAATACAGGGAATGGAGAAATTGTCTAGTAGGGAAATACAGGGAAAATAAGGTTAAAAACAAACAACTTCTACTATTCATTTTCAATGAATACAAATGGAAGCTTGGCAATGAAAGCAACATAATTTGTGTAATTACAGAAATGATTCTCAGAACATACAAATAAACATGGTAACCGTAATCAAATTTGGTGGAAATAAAAAAACATTTCAGTTTTAATAATAATCTTGCATGCAAGTATATTGCTAGAATTTGTTGATTGTTAGCGGTTGCAACTATAATGTCTTAAGTGTACAGATGTCTTAAGTTATATGCTGTGTAAACAGGTTAGAATGTCTGCATGTAATATTGATGAAGAGGCAGACTCAGAAATACTTTTTTTCCTAATAGTGACAGTGTGTTGTTGCTGAAGTACATGTTTAAGGCCATAATAGAAGTAGAGTTGAATGTAGTGTTAAATGGATTCCATTACTGTTAACTATGAGGTACCAGTTTTGAAAGGATTTGTAGTTTCCACAAGTGTGTACTGAAAGCTTTTTAACATGAAAAGTAGAAGGAAAGTAGTAAAAGGCTAGCATGGATACATTACACAGGAGGAAGTCAAGGAGCTGGCAGTTTTGTATGAATTAATCAATACAATGTGTATTCATTAAAAAATATGTGTCATATATTTCTTAAATTAGTCCAATAGTATATATGTAGCGTAATCTATATAGTTTATTGACTATATGTATACATCAACAATTGCTTTGCAGGACCAAAAATAATAAATACATGTTATGTTTTCTTTTTATATTCAGTACATGTAATTATAACAATATCAAACACAGCCAAACAGCAAAGAGGGGCAAACACAAAGGAGATAATAGGGGTATAAACTAAATGCTAATCCAAAGGAGAGAATAAAATGAAAAAGAAAGCAAAAAGAAGGGGGTAGTGGCAAAGTTATTGTTTTTGCTGAAGAAATAAATGCAAAATTCAGATTCCTGCAGAGATGACTATTAAGGTAAAAGCTACAAAGCTGAGCCATGCTGATGAAGTCAATAACAGAGCTCATAGCCTCCACACAGCTTGAGCCCGGGACAGCCTTGTTGTTTACTTCTCTAAAACCAAGACGTCACTGAAGTAAGATAACCAAACTGGTTTATGATTTATTTCTGCCCTTCAGGACTGATTTTTGGAGTCGAGCCTGTTCATTTGTGTTTGGAAGTGTTGCCCAAAAAAGAAGTTGCCCGGGCCCCAGGCACAAGGGCACATCCTCACGCAGTAACTGGGAGCGCATCTGAACTAGGAGAATGAACTAGGAGTGAAATGAAAGTGAAGAAGAAATTACATCCACAGAGCACCAATGACATGTTGCCTTTTGAATGAAATAATTACATGCAGTCATACAGGCCGTGGCGATGAGACCAACAAACTTGGCCGGGCTTATCCCCTACCATCCCCTGGCAGGCTGGGCCAATTGTTGCCTCACCAATGGGAACCTCTGACCATAGCAGGCAATGGCGAGACTGGGATTCGATCTCAGGGCTCCCAGTCAAATGTCTAATCCTGTGAGCCACCCGGAGGCCCCTGGGTGGGGGTTTTATGCAAATATGGGGAGTGTCAGGGAAATGTTCTAAATGAGAATGTTTTGAAGTTTAAAGTAGTGTATTAAACATTTTTCATGAATATTACTGTATTACTATGTAGATCTGAACCCTTGGGCTTCAGAATTCTGAAAGCTTGAGATTTCTGAAAGTGACATTAGAATTTAAAAGATTTAAAATTGAAATTTTTACATAGTTTCCCCATGACTCTCCTTTTGTAACTAACATAATCACATATAGTAAATGCAGATGAGTACTAGAAGCTGATAACTGCAGAGATATGTACTCTTGCGTTTTTCCTCTCAGGAATAAATACATTTGTATTTCAGAGAAGCTGAGAGCTGTTAACTGACAAAAAAATATAACCACAAGCTGGTAGATTGAAGTGTATCAGAACCAACAAAGCCCTTTGCATCCTGTTTTATTACTTCCTCCTGATAGTGCCCCTGGTGCCCACAGCCCACAGTGAGAGGTCTACCTCTCCCCTGGTGGGTGCGGGCTACCGGGATGTAAATAACCTTTTTGGTTTGCATAGCAATTTTATTACACAAAATACAATTTTACTAGCAGTTCTTTGAGGATCATCTCTAGGGTGAATTCATTTGAATTTCCTAATCTCAACTGTAACAGTGTTAACACAGAAATGGCTAAAATAAACGAGTGCACAATTGATTTCAAGAAACCCACTTAATAAAGTGTAGTCAGAAATGCAGTTATGGTATTTATAATTAGGGTAATAATAGGGTAATAATGAATATTGACAGGAGATTCATGATGTGATGCATATGCAAGACTCTTCTCTTTGAGATTGTTTGAAAATAATAGTCATGTTTTGTCAAATACACATTTGTTATTGGCACCATCAGTTTCCTATTGGTTTTCTTACCATTTGTGTACACTTTTGGTAGGTCACAGACTAAATGTATGAAACTTAAATAGCCTTGATGAAAGTGGTTATATAACGCATGATCTAAGGTACACTGTTTAAAAGTATCTGCTAAATTGCTGCAACATCATTTACATGTAAAGACATATACTCAAATCATAATTTGTCCCCACTTTATCTCTCACAGCTCTATAGTTATTTGAGTGCCTTTTTATTGGAGAGTGGCATACAAATTGAGTCCTGCGACCGCTACTCCTCAGAAACCAATGGGGCCAAAATAACCTCTACTCGACACTGGTGAGCATGTGTACATTTTCAAATATATTTGAGTTTTTGCAGTGATTATCTGGGAAAGTTTTACTGAGATGTTTATAGAAGTTGTTTCTCCAGAGGTTTGTATTGTATTGGGTAGCTGGCACCGTTATGGTGCTTCTGTGTTATTCCCCTTGGCGACTGATTAATACTTCATGTGAAAGAGGTTAAGTGTTAGAAGTGTACTAACGCTTTTAAGTAAATCATTTCATTTATATCATGGCTTTGTTAAATACTCAATTCTAGGGCTTCTGAGGCGCACATACAGTAGATGTGAGAATTGGAGCTTTGAGCCCTGAAACTGGACGATTGACTGGTAGTTTGAGTCATAACATTACTGGCTATGGCTTTAGGTCCTCAAAGGCAAGGCTACGCTTGACTCCGGTGGACAAAGGTAGGGGTAAAGCCAGTTAAGTCATCTCTCCTGGCTGGCCAGGTGCCTGAAAATAAATGCTGAGTCCATGTTTCTCAGATGGAATAGGCAATATGTAATGTGTGACATATCCACAGTGTGGTAAGAAGTAAGGTCTAGTTAACACCTGATCCAGAGGAGTTTTTTATGGCAGGTGAACAGTTTTGTAGTCTCCATCATTGACAAAAAGATTACATGTGATTTCATAGAACTCTCCCATTTCAATTGGTGTAGATGTCACTATACCAACTGAAACAGAGTATGTTGTTGCTGTTAATTAAATTGTAGATGTTATATTCAGTTCTCAGTAGAATCTTCAGTAATGTTTAATGACCTTGAATATAAGAACTTGGTCAGGTAACTTTTGCTGGAACTGCCTAACAGCCATGCATATTGTTTTACCTTGCAGGTAAATAAAAATAAATGCCCAACCTCAAATGCTCCTTCTTTGATTTATGTCCCTTCTTCCCTCACACTCCTGCTTCACTCTCAGCTTGTCTATGATTAGCACACTGTGTTGTCCCCTTAATCAGGGGGCTTCTTTGTCAGTGGTTACCACCTAGGAAGTGAATATGCAACTGGAGGAGTTTTGCCAGTTTGTTTCAGATTTGGTAATGATTTTTTATGGGTTTATATCATGGGTTTATATTAATAATGTGTCAATGTTGTCTGTGCTACTTTGTTGGCTGCAGGTCGGTGGGGGAAAGGGTGGAGGTGTTGCAGGGTTGTATTGCAGAGCTCAGTCCCACAGACAGTGAGATGTTGAGGGCAGGAGTGAATGACTTCAGTGTAATGTACTCCACTCGTAAACGCTGTGCTCAGCTGTGGCTCGGACCGGCCGCCTTTATCAACCATGGTAAGGTCTTAATTTACTCTTATGGACTCATTAGAATTACAACCTTCCCAGCCAAGGGCCAATATAACGCCTTGTCAGATGACTGCCAGCCATATTGTAATTTATTGTAATAGTGCTGGTTTTATTTTTTTTATTTATGTAATATGTGATGGCCTCTGATTTAATATTTGCCCTTTTGAATTAGTGCTTGGAATCAGTAAGGCGTGATTGCAATGGCACTTCCAGGTTTTCACCCTGTTTGGGTGACTGATGTGCCTGGATCTGTTTCTGTTGTAGTGCACATTGCCTCTTGGCCATGATATGCCTTCATGGTATAACAAAAGGTAAATAATAATAAAAAAATAATAAACTTTACAATATATTTACTGTTACAATATATTAGTCTTCAGATAAGCTGTTTGCCACACCAGTTACCTCAGTCTGTTTTTAATTATCTACAGTCATCATTGATAGCCTCTTACCCTTATTTACCATTCACCAAGACCACATAGTTATTAACTGCAGCAGTATAGTGAGACTTCTGAGAATGTCCCTGGTGCTTTTACCAAAGAATGTTTTGGCAGTGCAGTAAACATTTTAAAGACACACCACTTCCTTGATGATTTCTGGCTTGAACTATTTGCTAGTTTCCCCATTGTGGTGACAGAGCTAAATAAGTCAAAGCATTAACTATTCATAAAACACCAGTTTATTGTACTAGCTTGTAGTTAGATTCCAATGCATGTAGGCTACTTGATTCCACTAAATGAGACTGGGATTTCCAACTTTGATGCAGTTTACCCATAACTATTAAAACATGCTAACTTCCGACTATAAAAAAGTTACATGCTTCGCCTTCCGTCACATCACTGTGTTTCTCGTAAGATACAGCAGCAAAGTAGATACATAACATAGTTATCTGTTATTTGACGTTCGGCTATTGTCTGATTCAAAGGCCAGAATATGCTCTTTTGCAATATTACAAAGGGGAAATAAAAATAAGAGAGGGTTAGTGTAATCACACAAAACAGTTAAGGCAAATTGTTTCCATCTGCAAAGTACATCGCCTTTATTGTAGAAACCAGTTTAAAAGGCAGGTGAGCCAGAACCTTACATTTCAGAATGCAAACAAATGCATGAAGCACCATGAGGAAGCAGACCCAGTAGATGCCATACATTTGCTTGTTACTGTATACTGTATTAATCCTGATTTTCTCTCTGTTTATGGTGCCAAGACTGCAGACCAAACTGTAAGGTAATGACATGTCCCATTTATCTGTTTTATCTTCCTCTGTGTTACTGTGGTTTTTTTTTTTTTTTTTTTAGATTTTTAAAAATCCACCTCCCTTGCAGTACCATATGCTGAATCTGTTTTTTTTTTTGCATTACCATCTGTCCCAAACTTTATTTCCAGAGATTTGTACCTTTGACATCAGTAGTATTTATGGCATTAACATTTGGCAAGTGTACAAGCAAGCCATTTCACTTTACAGCACTCCACAGCACAGTTGCCTTGAAAAGCAGTATTAAATGTATTTATGCAAAGTAATACCCTTTTGCCCGATTCTCTCTTTTACGTGTATTATTTTAATGCTATTTAAAAACATGAAAAGGTTTTTTTATTTCTTTGGAGACACTAATGTTTTTGGGAACTCTTAAAAGTCTCTTGACTTTGGGTGGTAATAGTAAGGCAAATGAATACAACATTTGATACATGATAAAATGTATAAAAATACTGTGATACTGGGTACATCAGTAAACTCGCCTAACCCATGAGATTACTTGAGATGTATTAATACTTCTTATTTATATGTAATGGTTAACATATTAAAAAACCCTTTTGTTCCTTATTTCTATTGCATGCATTGAAACGCTGTATTCCTTATACACATTTTAGAGATGGTTCACATGCAAGATATTTATGATATGCAGTGTGCATTTAATGTCCTTAGATAGCATGCATTCTTTTAGCATAGTAAATATAATACTTAAATAAATAAGCTGTGTTTAAAAATACCCTTCATTGGTCTGTAGTAGCAGTGTAATTTTTCAAATTGTAGTCCTTAGTCAGTCAGAAATCTGTTTGTCCCTCTCTTTGTCAGTTTGTCCCAGGGGACAGAAATGGAGCATGTGTAAAAGTTATTCGACCCATCGTCCCAGGGGAGGAGATAACATGTTACTATGGGGACAGCTTTTTTGGAGAGGATAATGAAATGTGTGAATGCTGCACGTGCGAGAGGTGAGAAAGAACTGGAAAGTTTATGGCAAGCTTACAGGAAGAGACCTTAGCCCTGTTGACATCTTTGGTTTTCTTTTTTTACCCAAGGGTCTGCAAAAGACAAAATTCAATCAGAATTTGCTCCTTACAAATTAAAAGGTTGTCTTATTTCAGAAAAGGAAAATAATGCATATTTTACTCTGGTGTTTATATACTTAAATATACACATTCATATGATTGTGTTTTTTGTGGTTAATCTGAAATGTTGACTGTAAATAAAACAACAACACAGTTCATTATGATGATACAGGATAGTGCCTCAGTGGAAAATTATCCTTTTGAATTGATTGAATGAACAAACAGAAAGACATGAAAATGAGAAGGAAGTTTTGGACATTTCACTTAAATTAGGTTTCAATGTACAGTTCATGAAATTCAGGTGCAAATCCCTGTCTGAGTTTGGAGGCCCTGGTGTGCCACCTTGTAAAACGCTCTGGGGGGACCCCTGGCGTGTGCATAAGCACAGCATCTCGGCACACCCACACCTCGCTAGTGGAGATTGAGAGGGAGAAAGATGGACTTTGAGGTAGAATGTTTCAAAAAGTTGTCAGATGGCTCAGCAGTCAAAACAAAGGTCATCTTTGCAGCCCGCAATCTTAGGAGTGTCACTTTTTTGTTCGTATTTAAAAATATGCTATTTAACAGTAGTGTTTCATTTGATATACTTGATGATTGATTTTGAATTAATAGATATACTAAGAACAAAAGTTGGATTAATTGCCAGGAATTGAACTAAACCAGTTGGGTATTAGAAGTTCAGTGACATCAGCACAGTAGAACCTTATGAAACTGAGTTACAGACAGATTGGTAAAACTAAAATATATTAATGTAAAAAATACATATCTAGAAGTATGTGCTTATGAAAGCAAGATGGGACTTGTTAGTAATTTCCTAGGTAAATGCCTAAATAAATAATTCCTAAATAAATGTGATATTCAAATAACAATAATAAATAGATAAAACAAAATACAAGATTAAACAATGTCAATTACTTGTGTAAAGACTTTTGGAAGAACCAAAAACATCTCCTTTCTCTTCCTTAGCTGATTTGTATCACCTCCTCTGTGATGTATGACTAAGTCAAACTTATGACTAAGAATGTAAATGAGTATGACTAAGGATTCATTTTAGTTTGACTCTTGTGTATCTCTGCTGTATGTTGAAATTATTCATGTTTTATTTGGACTTTCCAGGAGGGGAGAGGGGTCGTTCAGGCCTGTAGAAGGAGAAGTCACCAGTGAAGCTCAGAGTGGTGTAACAGGGAAGAAGTACAGTCTGCGAGAAACTGACCTGCGATTAAAGAGAGAGACGGGGCACTCCATAACATGGACTGCCCCTGCTCTAAAAAACAGAGGTAGCCGCCTACTGCGCAGTATTCATTTTCAGTTTAAGGTCACTTTGATTCTCCTGGCAGTCAAGAGTTGCTCATGTTTTAATTACTTTGTATTTATATAATATTGTTAGCTGGTAGATTGCCATTTGGTTTATTTCTGTGCAACAGCATGGAAGTGCCATTTGGGGTGATGTAATGTAATCTAATCTATATCCTTTCATAATGGAAATGAATTCCTGCACCGATGCATTTCTGTTTGTTTTTTCGCAGTGGGTTGTTTGAAAATGTCCAAGTCTAGCCAAATATAGATGTAGAAATATCATATTTAAATGTACAATGGACCCCATTGATAACTTCCCCATGTTTTGCGTAGTCACAATAGGATTTTGTAAAATCAGTTCCAGATCTGACAATCACTTTCATGGTTTATATATTTTGTAAGCTGCAAGTGATGGATATGGTGTATAGATACAAAAACTATATATACATGGGGATGAAATGAGGAGAAACACAATGGGACTTTAAGGGTTAATTATATATATAATTTATAAATGTAATCAATTTATTTTTGATTGATCTACATTGGAACAGCTGATTGGATTAAATTAAAATGGATTTTGGTGAGTAAAAGATGATGCAAATGTTAGGATGATGTTGATGTTGAGGTGGTTTAGAAGGTTTGTGATGATTGGTGTGTTACGTATGTTTGTGGATAAATTTGGCCTCCTGTTCAGTTTGGGGGAATTTTCCATTCACTGCAGATTTTACTCAACTGCATTAACATTCTCCACCATGCCTGTTTTCACAGCTCTCTCCTCTACACTCTCCCACTCTCAACGGCTGAAAAAACATTCCCTTGCATTCAGCAGCAATTACAGGAGAAAGAGAAATAGGTGGGGACACGATGAGAAGAGGAGGAGGACAGATGAAAGACAAAGACAAATGTGGCAGAATTTGATGATCTCTGCTTTACCGCACGTCATCTTTAAAGACCTGAGGGTCAGTCTGCAGCGCTGTCCAATAGATCTACTGCTAAAGAGTGGAGTACCCAACGGAGGTTGTATGGCCTCTTTTCTAACTGAAAATCTAACCCCTGTCGTACCTGTGGCTGAAGGAGAAGCAATTACAGAAGAAGCAGAGATTATGAACGAGGCTAGTCTGGAACCAGATTTTGAGTTGAACCTGCAACCTTTCTCCCTCCTGTCTTCAATACAAAGCAGTGGACATGATGGACAGAGTAGCCAGAGGAAGAACAGCGTAAAGGCTCCATCACTTAAGCTAGTGGAAAGGTCCCCTGTTGTCACAGAATCAGGGATCTCACTTAGAACCAGGAGCATGACAGGAAAAATAAAGACATTTTCTAGTACTCCTTCTAATTCTTCCATTCGTGGAAGAGTTGCCACCCACAGTGGATCGAGTATCACCTGTAATAACAGAAATGACAGCACCGAAAGATGTAACATTACAGCAGTTTGTTCTATAATAAACACAAATGATGATGCCATTGCCAGCAGTGGGAGCAGTAATGCTGTGTGTGGACCTGACCTTATGGACCAAAAGAAGTGCCAAATGAAGAAAGAAGGCAGTGGAAGCATACGCATTGATGGATCTGACAGAATACTGCGCAGCTCCAAATGTTGTAATAGCAAGAGTAGCATGAATGTCCCAGTGGATTCCAAAGATGAGGGGCATAATAGAAAACACTGCATCCCCCGTACCTCTCACCTTACCCCTGTTTGTCTTAGCACCCTCCCTTTTCTTTCCTCTGGCACTTGTCCACCTTCTTTTAATTGTCAACTAACAGTTGATCTGGTTAGGCTGTCCAGCTTAGACATTGACAGACTTGTTGAAGAACAAAGAAATACTCATGAGACGCAGAAGGGAGGGGCAGCAGGGGGACTTTCTGAAGCACAGATAGTGCATGAAACTAGAGCTCTCAGATCATTGCAGAACTCAAAAGAAAAGAATGACAAAGATATTCCAAGACTGGGAGGCAAGAATGGGGTGAGGGAGATGGGTTTTAGAGCGGTAAATGCTGCAACTTTAAAGCATGAAAATGGTCTTAATGTAATCACGGGTTTTGCGGGGGTTGAAGGTGAAACGGATGGAAGAGGATGCTTCACGGGTGTTGATACCGCATCACTTGGAGGTGGGTCTGAGGACCGTGAAAGTACCAGAAAAGAGAGGGCTGAAAATATAGGTGGAAAAGAGGACGTTGGGGGGGAAAATATGCAGAGGCTGAACGATAAAGATGCACAGGAAGCAGCACAAAGAGGATGCATTCAAGCCGAAGCTGAAAAGCTGAATGCACAACCAATTGAATGGAAGGACAGAAAGAGTGTGGTAATCAGGCAGGTGAGGGTCCTACTGTGTGACATTTTTAAGAAGAGAGGATTGGAAAAAGGCAGGGATGGGGACTGGGGGAGAATGTGTAGCACTGAGAAAGAGGCAGCGATAAATGGACAGGAAATGCAGTTACTTGAATCACACAAGGAAAGAAAAAATATGCAAGACAGTACAGTAAATAAGTGGGTGAGCAAGAATCGAGATATTTCAGAGGAGAAAGATTTGAACTCTTCAGTGAAAACTCAAAGCGTATCCTTTGATGAAAGGATACAAAATGAAATGGAGATAAATTCTCAGGATGTTCCTGAGGATCATCCAGTATGTAGGTGGGAACCGGAGACCCCTCAGTCTCAACCCTCAGCCTCAGAATCTCACGCCATTACGAAATCCAGTCTTAAACCAAGAGTGAACATCAGTACACAGCCACAAGTCCAAGCTATGATTCCTCTAAAGAAACGAATGCCCCGCAAAACCGTGGATGTGGGAAGATGTGAACTTGGCTTAAAAGCAGCAATATCAGAGGAGGGATCAAAGGACCTTGGAGAACGTCAAATCAAATCCTTTTCTGAGCCAAAACTGGGCTTAAATTTGCACTCATGTGACATAATTGATATGGGAATTGAGTCAAATGAGGGCGAGAAACAGAATGTGCAGAGTTTAGGCTATGAATTTAAATCCAGTCTCAGAACTGTGGAGCCTGGAATTGTGACAGAGAAAAAGGCATTCTGTAGAAATCTCAGAAGGCTAAGTTCTAGAGTGGGCCGAGAAGCATACATGTCCGTGTGCCAGAATAGAACTGAATGGTTGTCAAAGAGACTAAGACCAAAGGTGGATAGGGTAGGGAAAGGAGAGGTTAAAGAGATAGAGCCAGGGGAGATTGGGAGGGACATAGAGGAAGCATACTCAAATTTTGTTGGAATTACAGAAAGAAGGGGGATGGAGAGTTTAGAGAATGTTGCAATAGATGTACAGGAAAAAAATGCTCTGAAACAGGTACAGCTTGAGGAAGTTTGTGAAAAGATCAGGGCCGAGAGAGACAGTAGAGAGAGTGAAGACCTGAATGTAGATAGTAGCGCCATTAAGAATGGGAGATCTTCTGGAAAGAACCAAGAGAATATAGATCCTGTGGTAGATAAGGAGACTAAGTCAAGAGAGGTAATAGGAACCCAGAACAAAATTCAGGGAAAAGAAGATACTGAAGTTGTAAATGAAGGAAGTGAGGACAGATTGACTGAAGTCCAGATTTCCTCTGGTTTTCAAGGTCAAATGAAGGGAAGACAAGAGTCTGGTAGCTTGAGAATTCGGCTTAAGAGAAAGGCAGGAGGAGAATGGGAACTGGAGAAAGGTGATTGTGAAGACAAAAATACTGCTGAGGACAGAAGTCCAGAATCAGAAGAACAAGTTTTTGAACCTTTTAGGGCTATCCTGGACTCTGTCTCAAATCTGAACTTTGAGATGGAGAGAGCACTGCAAGATGAACGAGACAAAGAAAGTTGTGTACAGCCAGCAAGAAGAAGAAAGCAAGATACATGGGAGGGAGAGAGGAAAATACTAAATAAACTGAAGAGAAAGGTGAAAGGAAAATGCAAAATTGATGGTGATAGCAGTAATTTCTCAGAGAGGAGAACAGTTAAAGAAATCAGCAGACAATTAAGGAAAGTGGGTAATGGAAGGGAAAAGGTTAAGATGAGTATTTCTATGGAGGATTCACAGTCGTATAAAATGAAACTGAGGAGAAATGACAGGAATGGAAAAGATATGATGGAGGTAGGGAGTCACAGGGATTTTGATGGAAAAGCAAGAGGTGATGAGGAAGTGGGAGAATGCCCACTTATGAAAGAGTTCAAACAGGAACCAACAGAGGATAGTGAAGGGGAGAATGAGAAAGAAATGATTTTTATGAAGAGTGAAGGAGATGAAACATGGTTAAGAATACAATTGCGGAGAAAAACTGAAGGTGGTTGGGAAGCAGTGCATCCTGGGTACAGAGAGCAAAGAGTGGAGGAGAGAAGTACATGCTGGATGGAGAGGGAGGACAAGCAGGAGAACCAAGAGGGGTCTAGAGTAATAGCAAGAGGAGAGGTTACAAGAGAGTATGATCAGACATTTAAGAGGCATTTTAGAGAAGTCTCGAAATTCCAGGAACTAAAAGGAGATGAAGTGTGTCAGACTGTATGCTCTTCTTCAAGACATCTCAAAAGAAGAAGTAAATGTAAGACACTAAGGCAAACCTCAAGAGGTCCTGCAAAAATGGAATCTTTTAATGTCCCGCTTTCACTCTCGCCCCTCTCTCTCTACTCTCCCCACGATTGCACAAATGATGCCACTTTTTCTGTGCATCAAAACCGGAAAGGAGTGGATGAGGGTGAACAGGAAGATATCAGGAGAAGTGTGAGGAAAATGCAGCCAAGAAATGGAAGAGAGCACAGGAGGAGTCAGGAGGGAAGACAAACTATCTGTCCAAGTCTCAGTCTGCTTCAGATTGACAAGTCTTGCTTGACTTTATCGGCACTTGCATCATCAAAGCAAGCACAAACTTCTCACGAAGGCGTGAATAATACTACCAACTCTACCTCATCCCAATTCCAGCTAAAAATCGAATCTTTGCCAGATAAGTTGCTCCCAACCACAGATGGTACAAATTCCTGTCAAGGTGTCCTTGACACCCAGTGTTTGAACTTGGAGGGCTTTTATCAGATACCTTTGCAAAGCACTTTGCAACCTCCCCTTACTGAAATGTGCCCAGTGGAAGAACAACAGCTTCCTGAGCCTTTCAGAGAAGAGTTTTCCCAAACCCCATCTGACTCTTGGCAGCCTAGAACACCCACTCTTGACAGACCTAATCTTTTTAATTCATTTACTGTAGGGAGAGATTTGCAAAGTTTCCAACATGTCAGTGTCCCTAAGACTCACTCTCTCTCTATGGGTGAGAGTTACACTTCCACCAAAGAAAAAGCTTCTTTTAGCTTGCCAAGGTCAAATTTCCCATCTGTCTCTGGATCTGAATTACAGAGGATGCAACCAGTACTTGATAAAAATGTAATCTTCCATACAAGGGAAAACCTCAAAATGCAATCTCCTCACCTTGCTAATGAAAATCAGTTTTCTGGAAAAGACCAATTAATGTCTGGAATACTGCTGAGTCCTGGCTGCAAACCTCACAGCTCTATCTCTCACGTCAATACACCTAGTTATAGCATCAGTTCAAGGGGGAGGTCCTCCAGTTTAGATCGTGCCAAAGTTGAGATGGTTTCCTTCGACAAACCCACAATCGGCTGTAGACAGAAATCGGAATTTATTTCAGCCAGCCAAAAAGCACAGGAGTCTTTTAGTTTGGAGACTGAAAATTATCTTGCAAAGTTGAATAACTCGCAGTTCCGGAACAAATCTGTTGTTTTCCCACAGTCACATACTCCTGCCTGTGGCAACAAATCAGTGCACATTTATGATAGAAATGCTACCGTTTGCCAGACCTCACATCCTATGGAAAATGCTCCAGATGGCAAACATCATCCTTTCCATCCTAACCTTTGCAAAGATGCATCTGCTGGCTGCAGTCCTAACTTATTGTACAAGCCTCAAGATGCCAAATCTGGATACTGTGATCCTGAAGTAAGAAAACTCCATTATGAAGCTCAGCGTTCCAAGTTTCGCAGTCATGCTGTTCTTCAAGGCAGCTACCCAGAGTATGGCTTTGGTTCAGGAAAGGCTGCCGGTGTTGAAGTCTCAAACGATCCAAATAGGTCTCTGTCAAGTGTCAAAATTCATCCAGTTAATTATTTGTCCTCCATAAAGGACACAGTGACTTTTGAGAAACCCATGTCTGATAAATCTCATGATTGCTATGGTGCTGCAGACAAACTAACAAATTTCCACACACCTCCCTCTTTCCCCAGTTCCGTTGATCAGTGTTACTGCTTACCCTCTTGTAAAACCTTAAGGGATAAATCTAAAACTTTGGCTACCTTTGTGAACCCCCAACCAACTTTTGATTTTTCTCCCAATTCAGCACCACTTGCTAAACACACTGTCAAATCTAATTGCACATACCCACCTGAGCAGCTTCAGCCAGCTTTCTCAAATGGCCAATCTTTCACTGACCCTGACTACTATAGCTGTGCCTACAATCCTTCTGTGTCCCCTTATGACAGATGCCAGTCCATATCACAGCATGGCAGCCCGCAGATAACCCATAGTCCTTTACCTGATAAACAGGCTCCTGTGAGTAAACCTATGTCCTACGGTCAGTCCTCTCCCTATGTGTTCAATGTCCGTGGTGACTGCACAGTACCTCAGGGCCATAGACAAGGAGAGTCATTTACAAACTCTCCTCTCTCAAGCTCTAGTAGCTATAGCTACCACTACCACATGGAACCCTCTGGAACAGAGGCTACAGTGGTCGTTGAGCAAAGTGGGCCCAGTGTCTCCTCTGTTGGGGGCTTTGTATCTCAAATGGACAATGAAAAAATGCAGAGTGAAGAGAGGAGAAGGAGGGATCTGCAACAACCCAGCAGTGCCCATAATCGCCCTACCTGTTCTGTTTCGTACTCTTTCCCCCCTTCTTCCTTTTCCTTCTCTGCTCCCCACCCAGACAGGAAGCCTAAGAGACTAAGACTAGTGCTGACTGACAGAGCTGTGGATCTTGACCTTCAGTACACTGACTGAAGCCCAGAATGTTTTTTTAATTTTTTTTTTTTTTTTAAGAAAACAAAACCAGATGTAACAGAAACAGAGGGGTCAAATGAAACCCTATAAAAGGCTTCATACTTCAAAAGGTCCATGAAATTTGACTTGAGATTGCATTTTGTTTTTTTTTTTAGGCATACCATGAGTGATCACATAACATGTATGCTCTGTTGAGATGGTGTTTTGGCTTCTGAAGACTGATTGAGCTTTGATCAAACTTTCTTTATCTTCAGACAGTTATCCCTTGCAATGTTGTTACCATTCCTGGATGGCTGTCTGATTCTAACTTGAAAAGTAAAGTTTATTAATAGACTGCTTCAGGGTAACACCTGTAGAGGTTCAGTACATTTTTTTCTTAAAAATTGTGCAATAATTCATGTAACATAACACGCAAAGGAGTGTTTATACAATAAGATTTCTACAGGTTTTATTTATTCTGGCAAAAATATTTTGAATTCTTAACTTTGATTTTATTTTGGATTTATCAAAATGATGAATACCTTTGCAGAATAGTACATTTTGCATTACAATTGTGTGTCTCTGAGGGTTGTTTAACCAATTTGTAAAAATGATCGTTATCATAAGGATCAGTTGTTTAACCTTTAGATACCTGTAGAATCCATGCTTATTACTGACAAATTTTTAAAGAAGCATCTATTTTCACCAATATTCAGGGCATTCTTATTTTTATATCATTGCAGGTTTTAGGTTACTAATGTTTCTCAGGGACATGTAGGAGTGTATTAAAAGTTTCCTGGCATGTAAAGAGATAAGATACTCATTAATATTGGTAAAAATAAGACAACGTTTCATTTTAAAGGTGCCAGTTATCTGTAAGAATTCTTTCCTACTTTGTTTAAAACTGACGATCATAGCCACAAGGTGGGGCCATTGAATCCTTTGGTAAATAACGGTACTGCACTAACGTGTTTCTGTGAATTTATTTGTCTGTGTGTGTGTGTGTGTGTGTGTGTGTGTGTGTGTGTGTGTGTGTGTGTGTGTGTGTGTGTGTGTGTGTGTGTGTGTGTGTGTGTGTGTGTATATATGTTGGGGGGGGGATTTTATAAATGCCCATTTTGGAGTTTTTTGTGTAGATATAAGCACATTGGGATAAACATATTCCCTTGACAAATTAGAAGAAAATTCAGTCATGCCTGAATAATGTACATGTGGTCATTACCAATATGAATTTAAAGTGATATCCAAGCTTCATTGAATTCTGTGATATCACTGAGTGATGGTGTGGCAGCTAACAACACACCTGCTACCTCAATATACAAGACTGTAGAAGAGGAAGCATGAATACTTGAAGGGATAGATTTTACATGAAAGTGTAAGAAGATTTGGAAGGAGGTAATGACATGCATGGCATGGATGTGTTAACAGTGAGGTATTGTAAATGAAATACAGTACCAAAAACACCAAAAGGCTACACATTTTTCAAAGTCCATTGTGTGTTACTTCTGTATAGTCCCCTGACATAAATCTGGGGAAAATACTACATGGTGGACTCAGAAAATGGACTGCAAAGGATTCATATTTGATTATATAATTCCACATAGACTTGTTGGTCACCTTGGTATTGTATGACCTAAAACATTACTGACAGAAAATACAAATAAAAGACACTGGTGCTTAACAATAATGCTGCTATAGTATTATTGTTGTTATCTTGTGTATTTTGTAATGTCTGTTTTATATTGTATCTGTATCTCTCAAACAGACTGGGTGCTTGATGCTACTGTGTTTTACAGGTATCAAAGAATTTGTCTTAAAAGTAAATCAGTTCATTTTATTTTAAACAACGAAATATCAAAATAACTTGTGCTGTACTTTAGGTGAAAAGACAAGTAGTATTAATGGAGATGATGCTATTGAGGTACTGTTTTCTCTTGCCCAGGGAGTGCACCCTTTACCTCACTAATGGCTTTGGTCTTGACCTGTAATAAAACCAAGAGATTTGAATTCAATCGGTGGGTCATTTGAACCCCTCAGGTCTTAAGGACATGAGTGGCATTAAAAGGCTGGAATGTGATGGTTGACGGCTGTTGGTGGTTTGAATTGAGTAGAAACATGGTTTTAAAGGCATTTGTATGGGACAGAAACAAGATTCCTGTAAATACAGCAGCTACCAGTAGCTCTTACAAACACAGCTAGTAGTTTGTAAGTGGTTGTAAGCAAATGAACAACTAAAAATGTAAAGTATTAAAGTTGGTAATGAAAATAAATGGTGCTAAGATAAATGTGTAAGGAGACATGCATGTGGATTTCTGTACTTCTGTAAAATGTCATTTCAGATTTTATCTTAATGAGGTTACTTTAAATATCCAACTCCTGTGTAAGGAGTTAATCCTTGTATAAAGAAGCATTGATTGTTTTAATACTCTGTCTGGTCATATTGAATAATAACAATAATAAACTTTATTAAACATGTATGAATGTGTCAGTCTTTTAATAGATACCACTGCAGCCTTTCATTTCCTCACTATAATTAATCAGTTTCTGTTGTGTGCCTTTGTAGATCATTCCAAAAATTACCTTCCACCTGTCCTCTGTATCCATATGCTTTCCCATTTTATTTTTCTTCTATATTGCCATCACTAATTGCTCAACACTCATGATACTTGGCAGGTAATACAATACCCATAACAGATACAGGACCCCAGTCAGGCTTATGGTGATACTATAACAGTCAATTATCATATTAACCTGATGCCAATCACCTAGTGATTAACACCTGTTTTACCTTTATAGCTAGCTGCAGCTAGAGGAATCTCACCACACACCAAAGAAGGCATTTGCTGAAACGTCTGTGTGCTCTATTCCCCGCTGCTATAAATAAACAGAATAGGTGTGTAAGCATATTTTTTTGCAGTCTGCATTGTTGTGTGTGAACCACTTCATTTTCTAGTGTATAATTCATTGGTCACGTGCACCATTCTCCTCCTTCAAAGTGGGTGAGCACAATGATATAAGGTTGATGCTATAGAAGTCAATTGGAAATTGAATTTATTTGAAATCACTTAAAATCACTCCAGCTGGCTCATTCCTCAGTGACACTGTGGACTCTGTGGAGGAGGTGCTTAAATGAGGACTGTACTCCTGGCCATCATGAACAATCCCTCCACTGCATGACCCTATGGCACAGCTGAGAAGCTTCACTTTTGATTTGTCAGTAGGTGTATCTTTCCATTAGTTTATGAGCAAAGTACATCCCTGGTATTGGGTGATTAATACCACATTAGTGTAAGTAACTAGACTTCCCTGTGAATGTGACAAGTAAAGCAGGCGCAAGTATTCCTTCAGTTACACTACAGCTCAAACAATGTTTCCATTAGGGAGCTGGCTGTAACTGAGAGTATAGTTATGAGTAAATTATGGTATTTGGTATGGTAAGACAATATATGGATATGTGCTTAAATGTGCACTTGGCCCCTACACTTTCTGCTTGCAGCTGAATTATAGTATACTAAACCTCCATATCCCACCCTTCCCTCTGTCACTGCTCAGCCCTCTTTCCTTCTATTCCCCTCCCTCCTTCCCTTCATTTTCTGTGTCCACCCTTTCTCTCTGCCCATGACCCACTTTTGCTCCTTTCTGCAGCAGGGAAGGGGTTAACTTCCAAAGGCAAGTAGAACAGCTTTTTTCATAACGAGGACGCAGACAGAAAGGCGAGAGGAGAGAGAGAGAGAGAGAGAGAGAGAGAAGTCAGGAACATGGAGGATATAGCCGAAATCCTCAGCTCTCCTCAGTTCTCTGAGCTAAGGAAGGGTGTGTTTCACAGGGCAGAGTATTTAGCACTATCACTACTGGTGCAACTGATGCAGAAAATCCAAAAGCTCACTAATCTGTGCTCCCCACAGACCCACACACAGATGCACTTGATGCAGACCCATCTGTGGGGCCACATAAAACAGGCCCTCCGTGACAGACTTTGGATATCCTGTTACTCAAAACCGTGACAAAAAGATCAATAAAAGGAATGAGCGGGATTACACAAACTATGAAGTCAGATGGGAATGTAAAAAATGGATACCTTCCCCTCCAACATTTTTTGTAATGAATTCACTTTTATTAATCCTTTCAAACACTGATTATAAGTGCTGTTGCCAAGGTTGGTATTAAATTTGCAGGTGTTAGTGAACACAGACATTTTGGTGGATACATTCCTTTATTTACATATTATGAACATACCTGTTTTAATATTCAAATGATTTAAGCTTTAACTCCAGGGAAGGGCTGAGGTTACATTTGTGTATGTGTAAGATAAATGTTTTTCTCCAGGCCATCTTTGCTGAAATAGGTTTAAAAAATTTCAATGTGGAGCCGGCTCCCCCTGAAATCATTTAGAAATATTGTTTTGGCAAACCTTGGCACTAAACAAATCTTTCTAGTGCCAGTGTACACAGAATAGCACCTACGGACACAAGGCCACAGACTAATGCTGCCTCAGAGATGTGATGGCAAAATATCAGCTGGACCACTGTGTTGTCAGTGTTCATGGATCACACAGCAACACTGTCATGTTGAAATGGGTTATATTAGTAATATTAACAGGAACAGAAGAAAAAGCATTGGAAGGAAGTATGACGAGAGCAGAGTCACCTTTCCTGATTTAGAGCATGCAGCGGGAGGGAACAGAGGAGAGGGAGAGAGTCTGAGAGCAGACGGCCCCATCTGTAACTCTGAGAAATGAACCAAGGTGGTAGGGAAGTGAAAGTGGCTCAAGCATCGAAGCAAAAAGGAAATTATTTGAGAGCTGACAGGATTGGTACAAAGGCTAATAAACAGCTGAGGCACAGGGGTTATTGGTACTGAAACCCACCTACAGCCCATAATACTTGGTAAAAAAAAATATCTAGAACTAAAAAGCAAAGAGTTTCAGTTTCAGTTTACTATATGTATATACGTATCCAAATTTGCTTAACAACATACTACAGAAAATACAGTAAACATCTCATTTCTATTTAGAGACAGATGTTCTGGTTAGCATGTTACTCATAAGCCACAATGATAAACACAAGTGAGGAGGTACAAAATTCAGGTTGACCAAAATCTACTCAAATATACTCCACAGGACACCAAATGCAGGACGAACCATTACAGTAGCACCATGATTTTGATGTCATTTTAACCTGAAAGCCTTTTCTTTCTTGTGGATCGTTGTTGGGAATAGCTATAAAGTATCATTTTGCAGCTGCTGTGGGAGGGACACTGTAATCCAGACTTTGACAGAAGTAAAAATACCAGTGGTAAAAATAGCTGTATTGTTTGTTGTGAGTGTCCTGTGGAACCTATTTGGGTGCTCTCTGCACAGATAGAAGTTCTGTACCCCTCCACTAGCATAGTGGATAATGCTGACCAGTGAAGGTGCTCCAGATGAATGACATCATTAACAGATACCAAAGAAGCATTCATCAATTGTCAGCACTGCTGGTGCATGGAAAAATATATGTGTTAATAATCCTGAACCCACCATTTAAATGGAACTGTTTTACTGAAGGTACTCTTCACCCTTGACAAATGATCCAAGATTAGTTTGTATTGATCCAAGATAACCCTTTATATTAAAACAATGCATTTTGTGTAAAATGTGAACACTGACCTGAAAATTAGGCTGCAGAAAGAGTCCACTGCTACTGTGTGGGGCTGTAACTGTTTGACATCACTTAATGGTTGAAGTTGAGAGGTGCATTTAACTGGGGAAAATGATCCTGCTGTGCTGATTAGCTTTGCATGGTTGACTGAATAGTGGAATGATAACACAGCTGGGTTTCAGACATATGCATGGGCTGGGAATGGGATCATTCTCTAAATCTGACATCTGCATGCTTTTTTGTATTATGACAAACGGTTACATGTTCAATTCACTTTCAAAATCGTCAGGGTAAACAGGGTTTCAATGGGCTGCTATAATGGGCTTTTTAAATAAAAAGCACAGTAGCATTTTGATGCTAGTGTGACATGGAACAATGTATAGTGTACAACTGTAGATTTGATGAGCACTGAAGTCCTCTCTGGCTATTGCCTTGGCCAAACAACTGATAGGAGCGCACAGTCATCAGTGATTGGCATTGGCAGGCATTCCACACAATAATAGTCCACCACTAGTCCATCCCAGATCTACCAAGCGTGCATGTATTGTCTCAGTATATTCAGGCTCAAATAAATAAGGGTTTGGCTCTGGCCGTTAAAAATATATTTTATCACTCTCAAATTTTGAATACTGTATCTATAATATCTTGTATCTTGTAACTCGCTAGAAACTGAAGTTCTAAACGCATGGCTATTTCCAGTGCTGACTGCTTCTGGAATATTTTAAACCTGAAACCACAAGACTTCTAACTGTTATGTCTTGTGGTCTTATTTGAAGATTTCACTTTTGATTGATTCTAGTATGAGGTCCCTGATAACAATTTGTACCCAAACAGTACCAAACAAATTTTGCAGAAATTCATATATATTTCAATAGCATAAAGCATAATAGTCCATTATGTTTACCTGGATTTCTTTTCCCACAGCCAATGTTTTTAAGTTTCATTAGCATTACCACACATTGTCTCCAATCTAGAAATAAATAAACATTTTAAGCAAGCAAGACAGCAACCTTGCCTGAGCGTTCCAGTTGCTTTCATACTTTCAGTGATGCTGTTTTCAGCATGCATCAATAATACTTAAGGGCACAGTTTGGAGAGATACCCTAGAGCCAACCTCTTCTATGCCTGGAAAGATGATGGTGTGAAAAGTGAGAACTTCAGTGATCCCTGGTTGAGCTGATTAGTTCTAAATCTTGTCGGCACTAGATACATTTTTCTATTTTGAGACATTGATCATTTGGTAGCATCAGCAATGTCAAGATCACAAGAAGTAAGAGACAGTGGTGAAGAAGATGGTATGGGCAGCCCCTCAACTCCTCCACAACCAATCAGAGAGGAGTGTACACTGTAGTACACAAGAAATTTTGGCTTGTGTGCATCTGGCCAAAAAAACACAAAATTAACTTCCTGACTAAACAAAAACATGATGTGATATGTTATATTAATATGCAATACTGAGAAATTCTCTGTTTTGTTAGACTCTTTGGTTTTCTGCAGAAAAAAGCAGAGGAAAAACTGAGGCAGACTTTTCCAAAAATCCACAGTGGAAAACGGTTTTTCTGCCAAATTCTGCAGGCCTGAAATTTTTGCCAAAAAAACTGTTTGTTAGAATTGGATAAATATGCTGATATGATGCCCCTACATGCATAAATCAAAAATAAAAATGTTTGCTCAATAAACCTCACAAAATGTGGATCACAATCTAAAAAGTTATCTTATTTTAGATGTTTTAAATGCTACATCACTTTCCTATGTAGGCTAGCTTGACTGACTGACTGAGAGTTTATCCTAACTTTCTTTGGTTTTCTCTTCCCCTTGCAGCTTGCATAATAGTGGACCAAGTGGGGAGTTCAATTTTGTGCACCCACTGCCTTAAGCTATAAGCCAACAGTAGGGGTAATTGGCAGAATTACTAGCCACTTTCTACTGCAAGCACTCCACAGACAGCAAGCAGATTAAACTGTGCACAGGCTCTGTTATCCTGTGGATGATAGGGGGTAGGGCACATTTTATTAACCGTACAGCTTGCTGAGAGATGTGATCATAGGCGACTAATACCGTCCCTTGATCAGAGACGAGCTGCTTATGGACCCCAGTACTGTGCCACTGGGCCCCACAGAGCCTTCACTATGGTCTCGACCATTTGATCTGGCTCCAATACCACCCACCTGTACCGAGAAAATATATCCGTCAGCGCAAGCATGTAGGTATACTGCTCATCATGGTGCCCCAAAGTAAGACAGTCAATAGCTACTACCCCAAGTGCATAAAAGGTGGAAAGGGGTCCCTAACCTTTGGTCTCAATTTGTCTATGGTACCCTGTGCACAATCCCTGGTTCATTTCCAAATATCTACCCTCACCCTAAGCTAGAGGAACAGCTGCCTGGATCTGGTTAGCTCATAAATGTCCCATCAATTGAGGATCATTCTCCCAGACCCCACGGGTCTTACTTGTGGCACCTGCAACACTGGCCAATCCTCGACCAGGTGATGAATCTGGTGGTAACAGAACCCTGTCTAATTTAGAGCCACTGTCTCCACCGCCTACCCGCTTATGGTGCCCTCTATTTTGCTCCTTGTTTGGGAAGTTCTATACTCAAGTAACTCTTCTGCTAGAGCCCACAGATGGACATTCTCTGGTTAATGCAGCTCTCAGTCCCACATGCGTACTTGGCTTTGGACCCCACAAGCATCTAATGAAGCATGAAGTGCTGCTGCAATCTTCCCAAAGTGCAGATAAACTACCTGTAAGGACTGGCTAACTGCCACTGCTGTCCTGACCGCTCTGCCTGGCTAATGATACTGCTCTGTAAATGTAAATCGCTTATCAACAGGCTGAACTTTTGTGGATCCAGCTTGGATCTATACTGTGACAACCACTTAAACACTGTGTCCAGGTGCCTCAAGTGTGTTTGGAAATCTGCAGAGGAAAATATAATTGAGACACATCAGTGTTGAACAGACTCGTTCAGACATAGCTTTATGAGGTATTGGATAGAAGCGGGGGTTCACACAGGCCAAAGACCTTACAGTTTAGTTGGTACAATCCATTAATGTTGGCACACATTGTCATCTTCTAGTCTTGTGAGCTTGCCATCACCTCATTTATATGGTAGTGGATAGGTGTCTTTATGTGTGACCATGTCCAGATGGCCATCCTTCAAACAGAACCTCTATGCATTAGATTATGGGAGGAGCCCAGGGACTGGAGTTATCAGTGATAGCATGGCTTTCCAGTGTCCTTTTCAGTGGGGACTGTAACTCTGGCCTGGAGGGGAGGGTTATATGTTTCATGGCTGGATGTAGCATTATCAGTTGGGATGTAATGCACCATGATATCCATATGGTACGTCTTGAGCCCTACGACTAGTGTTGCCACAGGGCCCACACCTTGTTGATGTTGATTACGAGGGAATGGCAATCCACTCTGTGGAGGTTTAGGGATTCCCTCAGTGGGGAGAGAAAAAAAAGAAATAAAAAACAAGCCTATTGGGATGTCGTCATGGCCTCAACAACTCTGCTGGGCCAGACCAAATTCCAAAATCAAATCATTTTTCCACAGTCACAGCACCAGATCTACCTCCATTCTGGTCCCTTCAGGCTCCTTTGAAACTACAAATCTGACATTGGATACAATACAAATTCAACCCAGCAATTGCTTGGTAAGTCATTACGTGTAGTCCTTCAAAACCACAGCACTGTGCACATTCCTTACATCCCGGGAGCCATGTTCCCTGGTCGGCCCTCAAAATTCTGCCTGTTCCCCACTGCTGCCTTCCACTTCTCAACTCTGCTGACATTTCATTTATTTCATTTCTTTGTCCAGGTTGAACATACTCTTCCCTGCTTGTCTTTGCTGGTTCAGATCCAGGTAAACCTTGTCTTAACCCCCACCCCCCACGGCCCCCCACCACATAAATTACATTAAACTACCTATGAAAAGACATTCTCCTGACCTGGAAGATCCCTCTAATGGCCGGTACTGGAAACCTTTTTATTTTCACCTGAGTGCTCCAATCACTGTGCCCCAATTCATCACCTGCAGACCCTGTCTGTCCTAATTGCTGTCGGTCTACTTCCCACTTCCTTTGCAGCCCCTCTGTCCTGGCAAACAACCACCAAATGTAATCTTTACCTCAGCCAGTGGCCTTACCTGCCAGCTTGGTATTCTTTTGCATTACATAGCAACAGTGCTATAGCATGTCCCTTTGTCTAATTTTTGTTAATTTTTTTATTCCATTGAAAGTGTTATAGCTTTGTTTTATGCTATCTTATGCAATCTTTTTAACATTTGCATTTGAAAGGGTGTAATTACAATGCTACATTTTGGTCCCTGAATGCTAGGTTGACAACTATTTTTGCAATTCTGAATTCATATTAGCTGAGGTTCTTCTGCTTAAAATGATTATATTAAAAAACAACAGACGCATCAGCTAAGTTTCTCCCCAGCTGTGTTGTTACTAGGATACAGTGTGTTGTAATTGGGATGTAGTGATCCTTCATCCTTTTTTGAATGGCATATATATTTTTTTTTTTTTATAAAAGCAGACATTTGCCAGCAATGTGTGTGGCTGTGCATGTGCATCCCTTAGCATGTAGTGGTCTGAACAGAGGCACGGAGGAAGGAGGGGAGGGATGAGGCTGGTTTCTGTACTGGCGGAGGTTGAAGAGAGCTGGGAGAGTGGGAGGCAGGACAGGGAGTACCGTAAGAGGGGGAGGGGCAAGAGTGTGACAGAGAGGGAGAGACTGGGAGGGAGGGAAATAAGAGGAACCAATCAGCTGAAAGAGAGAGAGATCAGGGCTGTTTGAATGTGCTTCTGTGTGGTGAGAGAGAGCGAGAGAGAGAGAGAGAGAGAGAGGGAGGGAGACAGTGAGAGACAGAGCGAGAGGGAGAGAGAAAGGAAGACTGATTGTGAGGACCGAGGAAATAGAGCGGCTACAACTGTTATAACTGGAGGTCCCATTGAGAATAAAGGATGTGCACAGACAGGCACATAAATAGCCTGCACAGATTCTAAAGGGTTTTGCAGTGCAAAATCATTGCAGTCTTTCTGTGATTTTTCATCCATTCTTCTTTTTATAAACCTGCCTCTCTCCCTTTCTCATTTTTGCAACTGCCAGAGCCTGGGTCCTCCCTGTTTCCAGCCCTTCTCTTCTGTCACTCTTTCTCTGTCTACCAAGGAGGTTTCTGCGAAAAGAAAGAAGAGGAAAACATTGTACACAGTAAGAGAAAAAGTGTTTCTTTTTACTGTCTGGGGGAAACAGAGAGACAGGGAGAAAGAATGCAAAAGTGACAGAGAAGGCGGTTGGCTGAAGAAAGAGGGATAGCTTTGAGGAATAGAAGACCGGGTGTGAGGAAAAGGGGAAATGATGGGTGGGGAAAGATGTGAATTCAAGTTAAAGCATGTGTGTGTGTGTGAGAGAGAGAGAGAGAGAGAGAGAGAGAGAGAGAGAGATGAATATGGCTCAGAGACAGAGAGAATCACATAATAGAGACTCACAGAAAGACAGAGCCATGCCCATGCAAACAAGATGAAAAGAGATTGAGAGATGCAAAGGATGAGAGGGAGGATAGCAGGGTGGAGGAGCGCTGAGATTTTGGGGAGCGATTCAGAGGGGACATGAAGCAATGCATGTGCCACTACTACTGGAGATGTGCAAGCTGCTGTAGCAGATAATGGGGTTGCCTTTAAGGCAAAGACCCAAGGCATCATTCCTTATAGAGTGGAGAGATGTAATATGGATGATGAGAGACAATGAGAGATGAAAGAGTTAATAAAATGTTGCAATGGTTGAAAAAGGCATATGAGGAATTGGAGAGGGGAAGAACTGGGTTTGAGTGTGCGATTATACGGAGTGTCACTGGCAGTCTTTACACACTGGAGGGAGAGGCTTTTATTAAAGGCACCTTGCAGTCAAATTTCCTGTCATACTGTACACTAATACACGCCCACTCACATAAACTCGTATGCTTGGAAATTTGCTCTCTCTCTCTCTCTCTCTCTCACACACACACACACACACACACACACACACATGTTAGTGTAGTGCCATGCACTGAATCTCATGTATTATGGTAACATACAGACTCAGATCAGCAATACATATTTATGGGTATTTTCAGTATGTTACAAATACTGTACAATCACCACTATGTGGAGGATTACAATGCACACACACACACACACACACACACACACACACACACACACACACACACACACACACACACACACACACACACACACACACACACACACACACACACACAGCATTGCTTATTCAGATATGCCCACAGGCATTTCACACTGTGCAACATACTTTATGACACTGTGGGCTTGGATGTAGACTAAGGCTACAGTTTGTAGAGAAGATGATATTTGCAAGAAAGGAGTGCTAACTTTCCCTTGAAAAGAGTTTCTGAGGCAAGGAGGAGAAAAAGCTGAAAAAAAGTGATGACAAATGGAAGAATATGACAACTCTCATCTGAGGACATGCTCATCTATAGGCCATCCAGTGAATCTACCCACAGCAATTATCTACTGTATCTATTTATAGTGTCAATCTAACTGTCTCTAATATGCATCTTTCATCACTGTCGGTCTCCCCCTCTGCCTGGCTCATTGTGCACACTGCCCATGGAGAGCATGTAGGTAGGTCACTGTATGGGGCCAACATAATTATACACCGGAGTGCTGTGAGAGAGGGAGAGAGAGAGGGAGAGAGGGAGAGGGAGGGAAAGAGAGATAATTGAGCATAATCAGTAGGAGACAAGCAAATTTCTGGCAAATGAATTTATAGTAAAACATGGAGGGAAAGCTTGCTGATAAAACAGGGACATTGTTCCAGCAGTCTCTCAGGCTGGGATATATCCACATTTACTGACCGGCACCAAAAGCGCTTTCACACTGAACTCTGAGAGGCAGAGGGAGGGGGAGGGGGATTGTGCCATGGGGATGGCACTGACAAAAAATGGAATTAATGCAGAAACATGGAGCTCTTCATTTGGTAACATACACTAACAGATTGTCAAATCAAGAAACAGGATCCCCCCCCTTTATTTCTACCTTTGTTTTTGAAGTGCTCTCTTTTTCTTCTCCCACTGAATAGTGGAGAGTGGTTCTTAGGCTCTTGCTGGTTGAACTGCATGCCCCCCACACCACCACCACACACACATCCTCACCCCCTCTTCTCTCTCTCCTCCTCTGCTGGTGTGTCAGGAATCCTGCAGTAGAGTTCCCTTTGTACTTCAAACGGTCCTCTCATGACATTTTCATACACACCAGCGAAATACGGTCTTACATCTGAGAGAGAGGGAGGGAAAGCACTGGCTCACACCCACAGATTTGCACATTGATGTGCTGTCTGGAAGCACTGTATTCAACACACTGACTGACTGACTGAATATTGAATCTGGCTTAGATTTATTGAGATAAACTGGCTTGTGAAAAACAAATGTAACTATAAAAACTGATGTGTCAAAATATTATTAATATTTATTTCAATGTTGCTAAACATTACAGGAAGTTTTGACATTGATGACAGATAGGTATACAGTAGAACTTAGGGGATACAAACCTCAGATGGGATGAACAGGCTGATCAACCAAACCCTTTTGACTGGTCAACCAAACAGGTGTAAAACTGGAAGTAGCAGATGTAGTTATGTATTGTCAAGCTCCTTGTTATCACTGAAACAACAAAGTAAGCTCTGGCCTTCCCACTGATAGAGCAACAATAAAGAAGAACTACTTTCTTAAAATAATAATACTCATTATAATACAAAATTGGACAAAGGAGCATGTCTTAACACTTCTGATATAGAATAGTCTGGGCAAATCAACAGAGTTTGATATAAAAATCAAACAGTTTTCTCACTCTAGAGGTGAAATATAGCAGGTTGCAGAAAATACTTTTGTAATGACATCTTGGTTACAATCGGACTGATAATTGGTTATTACCTTAAACTAAGGACCTAATTTTTTACAAAGAAAATTATTAAGCAATTCAAATTTTGACATTTGTGATAATTTTCATAACATCAGCCTGAAACATTGTATATGCAGTATAGGTACAGGCAAAGGTACATGTAGGTGAATAAAATTAATTTTAAAAAATCAGCTAATAATAGAGGAAAGTCCTGGGACCCAGAGAGCTAAAAATGGACTCCTTCTGCATAGCTAATGCCTGTCATGAGACTTTATCTCACAGTAACTGTTACATTCTCCCTTTCTCCATTCAGGACTAATGTACACTGGCTTTAATGTGCATTAGTAGTAGTTCATGAACGATTAACCCTCCCTCCCTCTCTCTGACAGTAGTATTGTCTTCTGGAAGTCTCTCTGTGCCTCTGTAAATACTGTCTCCTGGAAAATCTTTGCACAGGCAATGAGCTTTGAACGACTGGCCCTGAGTATTTGCTGTAGTATATAAAGGGAGAAGGTCAAGCCCTCCAGACTGGTTGTATTCTCTCTTGCGCGAACTTCTCTTCACTCTTGATCCCCCATCGTATTCCGTACAAACATTGTCCAACTCTCGTCCTCTCTCTTTAATTTCTAGACCCTGTCTGTCCTGTCACACACCAGTTCAGCAGATTCCACCTTATACACTTTGATTAACTCTACATTACCTCACCACCTCTCAAATGAGCCACAGTCTGCCTCTCTTTATCTTTCTGATATTTTTCTGTCATTCCCAATGAAGACACAAATGTAATACTACCAAATAAGTAATTAGAAAGAAATGAACCTGAAACACACACACACACACACACACACACACACACACACACACACACACACACACACACACACACACACACACACACACACACACACACACACACACACACACACACTCAAATTCATATATATACACACTGGGGAGGACAATACAATTGCAGCTTTAGCAACCATACTGTCACATGTGCCGTGTGTTCTTGGTATTGTCAGTGTGCAAACTGCTTTTATAGCCTGCCTTCAGTCCAGACATGATTCAACATTGATTTGGGCGACAGAAAAGGCCATAAAGGTGTATTTCCCAGTGGGCTGACCTTTGGCCTGTCTCCCCTGCTCCTCGCCCACAGCAGTGTGTGTGCGTGATAAGAGTGGACTGTGGTGTGGTGTGACCATGCAGTGAGAGCTTGTCTGTGGTCCACCGTGTAAATGTCAGATCTTGTCTATACAGTGGTCTGTAAATTACAAGAGATTTCTGTCTTGTGATGTAGCAAGCTAATGGCAAGGGATTTTCTGGGCAAGGTGTAGAAATAACATATGGTTTTTTTTGTGACTCGGCCAAGTCGAAGGTTGTTCATCCAAGGTCCCTGCTATATTCATCTCTTCAGTTATTTAGTTATTTTCCCTATACCTCCATAAAAAGAATCAAACTGATGCGTCGCAGAGCCATAAAATAGAGCTTTGCGCTGGAAATAGAGGGCATCTTTTTCAGTGCATTGTGTAAGGGCAGTTTCTTTTTAATTAATCCTAATTGTTCCATTGAGAGAATGTGACGTCACATTCCCCAGCAGTCAGCAATCAACTCTGCATCATCAAAGAGGATATTTTTAGATGCAGATGCTGAGTGAAGGAGCTGCATCAGGGTGAAGTGCAGCATATTGGCACTGCTGGTTTTAAAGCTTATTGACCTGAATTAGTATTCTCTGGGTCTTTTTCCATTACCACTCAAGTCTTCCAGACGCTCTTGTGAATGTACTGTACACTGTGTAGCATTACACTGTACTATACTGTATTACGATTACAGCAATTTCTGTAATTCTAATACTACTGCTATCTATCTATCTATCTATCTATCTATCTATCTATCTATCTATCTATCTATCTATCTATCTATCTATCTATCTATCTATCTATCATTATTATAGTACATCTATAATATAATATAATATAATATAATATATGAACAACAATATGGACAAGAACTTTCAAAATACTTCATCCAGTTTTTTTCAGTTTTTTAACAAAACTTGATTATATGGGCCTAAAAATGATTTTTTAATGAAAAACAATTTAAAATGAAACTGAAACAAAATTAAAGTGTTTCAGAGAGGCAGAGACTAATATGGCTTTATTGATATTACCAGGAGTGTGAAATGTGAAATTATTACCAGCGGCAAGTGAAACTTTAATTGTGAATGCATTTGTGATAAAATAATAATAATAATAATAATGAATCATTTTGGCTGCACTACATCACTATATATGTACCCAAAGGCTCACCTTTTATGGTGTAAATCTTACATAGAATAGATTAGTATAAATAGTTGTTATGTGTAGCTTCTGGACATGTCTTTGTTCACAGCTCTCCATTACTTTAGCATCTCTAATAATTTAAATGCTTAAATATTCCTTGATTAGACATTTTCTGTTGTCACTGAATAAGTGTTTCATCAGTTTCATATTAGCAATATCTGCTACAACGTAATTGCTATAACTGCATTTTGCAATTCATTCTAAAGCCCTCAGTGATTTCTCTGTTGAGAGTATTAATGAAAAGAGCATTAATTTAAATGTGATTTCTCGGTTAATTGATGGATATTTGCAGATGCAATATTATATCGAATGCAGTCATTTTGGGAACTGCCAGACATGCATTTTTTACAAATCTACTGTGGTTCTGTGCATATTTAATATTTTAATGAGCAGTTTTTCTTTGAGTAAACTGTTTCAAAGACATGACTCATTTTAGAAACTTGGACAAATTTTCAGCATTGAAAGAACAAATATATTCACTAATGCAGGCTAGTTTATATTTTTTCCTGTAGCTGATTTTAATTGATTGATACCCATTCTTTCAGGTGACAACATGGGGTCCATGCATGCACATGTGAGAAATGTGACAGCAGTTAGCACTGGATTATGAGTTACAGACTCTCCTGATTGTTTTTGTTGATGGCTGAGAAAACTTAATGATGTGTGGTAAACTCTGAATTTGAGACGTGAGTTGAAAGCAGGACTCCCCCCCCCCCCCCCCCCACCCCCCCCCCCACCCCAGGCTCCTCATTATCCGCACTGTGTCCTCATCGAGTGCACACCAGCCATGGCTGTGCTGCTTTGTCTCTGAGATTGAGGATTGAGTGAGGGGTGGTGGGGGAAACATATTGAGTACTATATATTGGCTTGAGGCAGTTCCCACATGTCAATATTAAAGGTGATTTTGTGTGTGGGTCCAATTGCCTGAAAATTTGTCCTGTCTCTGTACCATCAATATTTTTTCACTCAAGTTTAATAAGGAACCATTATCTATTTTCAAATATACAAGCTGACAAAGAAATCACTAGAATGATTAAGATGTGTTTTAATGATTATATATAGCTCAGAAGTTTGGCTGAATTAATAAATGAGACTTTACAGGTTGATGTGTGATATAACTGGTCAAGTTCATTTGTGAAACGTGATTGTAGGTGCTGTAAATTTGAGGTGATTTGCAATTATTCAGAATCTGCACACCCGACTACTCCTCTTCATTTTGGCATTTTTGACGCCTGGCAGCATTTTAGTAAACAGTATCCTATCAATATTCCATCTCTCAGTATATGGGCACAACCACCTCTAGCGGTTTACCAACAGTATCTGCCACTGACAACGATACCCAAACTCAAATGAGAAAAACTGATTACCATGCTGAGCTTCAATGTTTTCATGCTGTTGCCATCCAGTTAGGATTTTCCAAGTTTCCAAGCTGACTTATATCAGCATTATTTGCCAATCAAACAGAACTTAATCTCATACCCTTCTGTAAATGGCCACTAACAGCCCACTTATTTTGTTTATGGCATAAGTATTGACTGCACAATATTAAAAAGACTATGGAAAATTTATATTTATAGTTTCCCAGTGTTGAAGTGACAGAACAAAACATCCTGAAAAAGCAGGGGAATTCAACTAAGAGCATCATACCACTTGAACTAACCAAACAAGACATGTTTTTATCACAAGATAAAAATGTACAAATTGGAATGTTTTAAGTCTCCCCAAAGCCTTGGACTAACAACTTGTGACTGCTTGAAATGGTAGTAAATACTACTGATCAGCATATATGTTATTATTTTGATCCAAAGTACAGGCAGAAATGGCATTATATCTGTTAATAATTTATGGTTTCCATGTTAACATTCATCATCTTGGACAGAAACTTAAAAACTGAGTCTTATTGGGTGCACGCATGTACGTGATCCTGCCGCCAATTTCATCCTAAATCGGTGATGGCACTGGTGAGTAATGGCTGGCTATACAGGTCAAGGTGAAGGTTAGTTAGCTAGCTAACAATGTCAACAGGATAGCTTCTTTGGCACTGCATGGTCCCCTTGAGGTGTTCATTATCAGGGTTGAATATAAGTGAAGTTATCGTGCTCGAAACACAATGCAATCACATTCTGACCCGGAGGGTGTGCAGGCGAAAAGAAGATGGAGGTTGCCAAGGCATCATTGCAGTGCCCAGCTGTGGAATGCGCCCATGCTATGGGAAGCCTAAAGGGCAGAAAATGCTTCCTGCAGCACAGCACCTAGCCCTGTAGAAACCCATTGGAGGCTGTACATATATGGGATTTAGATAAATATACCTTTCTCACGAGCTCTGTACTAAACAGATTTAGAATTAAATTGTGTGAGAAGTTGCAGGTGTGGAAGAGGGAGCATGTGAAATGGGTGAATTGCAGAGACTCAAACTCCCTGCGTGTTTGAGAATTTGTAGGTGGGTCACAGAAAAAATATTCACTCATTAAGGAGGTCATGGGCTTGGAAAGTTTGGGAATACCTATAATATAATTTTATCTGTGTGTCATGATCTTGACAAAATTGTGATTTGGTAATATCAATATCCTGAGCTGACTTGTGATCACAACATAACAAGCTGATAACCCGACAGAATTCATACGTACTTGATCTATGTCATGATAGTGTTTTCTCACACAAGAATTTCTGTGTGGCACTGTAACATAAAATGGCTTCATCTAAAATAAAACATTTACCCCCCCCCCCGGGATATCATTCTGGTTTCTGGGAATTCAAGCATTGCTTCTAACAGCTTAAAATATTGTCTGGAGAAGGGAGGTTTACACATTGTAAGCATTACTTGTATGTACTTTGGAGGTGATCTATGCTAAAACTATAATGGAATATCACATGCTAACCTATATTAACTTCTGGGTTGAACATTTGAATGAGTTTATTTGTTAATTAATCATTGTTTTATCATAATAATCAGTTATGTACAGGGTGCCAGTGTATTAGTCATCCTTGGAAACGTCCCTGCTTCCCCAGAGTAAACATTTGTCATGACAGTTTGTGTTCCTTATTTCAATAACATGAAAACCAACTGAATATGAACAAAAGATCAGGAAATAAGGACTTTGACATCATGTTATTATGAAATCAATTATAATCAACCATACACATGTGAATATGTAGTACAAAAGCAGTGTAAAAGCATAAAGTAGATACTGTATAGCAAGATAACATATATCTATGCATTAAATGCATATGATGTGTATGTTATGAAAAACATATATTAAAGTGAAGCATCTTAACAACCTTTTAAAAGACCTTTTCTATGCTAAGTTTTGTAATAGTGATCATGAACTGTGTGGATGTATTGCTGTAAAAATAGATTTCTAAGGTAACATTTCTGGTTGTTTGAGAGGATTGAGAGGCCTGAATCATTTTAATCTGCTAAAATTCACTTCACTGCTTGCTGAGTGGTGAGCACATTTTGACTGAGATGTGGGCACATATGATACAGTACAATTTTAAAAAGGAACGTGTGCTGAAAAGCACTGTCATAACACAGGTCAGGTAAAAGTGCCCTTTCCTGCTTTTTTTGGTATTGTCAACTCTTACTGTCACTTAAAACATTGTTTTTGTCTGGGATGCAAATGTATAGGTATTGAGTAAAAATCAAAAGTAAAGTCACTCGATTGGTTTTTGGACTGCTGCTGTGATACAAAGCTATCTACTGTTTCCCTGTTGGAATTAGCAGTCATCAGCATTCACTTTCTTGTTTTGTCTTGCACTTTGAATTAATGCTTGGATATTGCAGTTCTGGAGCGTCACCTTAGACACTGCTGCTTGTGAAACATCTGCTGAGCTGTCTTGGTCACTGTCGAGCTCACCAAACATGGCCCAGCAGTCACCTTTGTTACAGAGTTAATGAGGTCTCCTCATGCAGCCATGTGAGCTATGGCTATAGACAAATAGGCCTGTCCAGCATAAAGCAGCGACATAAGACAGTCATCAACACCCTCTTGATCGGTCATAATTGAGCATTGAATTAAGCTGTGGTAAAAATATCATAAATATGTTATCCTTTTTTAAATAGACTGCAGCTGTGGGGCAGTAGCTAGATCTAAACTCATTTGAAATTGTACCACAGAGCTGCCAAGTGGCTTGTCCTGGTAGCACATGAACAATTAATTCAAAGGAAATTATTTAAGGTCAAATTCTGAACTAGAATGAGGAAGTTTTTTTGTTGCACAGAGGGGTATCAATGCTTGAAACTGCTTGCAAGGTATTGTAATACATGCAGAGACTCTTTGACTGTTCAAGTCTTGACTTGGTGCAGCACTGGATACTGTACTGTAGGTAAATGATAAGCATAAATGGGCTAAATGTCTTGTTTCGTCTAAATGTATTCTTGTGTTCTAATGGATTTCATGTATGACATGATCCACCCGCAATCTGGTATTAAGTCCTGACCGTACCAGTGCTTAGTCTGGCAACTAGCTTCATGAAGCACCTCATAATTGGTATAAAAATATCTGACAGGAAAGTATCAGTAAGCAGGTATGCCCCTATCTCAGGAAGTGAGAGCTGCTACCCCGGCCAGTTAGATGCCTACATTTCTCCACAGCTTCACAGTATGTGAGCTCCTCAGACTCTCACATTCTGGACTACAGAGTAAAAGTTAAAGGATGTGGTGACTGCCAGGACTGAGATACTAGAGATTTTGCATCAATTAACTGGACCCGGAATACCATTTTGCATGCCAAATAAGGGATAGCATTGCTTTAAAGTGGTACTTAAAAGGCACAGGAAGAAAAAGAATGTCTCTTAAAACTATTTTAGTGGTTAATTATCATCTTCACTCTCATATATCCATTATTCATGTAATCATTCCAATCTACAGCTTGACACTGTATTAGTTGTCACCAGTCAACAATAGCTCAGTATTTTACATTATTTTGGTAGCCTAGTTGAGATTATGGCTGATATGTGCTGGGCTGTGATTGATTAGCTATCAGTTTGACCTGCAGTTGAACTGTTTCCTCAGCGGAGCTCCATTGGCACTGAACTGTTTTTTTATGCTGATGGAACAGCAACAGAGCAGTTCTGGCTTATGTAGTCAAGGGCACCTACTCACTCTTCTTTGAAAAAACTTGCATACCTTGGGAAACTATTTAGTGTGAACTTCCAAGCATTTACAAATCCCCTCTTTAAAAAGGCATTTGCAGGAATATGTTTGGTACACTTAAATACACAGTTTCCTTGGGTTTCATGTTTTAATTCTTATGAAGGTATTTGCAATTGGGCCACTGGGTGGCTTGTGCAGTTTAAGTACACGTTTGTGGTGAAACTGTGAGTCCTACGACTGTGTATTCAACTTATACCTTGTCATTACCAGCCATGGCCAAATGTCTACATTGGTGAAGCAATTAGTAATTAGCTAAAGTCACGAGATCTCATTGGGCTCCAGCAGGCATTCCTGACTGGCCAGGTGCCTGAAAATGAGTAGACTGAGCATATGCTGACTTTGTGTTCCTCCAACAGCATATGCAAAATATAAATGGTGAGGTGATGACTGAAGTGTAGAAAGAAGCACTGGCGACTCATCACATGAATCTTTCACTCCAGAGGTGGTAGGAGAGGGTCACAGTGGTAGGCTGATAAGCTCAGCTTGAGATGTGAAAAAAGGGGTGGGGGAATACAGAACAGAGAGGTAGTTGCTGAAGATTTATATAAGAAATACAGAATAATTTAGAGGACTGAAGCAAGTATAAGCATGCAGAGTTTGGCAGGCATGTCTATATCTGATATTGCTGTCTGTTATAAACCAGAAAGATGCAGTTCTTGCAAAAAAATATGAAATGGCATTCTCATTTTAGTAAAATTGGGTGAAATAACTCATTTCTGTATTGTCATTCTTCATTTTGTCGAATTCAGTTCATTGAGCTCTTGAGTTTTGTTTGAACTAGCTGAATTTCCTTCAAAGGAAGTTGTTCAGCAAAGAAGAGTTTTGAAAGCAGCACTCTTGGCAGTGGAGCTGCTGAAGATCCATTGATGGTTCCACTTGAAACACCTGTCGATTGCGATATCTGAGACTCCAACTGTAGTGCTTTTGGCCCATGTTCATCAATCTTGATCAATTCGCGATGCGTCCCTGTGGATGAACTCTCAATTAGCACTGAGAAGATAGCCCTGATAAATCAGTGCTGTTTACTTAACAATCTCAGCTCAGTTCAACCAGACCAGTCAATCAGTCTGATTACCGCAAAGGGAACATTTCTGTATGAGAGAGGCAAGTGGCTGTCTCATTCTGTGATTTTACTACATTTCAGTTCTTTGTGGCTTGGACTTGTATCTTAGGGTTGTATTTTGAAGCTACTGGGCAGCATGGTGCCATGTTTAATAAAATGATATCCTATCAGGACAGATTTCTTTGGGCAAAAGAAAATAATCCATACCCTGACTTGATCCTGTAGTCCAGAAAATGACTTGGCCACCTGAGAAACATTACTTGGGTATTAAGCATCAGGCGTGTCTAATTAATAAAGAATAGCTTGGTAGGAGCATTGACATCCTGCTGCTGAACAATTAGAGCATGGGGTATTTCATCACACAGTTCTAGTCCGGTCCATCTAAATGGCTGACAGGGCTACAAGTATATTATGGTCAAATGATGCTCAATGTTTGTTGTAACATTGAAATACTTGCAGCTTACTCTGATTCGCAGTGATTGTGTTTCACATTACAATGCTGGCAGAAACTGACATCACTATATTATATTGTGACTACTGATTTAGAATGCCACGTTCTGGTCATGTCAGCCTAGCGACCGTATTAATAATAGATTGACTATGTGGCCTATACAGTAAAGGCACTTATTCGGGAAGCAGATTGTGTGCCCTGGGACTTGGGATTGGAGTCCCAGTCAGGCCATTCGCTATTGGTGAGGGTGCAATTGGCTCAGCCTCACTAGGGAATGATATGGGATAAACCGATTAAGCTAATTTGTTTCATTGCTCTCTTGTAGCCACTGCTGGTCAGCCAGGTACCTATGGATATAAACTGAGGATATTGCTGGCTTCCTCTTCTTCCCATGATGTAGGCATTATGTAATTCATGGTCATCATGAGAATCAGAGCAGTCACATGTAACAGCGTCCACCTTAGAACTGGGGAGGAGCAGGTTGTTGCAGTGGTGGAAACAATTTGGCTGAGTTTGAGATGAGGAACAAGAGGAAAGATTTACCCCAAAAGAATGACTATGTGTAATACAGCATATACTGTCACAGGGGAATTCCCATGTATGGCAATAAGTATGAAACATTTACTCATCACACTGGCACTTATGTCTGTTGAGGGACCGTGCAAATAGTAGAGACAGTCTCCACAGGAACCTTGGAGACACAAAAAAGAGAGTTTTCTTGTGTTCCTCTAAATGCTCCTTCGTTTAACTTTTAAGCTAAGTGCAGAAGCAGCAATAAAGTTACCATTCATGTCAGCAAAACGTATCTCTCTTTCAGTCTGATAATGCAAAAGTTAGATAATGAGAGAGAGAAGGAGGGAGAGTCTTTAAATCCAATGTGCTGCACTGTCCCAGGAGCCTCACCCACAGCAGATAAACCAGGCAAAGTGTGAGACACAACATTTCTTCCTTACACTGCTGCATACAAGAGGTTCACACAGATTTAACATGACATAAAGTTATGGTGACAAAGCAGGGGCACAACAAATGGAGCAATCACACAAAACATTGGATCTGAAAAGTACTAAAACGAACAATTTGTATAAATATATAACATTAGCAAAAACTGGAAGATCAATCTATAAATAAATATGCATTGAGACTCTGCCACTCAAGCTGTGGCAGGTGGTTAGTCACAGAGCTGGTGATACTGCATACTCTGTTCCCTCATGTTCTGCTGGATCTGTGAAGGAATTACTCAAATAAGTCTTCTCTGAAACGCTTCTTTAAGCATTTGTCTTTCCTAACTCTGTCTGTTGGTCTTTATGATAGAGGTACATTCAAACAAAGGCTGTTCACCCATCTTGTCCCTGCGCAGATGAGTAAGACAGAAATGAACACTATGACATCACACCCTCCAAGCTCTGTTCCCTACAAACTGAGCTTCCTCTTGGCAGTACTCCTTCTCTAAAACAGCAGTATCACACCTCTTTGAGTCTGGAATATTTTTGCTCTTCATGTCTTTATGTTTTTTGAACTTTACAATCCTGCACTATATTTATCATAATCATGTATAATTATGTAAACATTTGCATATTTATATACCACAGACCCAATGTTAGTCATTGGATGACTGTTTGGTGTCTGATATTGATGCCAGGGATGCACATCTTTCAACATTCAACAGCACTGTTAATCTCTTCTTGGGCCTCATTTATCAGACTTGGTGTGTTCGGTTCTAGGTATCCTTCGAATGGATTTAGATGGATTATTCAAGGTACAGACAATTAATTTGGCTGCATAGCACAAATACAAATTAATGATTAAACTATTTTATAAACAACAATTTTTCCCCCAAGATGAAAGGACTTAAGCTCACGGTGCAAGAGGCAAGAAAGACAGAAGAGCACTAATAATGATTTAAAGGATTCTCGGCCTCTGTAACAGATTCATGTAGCCATTGAACCTCAGCGCTGTTGCTGTCCACATAAGAGGAAGAGTATATTGAAGTATTTGAATCAGTAACGCACCAAGGAGACAGGTACTATGAAAGAGTTTAGAGAGGAACTTCTGGAAATTTTGATGGCCTACTTTGCCTGAATGCAGTAAACTCTACAGTTTCTCCTTTTTATAGACATAATTTATCATGATAGATAACTTCTACAGTAGTCACTCATTTGATTATTTCTCTTCTTTATGTACTTGGCACTTTTAGCCTAATATTATTTGGAGGTAGAATTATATTGCAGCAATCCTTATGTAAAAACTCATAAAACTGTGAATCGCAGTGTTGTGCCAGTTAAAAAACGAATTTACTTTTCTGATGGAGGGGAGTGTTATGATCCTACAGAAACAGATATAATTAACATTATTATAACTCACTTGAGGCCCATAAAGTCATGCTGAGAAGCTCAGAATGGAAACATTTTTACATTTAGATATTTAAGAGACACTCTTTTCTAGAGTGACTTACATGTAAGAGCACATAACAAGGCCAGAAGAACTGTGTTAGACCTAGAAAATGCATTAGTGAATCGAAAGATAACACAACGATGATGGGTTTTGGGGGAGAAAAGAATAGAACAAAACAACTTTGACAGAACATTGGATAGACAATGAGCTTTGATGGGGCACTTGAGTACTCTTACAATTTGTAATGAATGCCATAACTTTAATGTTGGCTAAGTAACTGTAACCAGGTGCCGTTTCTTCACTTCACTGCTGGAAAAAGGTTGTTCTTACTGACTCAGTAAGGGTTTCACCAAAGTCAATCATCTATCCAAAAGACAGTTCTAATATTCACAGCTCTGATCTCCCTCAGCCAGCACCAGCCACTCCCTCCAGAATCATTATTGTCCACTGTAGTGTTCCCCTTCAGATTTTTACTGAGCCCACACTTGATAGCATCAGCTTTTTGGCAAGAGAGGGCTACAGGTTGGTATGGCCACTTGTGCAGTGTAATTGCATTAATAGTGCCTCATAAATATGGCCGGCTGTTGAATCATTCCAAAGTGTTGCGAAACCTCTGCGCACTTTCTATAGCCCTGCTGTGAAATCGGAACCTAATCAACTGGGGGTGGTTTTAGACTTGGATTCGGGGGAAAGAGAAACTAGTATGCCAAAAAGCAGTGGCCCTATTATTGAATATGGACATGTCTGCCTGACCAAATGTAATATTGATATAAATATTCCAGTTCAATATAATATTCCATTTTCTCCTCATAGTAAAAGCACAAAATCCCAACGGCAAATTACTTCTTTAGTTATCAGATCGGTCCTTGAAAGCACCTTGTCAAAGACAACAACAACGCAGACAACAACAATTTTGCATGGTTGGTCTAACATTAGCCACTTTCGCACACAGAACATGTTAACACTGCCATGTTAATTTCCTGGCAGCGCTGGTGGCTTCTCTTGTTTACACTTGCAATGACTATGTATCTGTGAGATTTCTGTGTGGAGTGTGTTCATGCGTAACGATGCCAGAGAGGGACAGGAGAGGCGGAGGTGCTGAGATGGAGATTGGCTCCCTTGTCTCAGAGTCTGTGTCAACAGCATGTCATGTCAACAGCATATTGTTTAACATCCAAATAAGCTGAATAAATGAAGCACTAAAAGTAACACACCTCTCCAACTTTTTGCACACAACATTTATTGTCCACCAGTGTGCTTCTTCCCTGGATGTTTGCTTCTGCACTCTGAAATCTGTCAGCCGTTACAGGCTACAGCTACTGTCCAGGAGGACTACACAACTGGACTCATGTCACAGACAGGCCAGCAGAGAATAATTGGGGAGGGGAGGTTACCCTGCTGAATGACACATTCCCTCCCTGGGCAGCTCCACAGACTATTGTGCTATTTCCCATCCACAGATAGCACTGACATTCTGTGGATTTCATTAGGCCAGAATTCGACACCACCAAACCTTTTTTTAATTGTAATCCCATTTCTCATTTTACTCCATTCAAAATATATTCAGATGTCATCTGCAATATACAGGGTTGCAAGTTTTTCTTCTTTGACTAGACAAGCCTCAATGCAGAAATGATTGTATGCTATATATGGCTTCTGTAATTTGAACTATTTCGATAATATCCAATAAAACAATCCAGATAAAAAAGTATTTTTCCCAGTGAAACAGAAATACTAATGGGCTTAAGTGGAAATTTACATTGTACATCTTTAAAATGCGTTCTTGAGGAATACTGATGCTTTCACCGTCAGTTCGTGTAAATTAAAAAATACAATCTGCAACCCCACAGCTCTGAGAAGTAGTGAACATGGATTTCACTAGTCATATTGATGTACCAATTTACTAGCTATGTATTTTCAATATAACAGTTTAATAGTAAACTACTGCATTTAGTTACTTCATACACAGAACAAAATCCATTTTGTCAAAGCTTATTTTTTACAGACCATGCAAAGTAAGAATATACACCTCAAGTGCAGATGAAGTGAAATATAAATGTGGTGTGGTAGAAACTGACAGGAACCCCATTACATAGCACAGGAATGAGATCATAAAACACTTGCTCCACATCCTAAACAGTAATGCATACTATTTCATCTCCTAGCATTCTTCTGTGGTGTTGATACTATGCCAGTAAAACTAAAAGATTAATCATTTCATTTTCAAATTGAGAAAATTATAAATAAGACTTTAAAATCTGACATTCTGTCAGTTGTAATTTTCAATTTTTTTTTTTAGAATCCTGTTTGAAACGTCTACAATTGAAAGATCGTTAATTTTATTTTTGAACTGCAGGATTTTTAAAAAAGACTTCAAAAGCCAGTAGCAATGAGCAGCACAGTTTTCAGTGCCCCAGTTGCCAGCAGCAACAGCATGCTTTATTATGTGACACTCCACATGTGGTTAATTTTTGCAATTAAAAAAACGATGAAACGCCCAAACAGAATATTTATCGACTGTAAAGACGATTGCCACAATGTGGCCACAAATGAAACATCACTTTAGCATATAATGTTATTCTAGTTCACTGTCTCACTGATTTCTGTCACTTGGGTATGATTTGCAGTTGCTTTTGTGCATATGCTCCATAAGGTCAATAGGTCATTTACTGATTTTTCGCTGCATATGAATACTATGGATATTATGTGTACTGTATATGATAATTTGCACCAGGGATTTCCATGAGAGAGAGAGAGAGAGAGAGAGAGAGAGAGAGAGAGAGAGAGAGAGAGAGAGAGAGAGAGAGAGAGAGAGAGAGAGAGAGAGAGAGAGAGAGAGAGAGAGAGAGAGAGAGAGAGAGAGAGAGAGAGAGAGAGAGAGAGAGAGAGAGAGAGAGAGAGAGAGAGAGAGAGAGAGAGAGAGAGAGAGAGAGAGAGAGAGAGAGAGAGAGAGAGAGAGAGAGAGAGAGAGAGAGAGAGAGAGAGAGAGAGAGAGAGAGAGAGAGAGAGAGAGAGAGAGAGAGAGAGAGAGAGAGAGAGAGAGAGAGAGAGAGAGAGAGAGAGAGAGAGAGAGAGAGAGAGAGAGAGAGAGAGAGAGAGAGAGAGAGAGAGAGAGAGAGAGAGAGAGAGAGAGAGAGAGAGAGAGAGAGAGAGAGAGAGAGAGAGAGAGAGAGAGAGAGAGAGAGAGAGAGAGAGAGAGAGAGAGAGAGAGAGAGAGAGAGAGAGAGAGAGAGAGAGAGAGAGAGAGAGAGAGAGAGAGAGAGAGAGAGAGAGAGAGAGAGAGAGAGAGAGAGAGAGAGAGAGAGAGAGAGAGAGAGAGAGAGAGAGAGAGAGAGAGAGAGAGAGAGAGAGAGAGAGAGAGAGAGAGAGAGAGAGAGAGAGAGAGAGAGAGAGAGAGAGAGAGAGAGAGAGAGAGAGAGAGAGAGAGAGAGAGAGAGAGAGAGAGAGAGAGAGAGAGAGAGAGAGAGAGAGAGAGAGAGAGAGAGAGAGAGAGAGAGAGAGAGAGAGAGAGAGAGAGAGAGAGAGAGAGAGAGAGAGAGAGAGAGAGAGAGAGAGAGAGAGAGAGAGAGAGAGAGAGAGAGAGAGAGAGAGAGAGAGAGAGAGAGAGAGAGAGAGAGAGAGAGAGAGAGAGAGAGAGAGAGAGAGAGAGAGAGAGAGAGAGAGAGAGAGAGAGAGAGAGAGAGAGAGAGAGAGAGAGAGAGAGAGAGAGAGAGAGAGAGAGAGAGAGAGAGAGAGAGAGAGAGATCTGTTCCCTCAGTGTTTTTTGAATATTTGTGTTCTCCGCCTCTCTTTTTGCCAGTGAAATTATACCTTAAGACTGTCTCTCAATTCTATTGCCCCTCAAGCTTTTTCTGTCATTTTTCACCTCTCTGTTCTTCACTACCATTATAACTTGCACATGCTAGCACAGTACAGGATTTCTCTTCTGCACACCAAGTGCATTTTCATAGTTGCATGGGCATTATTGACATCTGTAAATTAGCTCTTGCTAAAGTCAGAGACATACATAATTCATTGGGATTCAGCTAATTAAATTCAATTTTACAATACCTTAGTAAATTAATGTTTTACTCATTAACTCATTTACTCAACATTGCATTTTGAACATAAACCATGTGATTCCTTCAAGGATTATTCAAACCCTTCTTTCTTTAATGCCCCCACTCTCTTGGTATTACTTGATAAAACAGAAATATTACAGCTAGCAACTCAGAATCCACTAAAATAATTATATATTTGCTTTATCTTGTGCTCTGAAGCAAGAGTATTAATTATGGTGAAGTATAAAAAACTGCAGAGCTAGATATTTTATTCCCAGTCTATTGATAGCCATTCCCTCTTATTAGCTGAAACAGGCCTGAAGTGTCCCTGACCCATTACAGTGGAAGTTTAAGATGTCGGAGTGGGGATACTGGCTCCATGCTGCAACATGTTTCACTGAAAATGGTGCTGACAAGAAAGATAATAATTTCTTGGGTGGGTATTAGAATTTTCTAAATTATTAAAACAGTTATTCAATGGTGCAGTCTGAATTTGACAACAGCATTGCTTTTAATTGACTGCCCAAATTCCACTGGAACACATATGCTGCTTCACTATTCATTCTATGATCATGAATATGATAATATTTTTCTTTGCCATTTATTATTGTAATGCACTCCTTTAAAAAAACCTTTTGGAGAGGTTCCACTCACCATTTCATTCTGAGAGATGGGGGGGCAATGTCAGCAATGCTAAGATGGTCAGCAACAGAGACAGAGCTTACTTACCAGAAGAGAGAGTGTGTGAGAGTAATAGAGGCTCATAGACAGAGGGAGAAATATGGAGAGAGAGTGAGTGTGAGAGAGAGAGAATTGGAGGGGAAATTGGTCGCTCCACTTTTGTGGCGTAAAAATGGGGCGGTCTGTTCCTTGGACGTTTTCCAGTGAAATTTCCCAGGGACCATGACACTGAAAATATCTCTATCTGCCTGCTCTGTCCTACATAGAGAGAGAGAGAGAGAGAGAGAGTGAGAGAGAGAGAGAGAGAGAGAGAGAGAGAGAGAGAGAGAGAGAGAGAGAGAGAGAGAGAGAGAGAGAGATATGAGTGGCAGCAACTGTAGGGGGCAGTTCATCCATATGCATACACATGTACTGGAGCCTCTGCTAAAAGAGAGAGTGAGAGGAAGGACTATGAGAATCAAAAGAAAAGATGGTAGCAGACGTTCACTGACAGCTTACTGCATTACACATTTAACCTTGTTCCATGGTACAGAAGAAGTCAAGAAGATATGACTAAATCAGTGAGATTGGGGTGATGAGGAGCTGAAACAATCAGAGAGACAAACTCTGTGCATTTCAAACAAAAGGCCTGAAAGGACAGCGCTTGCTGCATTTTTTGCTGAGCAGAATTGATGTAACCTTGCTTTGTGCCGGAGAAGCAAATCTGAATAAAGCAAAAAGAAAGCGAGGCTCACGCAGAACAGACACACTGATCAGCTGTCCTTTGCTGTACTTTGATTCAGCGCAGAGAGAGCTGGAGATGAGACCAAAAATAAACTTGTCCTACACTGAAGGAGAATGAGAGATAAATAAAGAAAAAGATGAGGATAGGGAGATCTCTATCTCCTTTCCTTTATCTTTCTATCTATCTTTGATTGTTGGCCCCTGAGCAGGGCATATTCTCTACCTCCTTTTGTCTTGGCTAATCCTCCTCTTTCATCCTATTACTTGCCTGCTTTGCTAATCCCTATTTATCTCATATTATGCATCCATCATATTTCTCTTCCAGAAAATTGCCCCTGCCATCCATCTCCTGACTGTTCTTTTACTTTCACTTTCCTCAGAAACGTGTTTAACACCTCTCTCTGAAGTGTATTTCTCCATTCTTTACACTTTTCCTCTCCTTTCCCCCAGCACTCATCTCTCTCTCTTCCCTGTGGCCCTCTCTGTAAAATGAACGCTCATCCCTCACTGCAATCCCACTTCCTGCTCCCTCTCTCTTTAAGCCTCTGTACCTCCCCTCCACTCCCCTTATCCATTCTCCGTCGTGCTCTTCCCCCCATCTCAGTTCGATTGCTCAGCATTATGCAAAAAACACAGACTTTTTTTTTTCTCTCTCCCTTTCTTTCTTTCTTCTCCCAATTAGGCGCCTCTTTGACAGTCTGTCAACCTCTCTGCCCCCTGAGCATCCATCTCCAGCTCTCTCTCACCACTCCTCGCTTGGCACAGTGTCCACTCCCTCTGTGTGCGTAAAATAACTCTGTGTCAAGTTGGAGATGTTAGCGTTCACCTGCTCGTGCACCGCTGGCCGTGCACGTTAACCCCACCAGGCCTCCCTCTCTTCCACCTGCCCCTTGTCTTCCCATCAATCTCCAATCTGACAGCTAATTGCTTTCTGTCACTCATTGTCACCCTGGAGCCCTAGGGTCAGTGTAGGCATCACCTGGGAAACTTGAATTCTTTTTCTTTCTCTAGTAGACACAGACACACACACACACATACACACACACATGCTTTTACCCAAAGTACCCATTTTGGACTTGTCCCCAAGCATCTTCCAATACAAGCCCCTATAATCCCCTCTCTTATTCAGATGTACAGTTCCTGTCACAAATTCCAGCTTAATGCTATTCATTCTCCTGACTGGAAGTGTTCAAAGAGGAACAGGAAAGATTGTGCATAATGAACACTTAGCTGGTAAAGGTAAAGGGAAAATGAGTCACTAAATAATGAGCGAACAAGCCTGCCACTGCTAGGGCCATTCACATGATCATATTTGCTGAGGTATCTTGTTACTATGCATTTTACCTCCATCACTCCTCCTCTCCTGCAGGTTCCCACTTTCCCGCAGCCCCCCAATGGAGGAGCTGGCCATTTGGGTGGTGCTGAAACCAGTGAATTGGTCTGGCAGAATTGGATTCCCTCTAATAGGCTTAGTTCTACTCACCCCTATGCTTCAATTTCCCTTGCTGCTGTAAACTGTTCAATGATTTCTGTTCTCACAGTCCAGTATAATTGCACTTGTAATGCACCAAGTACCCATTACCCCTCCTTCTCCTGTTCTCATTTCTCTCCATTCCTTTTCCCTCAGTGTGTCTCTGGGGATGAGGCCGTTGCCGCGGGTGCCGCCCCCCTGTCACCATGACGATGCCGCTCAGCCCCCTCTCCAGTGACGAGGAGCAGCAAAGGATGTTGGGAAATAGTCAACACTTCTATCCAGGGGCAGAAGAGGAAGGAGGAGAAGAGGAGGAGGAGGAGGAGGAGGAAGAGAGACGGGAGGAGAGTCGAGTGGAGGGAGAAGATGAGAATGGAGAGCTGGAGGAAGGGGAAGAGGATGAAGCAGAGGTAGTTGGAGGTGGTCATTTGAGAGCAGGCAGGGAGGAGGGGCCCAGGCAATCAGGCATCATGGTTGGACGACAAACAGGAGACAGACAGTTACGGCACGGCAACCTGGTGCATGGTGGAAACCCTCATTCGTCAAACCCAGGGCCCACCCACCACCAGCTGGCAAACCAACAACAGCAACACCATTCTTCGGCCAATCAACTGAAGCAGAGACGACTGTTAGAGCGCAGCCAGAGTACAGCGCCCTCTACAGACGAAACACAGATCTCTCTTATGGTGTTCCGCATTGGAATCCCTGACATCAAACAAACGGTTAGTTGATCCCTGGAGCTCCTCCCAGATACTACAACCTCTTCTGTACAGTAAATGCTCTGCAGCTGGTGCTTGTAACAAGTGCAAGGGGTAGGCATTGCCAGAATGAAAGCACAATGCTTGCAGCTACAGTATAAAAAGCACAGTCAGTCACAATACACTAATAATAATGTTTTACACAAGAAGTCATTTTTTAAAAAGCACACACACAGTGCCAAGGAGCAGAAAAGATAACAGAGAGAATATTTAAACAAGAAGAATAAGATTCATAAGACATTCAAAAGAGCAATTCAGGACAACGACTACTGAAAGTTAAAACCAAGCTTGATTGGCATCTATTTGACTACCAGAGAGGGTTTTAAATGTTCTGACACATTTAATAAGTACTTTCCCTAATGTCACTTATCTTTGAGATTTCTTTCTGAAGTGACTCATTGTCCTCTCTTCTTCGGGAGGCGTAAATTAGCTTAACGTATCAGCTGTCATATAATATTAGCCAAAAGGTTAGGCTTTATGAAGCAAAACCTCATATGCAACAGTACAACCTCATATGTGCATTTCTATCAAGTGACACCATTAAAAATGCTTAGCAACCACAAGCCAATCAAATTTCAGCTGTGATTGCTTTGCAGTAATGTGCATGTTCTCAGCACACAGCACATCAGAGGCATAATGAAAAAGGAATTAGAATAAAATCTTCAATGTTATTGACGTAGATACATTCAGTGTAGAAAATGCATTCTTTGTCTTCTCCTCGTGAGGATGAAATATTACTGTTTGATGCAGATGCCTTTCCTCTATATAGATTTAAAAAAATAAAACCAAGAGGATAGGTCATGTGAACTGACAGCCAAATTTGCGTTTGCACATATTTAATTATTCTCCTTTAAAGTGTTAATGCTGTCAGCAGCCTTTGGTCTCTCCATAATTATAATCTTTAACTGTGACATTGTCTGTAGATCAGGCACAGGGTTAACACCAGAGTTAAGTGACAACGCTGCTGCACTATCTGTATGTGACCTTTAGTGCAACCTTTAACCTTACTCAGTAATTGTGAATTAAGATCCCAACTGAGGATGAGGATGTGTATTAAGATTCCCAGGAGGATAACAGAAATTATGCCCCTGGTTTGTCCAAATGAATTTGACATGACCCATTACCCTCTCCTGGAAATATGGCATAAACTGGACAACACACCGATTTTTATTAATCTGTTTTCTAAGATGACAAAAAAAAAATCAAATGTACCACCAGCGGCATACTATCAATGACGGGATTATTAGGTTAGAGGTATCGAAAATTGACATGCTAATTATACATTGAATATACTAAATGGATTGTCCACAAATGTGTCCCATGAGAAGGCTACGGTGGTGAAGGAAAAATAAGACATTATGGATTGATGTACCCGTTTTCTATTCCTGAGCTCCATGTAGTTAGGGAGGGGGTGATGGCGATGTCTTCACAACTGATTGGAAAAAGCATGGTAAATATCAAATTAATCTTGTATATTTTTCTCAAGTTAGAATAAAGCTACTCGTTCTTTCGTAGTAATACATGAAACAGCAGTGATTTCATGTCAGCCAGAACCAAGTATGATGTGGTGTTTCGACCAATGCGCTGTGTCTTGAATCGCTGTAGTTATATCCAAAATAGAGAAAATAGTTGCTAAATATCGGAGAGAGGAAAATGGCAGACTGAGACGTTATCTTCTCTTCTGCTGTGGAAAGCCTTATGGTGATATGTTTCCGCAACCTTCACTGTTTGTGGTAACACAGAAGGAAAAAAATACTGAAAGGGATAGCTGTGCTGGGCAGTATCAATTGTGTTGACGTACTTGGGCGGCCAAGTGCAACGTGCCCTACAATGTTGGAAGCGCTTCCACATGCTCACTCTGGCCGTCATAAAATGAGTTACAAACACAGTGGAGTGAAACAGCCCCTCAGAAACAAAAACTAACCGTTTTTACAAAAAAAAAAAAAAAAAATGCTGTCTTTTGTACTAGCTACAAAATACAGCATAGGACACAATTATGTAGCTGCTGCTTTTAAATTCCAACGGTGCTTCAAAACACTTGAAAGCAGTATTTAAGTTCATTGTCAGCAATAAATAACAGAACTCATATCAGTTGTGCGGAGATGGATTACTGCTTGATGTTGTAGAAATACTCAGAGATGCGCAACTCTGAACCTACATTTCCACAGCAAGAGTTGTCAATAAAGAAGTGAAGATAACAGTAACAAGTTTAACTCAGAAAAAGACACAATAAATATGCTTTCCCTGAATAGTCAAAGCACTGTACCAACAGAAGCGGCATAATGTGTCAGAGACTCTAACCATAGCGGAATTGGCAGCATTAGCCACGGTGACAGCAGCATAGTGTTATGAGTCCATGTCACTGTCAGAAAACTGTCTCTCCTCACAAAGGACACCGAGCTCTGGTGTATGTACTTGTACAGAATAATCAGTTTGTGTTATGTGGTTTGTCATATTTCCATTTCTACAACAGTCAGACTCTGCTTCTTTCCCACATCATAATCGCACCTTTTCTATGGAGATACTTCAGGCTAAAATGACTTTACCATTAACAGTAATTGTAAGGCATACGTACGACGAGGTTACATAATCATATTAAAATAAATAAGAGAATACTTAACATAATAAAGCATATTTTAATTACTTGATATCAAATGACTTCCCTTTGTGTATTTTGGACTAGTTATATTGAAAATACGCCCATATTCTGAGTGTGCCATGGAAGCTATCGATGCTATCATCACCTGAATTGCACCCATGAAAGAGGCGCTGTGCAGCTCATAACGTTTTTTATTGAGTTACACTGTAGTCCTCAACTGTGAGGGATATGCAGGTGCGTAATGGTAACACTATTATATTTCACGTATGTGACACGTTTTCTCCTTTGAGCTAATATGATGTACGGCTCAGTTAGACTGAGATTGCTTGATTCAATCCTTCTCGCTCCCCCTCTCTCCATCGTTGTTAATGGAGTGCTTTGTCTCATCTGTGTGTGTGTTTGTGTATGTGTGGTCTGTAATAACCATAGTCTATCATGATCAACACTAATGTGCTGCAATGTCAAGTCTGAGTTTATATAAAGTGGAGGTCCACTTTACTGTCAGTGACACAGCTAATACAGTTGTGTGCTCTGGGAGACTGCCTCAGTACTGTATAATGCCTCCTCCTCTATGCTGCTCTCTGATTCATTATTGATCTGTGTGTGTGTTTGTATTGCTGTCTCTTAATAATTTAGAGCCACCTATTTATTCTAACAAGCTGCAATCAAATTTTAATCAGTAAGCGATAGATAGGGGAAAAGAGACATAAAAGAGGGTTTGGACAAAGCTGAAATATACAGTACAGTTGGTTTTCACAATGGTGTCATGTGCTGCTATGTCTTGTCAGGTGAGTGTAAGCTCAGTGCTAACTCTCTCCCGTCCCCTGAAATCCCAGCACATTAAGCCTGTTTTACGTGTCTGCTAATTCACCCTCAATAAATGCTAATTCCTCGTTAATTGTGTTTTAATGAGATCAGGGAAAGACAGGCAGCAGGCAATACAAATGTTGTGAATTGAGAGAACAGGATTACTGCTGGCAAAGCAATGTGTTCACCCACATGCTGATATGTGTCATGTCACACACACACACACACACACACACACACACACACACACACACACACACACACACACACACACACACACACACACACACACACACACACACACACACACAAATAAGGTTTAAAAAATTAAACCAGGTCACTTGCTTCCCAGAATTTGATTTCTTGTGGTAACATTTGCAAAATATATGTTAAAATATGGGTAAATTGACAGATCACTGATCGCATGTCTTTTGCAGGTGTTTAGCTAGCTTTATGTACAGTAGCAACTGAAAGAGAAGTCCAGACACTTACAGCCATGGTATGCCTGTAGCAGATCATGTCAGAAGATTGTTTCAGCACCTTGAGTTTGTAATTGTCAACATTTTGGAGGTCAGCATTTTACAACAGTGATTTTCAGTGGTTCAGTTTTATGCAGGGCTGAAACGGAGCATGTTGATACTTGCCCTCGATTACATTTGTATTTGTGGAATAGCTGATGAGTTTTTTCAGCCTTATGCATGAAAAATGTCAGTCAATAAAAAAATAAATATATAGTTCAGCGATGGGCAGGATGGATAGCTAAGCATTATACACTTCAATAAGGACATTTCCCCAGGCTTCGAGGTAATTAACTCACCTGTGATTAGATGTAATTAAAACTAAAAAAAAGGAAATATTTTTATAATAAATGTGTCATTATGTGCAAACTTTGTATCCAGCTCCTACATAGACATAGGAGAGTATGTATGTGTGTGTGTATGTGTTTGTGTGTGTGTGAGTGATTGAGGGAGAGCTGTTGGGAGAGATAGTAAATAAATCAATCCTTATGGCCTGATTGCAAGCACAGTAATCCATACATTATCACTAGCCTGTCATAGTGTATACTGTGTGTTTCATGGTATTGAAGCCTGTGGTTAAAATACAGTTCCATACATCCAGGGACCATGGTATATTCCTGCAGATGTACAGTAGTGTAACACTCAGCACAGTGTGGTCATATGACTGTAACAGCCCTCATAAGAGTACCTCAGGAAAAATGGAGAGCAGCTGGGATGCATATGGAGAAGAGCAGGGGGAGGGGAGAGGGACTGTGGGAAAGAGAAGGAGACAGCAGAGAAGGGGATCTCCCTATAGATCTCATTAAATGCCTCTTATCCCCTTTGTACATGCCCTGCAGAAAATAACTGGAGGAAGTGTGTGTGTGTGTGTGTGTGTGTTGTGTGTGTGTGTGTGTGTGTGTGTGTGTGTGTGTGTGTGTTGTGTTCAAAGTGAGTGTGTGTGTCAAAGAGAAAAAGAAAGACAGTGAAGGCGTCACACAGGATTTCATACACAGAAGAGAATCTGAGTGTCCATAGAACATTTACCGTGAGTATATCTGCACCCCCGAGAAAACTGCCTCTGTCAATGAAACACTTTGGTAATGGGTGTGACTGTCTCACCACTGTGTGCTGGTGGGTTTTTTCTGGAAACAGAGAGGCCCTGCGGACAGCAGGAAGAGAGTGGGAGTGGGCCGTTCACTTCGCTGTCAATGTCAGAGGTCCTTATTTTGTCATAAGCTGTTCTCTGCCTTGAGGATTATTGAAATGTACAATTTAAATTCTGATTCAGTAAAATTCTGGTTTTACTGAGGCTGAGATATTTCCATTTTATACATCTGATTTTTGTCACCTGTTACCTCCAGTCAATGCCTTCATAAGCCTGTCTGTTTTGTCAGCACACATTCCATTGATTTTTAGAGCATGCCAATTTATGTATGTGACACAAGCTAATGGAATACTGGAAGTATGTTGATTAGTTATAGTTATTATAAAAGATAATTAGTCCAGAGGTTTGTAATTATGATAATTACAGTTCCGCTCATTTTGTAATATACTAAACCTCCTCCTCTCATGTGCTTTCAGTACAGCATTAAAGCACGGTAGTTGCCATTCTGTCAGTGAGTGTGTGTTTGTGAAAATCTCCCTCAGTCACACAACACCCACACTGTCACAGTGAGGCCCTATACACACATTCTCTTCCTAGCTGTTAACTGTGTCTCTCTCTGTCTCACTGTGATATTTTCACAAGCAAACACACACAGACCGTCTTATAATGCTCTGCCTCCCAGGGACCACCGAAGCATTGCTACGGCAACCGGCGGCTTGTTCTGCTAAAGAACTGGTTGCCATGCCAATGGTATTAGCTGTGCACAAACTGATGTGAAGAGAGCAAGAGAGTGAGAGAGGAACGGGGAGAAATTATTATACATATTCTGCATACCATCACACACAACATGCTCACACAGACACTGTACATGAAGGTTGTTTTTACAGTCTGTTGCTGATAGTGAAACTGGGGGTCTCTGCATTGCCCTGCATTGACCAACTGCATACTAATAACTGGTACTGAGAATGGGGTAGCACTTTTCACGTTGTATCACTGGAGATTAGAATGGGGGCACAGTAGCATAGTACAGCACTGTACTGCAGATATGTCCAACCTTTTTTTCAGGCAGGCAAAGGTTTTGCATGTTTACCGTTTCTTGGCACACTGTGTTATGAGGATTCAAATTCAGGGATTCAAACTCTTCCCACTTTGGCCTGTGCTGAGAGGGAACATGATGGAACCTGAAGCAGTGGGATGTGCTGGAGCATCCCCGCCCTCTCTCCCCTCAGGACCTTTTGCATTTATGAATGATGAAAATTCAGCACATGATAGCACGACAGTACCGCTAATGCTCGTGCTCTTTAAGTAACAGACTAATAGGGCTTACACTGCGTTACACGCAATGCAATATTACCACAACGTATGTACATTTCTGTGTTGTCGCCTGCTCTCCAGTGTGCTGGGTAGTGGCTGATATTAGTTTTACCACTCCGTGGAGCACTGCGTTTACTGTAGTGCACAGTGGGAGAAAAGCATTGTTTGTTCTTGATTAATGTAGAGTAATGGACTAGGAGTTTTGTAATGCTTTGCCTACTGCAATGTAGATTGCTTACAGATTACTGAAAATAATATACATTTTTCCCTGTTACTCAGTATTTCGCAGCTGCTTTGGTGTAAGGTGTAATGTAATTGATGGACTTGACTGTCTGCAACAACTCCACATGGCTCTACATGGGTAGCAGTCATGACACATAACCAATTAAATATGCTGCACAAAATGAGATTCAACACAGCAACAAAGGTGAAAAAGAAGCACAGAATAATTGCTTATTCAGCCATTGGTTGCAGATATAAGAACCATTTTGTGTAAGAGGCTCAGAGAAGCAGTATTTCTATATGTTGGACCACTTTCAACTCCCCTAACACTGTTTTTTTTTGCTGTAGTAAAATATTGTGCTATAGTAAAATATCATTCTCATACACACATCATGACATCATAGAATAGGTTAACTGTATACTTTGCTGTATTACAGCCTGCTAATCAAATTTGGAATGCAGAATGCTGTAACAGAGTCTTCCCATTTGTCCAGGGAAGACCAGATTTTATACAACACCTCCCTCTAGTGTTTCTGGGTCTGTACCATTTTTTATTTCACTGCATGCCACTCCCAGTGCATTTTAAACAATTGTCTGCTCAGAGATGTTAACTGCACTGTTAATTACACACACTTACATGTCCAGAGAGATACTGTTTTGGATGTCACCATATGAGTGACATTATATTATAAAGGAATTGAACCAGTATTTTAATATCAAGTACTGAATTTAATGACTTAAGCAAGGTACATTCCGTGTCTGATTGTTACACTACAGGCCCATTTGTAGAAATATATGCTAGGTTTCATGAACCGTGTAATGATGAGAGCTACGCTCAGCCACCAGACAGTGATTTGTTTGAACCAATTAAATGTTTTCTGCTTAACAGCAAACTGCAACGCTTAGCTAAAACCACGGTGGTACTGATTCCATATGGTAGCCCCCACACTTCAGACATAAACCTCTGATCTCACCATTGCTTAGAGGTAATAAACCATAAATCTGAATTCAGTTCTCACATAGACACAATTTTTCAGTACACAACCACCAGTACTAAAACAGTAAGTATGAATAAATATACAATGAATGCCCAACGCATTTTAGCTTGCAGCGCTAAGCTTAGTGCATGTTTTTCCTCATGGTTTCTATCCTCTGTATATGTTATTTTCTTGCAATCTCCTGGCAGAAATGTTTGCGGTTTAACCCAGAGGAGACGGTGTGGTCCGCCAAGCAGCAGGTGCTGTGTTCCCTGACGGAGTCCCTTCGGGATGTGCTCAACTACGGCCTGTTCCAGCCTGCCACGGACGGCCACGATGCCAAGTTCTTGGAGGAGGAACGACTGCTCCGAGACTACCCACAATCCTTTGAGAAAGGGGTGCCCTATCTGGAGGTGTGGGTCAAAGCTCTCCACACAAGCCTTCCTGCCAAATCTGCTTCTCCAAGTAGAGTTTCACTAAACTAAATTTTGGTTCCAACATCCAAGACTTTCTAAAATTCCACCCACAGAACATAATCAACTCCCTGTGTTTTGAAAAGAGGGAGAGCATCTCAGCTGCAGAAAGCAATTTTACTTTTAGCTAATTCAGTGAACCCACTGGTGCCATCCTGTGGCTAATTGGATACATATCATGTGTGGTTGGCAGGATTAGGCACCAAATGCTGAAAAATGTGTGTCAAATGATGATAACATCAAGGGTAAGAGACATTAGGATTGCAGGATGACCAAGTGCAAAATATTTTCTCTTTCTCAGTTCCGCTACAAGACTAGAGTCTACAAACAGACAAATCTGGATGAAAAGCAGTTAGCCAAGCTGCACACCAAGGTAATGAGTGTTTCTGCATAAGTGTGTGTCTGTATATGCATGTGCTTGCATGTCCATAAATTGTTGAATGTGTGTGTGTGTTAGGCTATGAATTTGTTTGTAAATGTTTGTGCCTTGTGTAGGTTTTTTTTCCCACATTTACTGCACTGTTTTAGTCCTGTCCCCTCAAAACAGAGCTCAGTTCCATCAGCTCCACTAAAGCTGTCATTTGCTTTGCTTGGGTGTGCTCAGTCCCGGTCCAATATTATTTTGTCAGCCAGTATTGTCTATTTTGTTCAAGTGGTGTTTGTGTACTTCAGTGATCAGACACCTTTGTCCACATCTCTACACAGGCTAGTCTGAAGAAATTCATGGACTACATCCAAAGTGGATCAGTGGATAAGGTTGCCAAGTTCTTGGAAAAGGGACTCGACCCAAACTACCATGACTCTGACAGCGGGGGTAAGTTGCTGCAGACAAACATCCACATGATGTGTGTATAAATCTGTTGAACTTGATGCTGATTTTGGGAGTGTCAGCTACTGAACTGCTCCGGGCACTCAATCTATTCAAATAACATATTGGTGCTGCTCAGACTGAGGTTGTTGATCTGATGGGAGGTGAATGAAGCCATTTTAACTGAAGTCACAATTCCCTTTCGGGAACACTGGCACTGAATACTGAGGACTTCTCCCCAAATGCTTCAGGGAACATCAGTCCCACAGCAGCAAACTCCACCATGCTTGTTAAAAAAACTTGCTTCGTTTTAATATTACACCACAACAGGCTTCATCTCTGCTGCTGTTGTCAGAATTCTCCCCTGATAATGCCAGGAGTATTTCACTAGAGGAAGGTAGAGGACCGCCTCTGTGAGAGAGAGGTTACTGTTCTCCTGGAGCCAATATTAAGAGATTATGAACGAAGAGAAGTGTAAAACTGGAAAATGATGCTGTCACATTATATGGCATTCCTGAAATAATGTTAACTTGTCTTGGTCATTAAAGGTAATAAGTGGCAACCTTGTATTAATCTGAAATGCATCAGTGTCACGGTGATGTTTTTGTCACAGTGTTAATTCTGCTATTCTGTGCATCATTGAACAAGTTTACAGCTTCATACTCCAATGCACATTTACTTCTTGATATTTGTGCTGTTTCTTGGTTGCTAAGGGCGTTGCTGTGGAACTATCATCATACTGAAAGCATAATGAACATTTGTAGATGTAGCTAATAATAACATGTTCACATTAACAATATGCACACAGTTTCATGATTCCCTAAACAGAGATTTTATGTTTTATTTTTTAAAATGTTTCATTTTGTTTTATCTCCAATAAGAAAGTAAGTGTACATCAAACATACTATCTAGCTGACATCAGATAGTAAAACAGATAGTGCTACTGATGTTAGCTAAAGGGTCACAGTAAACCAGGGGCTTGCCTGTGCAGCACAGGGAAGTACCATAACTACACACAGGCACACACACATATGCAAACACATACATACACAGCCATGTACATGCATGCACATAAGGATACACAAAAACACACACACGGGCATACACTTGCAATGAATAAAAAGAGTTAAACACACACACACACTCACACACACAGTTTCTCTGAGATTAGTCAATTTAACAGAATATGCCTCTAGACATTGGGGGAAATAATTTTTTTGTCTTTTTCTTTAATATTACTATCATAACTATTGATTTTTTTCAACATCCACAGTGCAGTTTGCTGATCGGTGAGCATGTTCCTACTTAAAAACATGGCAAGTGTAGATTAATATTGTTTTCTTTAAAACGTGTCTTATGAAATATTGAGAACTGTAAGCTTTTGGGGGACTAAGAGCATTTCTGAACATATGGTTCAAAGTTTGCATTCTGGACTAGCCAGAGCGGTTAGTGTGAATAAAACATGCAGAGTGGCACTTCACATGTGAGGACTGAGCACGCAGAGTGCACATGATGCAGTATTAATCCACTTATGTTCCGTTAAAGTCTGCATTCGGTGGTGCATCCCATGTATGTCAGTCTGTTATCAGCCTGATGCTTGGTGAAAACCACAGTAACCACTTTTTCTCTCTTTTTTTCTCTCTCTCTTTCTCTCTTTTGTCTGTGGAACAGAGACCCCCCTGAGTGTGGCTGTGCAGTCTGAACAGGGAGGAGGGGAAGGAATTAGGATCCTGGTTATGGGGGGTGCACACATTGACTTCCGTGCTAAGGATGGACTTACCCCTGTACACAAGGCTGTCAGAGCACAGAACCATGCTGCACTGCTGGTAACACTGGCTTCTCTTTCTGCTACAGAAATACGCACAGACACACACACACACACACACGCACGCATGCACACATACACACATACACACATGCACATGTGCATGTGCACACACACGCACACGCACATTCCTCATGCTGGCTGCACTAATGATAAATGTTTCCACACTACTATGGAAATGCCATATACACCGCCAGCTGCTGCTGTCTTAGTTGTTTCTCCTGAAGTGTCACTGATACTGTATATTACACAATATATTGAACTAACGGCCCTTCAGTATTGGTAATTGTTTTATCTCTGCTACACTACTGTTCATTTATAACCCCCCAGCACCACATGATGCTGTTGCTGACAAATTTTACTGGCTTAATCCTGAATTACAGCTGAGATATGACAGTCAGACTTTGCTCCTGGAGATTTTACCTCTTATGGGACATAACATGTGTAGCATAGATTGATGTTAGTAAGGATTGTGTTTTTGCTGAAATTCACAGGTACAATTTAGTTACCATACATTTTTCTTCAATCTCAATTTACTCCTTCCTGTTGTTTACCCAATCACTCTTTCTTTCATATCGCCTGTGTGACACACTGGCTCTCTGGTCTTTGTCCCATCCACATAATCTCTGTTTCCCCCTCCTCTCATCCCGACCCCACACATACCCCTTGGCCCTCTACACTCCCTGTTCCATGCCCTTACCCCTTTTCACATCTTCTTACCGGCTCCACCACATCCCCTCTCCTCAAATTTCTGGCTTACCCTTTCCTCCCTGTGTCCTACTCTCACCCCTCTGTCCTCCTCTACATTTCCTGTCCCTTTCTTTTCTTCCCTCTATCTCTGCAGACGCTCTTGGCCCTAGGTGCCTCTCCTGACTATAAGGACCGCTGGGGCCTGACTCCCCTCTACCACACTGTGCTGATCGGAGGGGACACCTCCTGCTGTGAGACCCTGCTGTACCACAGGGCTAGGCTGGGAGTGAGAGATGAGAATGGCTGGGATGAGACACACCAGGTACAGTCACATCCACTCTCACACACTAACATCTATCTCATGTGCACCCTGCTGTGTGTTATCAATGTGTACCTGTGAGTCTGTCTGTGTGTGTGTGTGTGTGTGTGTGTGTGTTTGAGTGCTTTCAGTGGTCAAGTTGTCTGTACCTTCACTTTTGGTTAAATCTGTATAAAATCACTCACTCTCTGACTTTACCTTTTTGGATTTAAACATTGGTTTCCATACTTGTTTACCTATGGGAAAATGGTCAGAGGTGAATTTGGACCAGAATGATCAATAAATCAGGAAACAGAGATGCTTGACATGGAACCCATCCTAAATTACAAATAAGTTTAACATGTTGATTGCTTTATTGTTTTACAGCTTGTAAACAGGTTTATCAACACCAAACTGTGTTATAAATAAAACATTTGAAATTGAAATTATATTTTAAAAATGTAACCCCAATTGTCTAAAAAACCTGTTAACACAATTTTTTATTTATGTTTTAATTTAGGCATCTGAAGTGTCACTGCAGCAGTCAAGCAATAACATACTCCTGAATACAAAATCAAAAGTCATGTGACTGTGAGGGTGTCTTTTTAGCTTTTTTCTTTCTAGCCACAGTCACACAGGTCTATATATATCTTTTGGATTCAGGTTCTCTCTGTTTTAGGCTCCCCTTTAGACTGTCACTGTTGGCAACATCACTGAGATGTTGAATATGTTTTTTGAGATGACCAAGGAGAAAAGGAATCCTGAGGGTCTCTTTTGGTGTAGGATGTCACACCGACATGATGTTCCCTATGATCTACAGGAAATGGGTTTAAAGTAATGGAAATTCTCTGCAGCAGGTGCGGTTTTTGCCTGACTGAACCACAACTTGAGAAACTTGTCCTCAGCAAGCCAGTGGGCAATGGTAATGTATTTAAACCTCTACAGCTGAGACACAGACAAAGAGATGATGTGCGTTTTCTCTTGTGACCCCATTTTATATTCAGGTGATTCCACATGGGCTTGCAGACTGAAGTTTTGGAATCACTGCCCTTTTCAATGTGCTGACCTACATCGTTTAGTTTCTGCACTATTCATATTCATATGTGTGACAGTATGTAAGGATGAAAGCATAAGTCATCTCTGAGTGTCTCTTAACAACTTAAGTCATTTCTTAATGTCTCTAACAGAAAAATGAATTACAACAGAGCCTTACAGATATGGAACTAAGTCACAGAATAATGAGGTAAAAACCACATTATTTACATAGATGAGAAAATGCAAAATGCAATAATAAAATATACATAATGAAGTATACTTTTTCTTGAGATAATTGAGTTTCAAATGTAAAAATGATGTAATTCACGCATTACTCCTATGGGAAAACACGTATGGGAATTTTTGTCAAATCAAATTCGTAAAGTCTTGGGATCAAAAAGTGCGTGATTTCAACAGAATGACCGTTTTAGCCGTGCACACAACACACTCTTTGCTCTATTGTCTGTCTCTTAGATTCTGTGTTGCACATTGTATGTGTATGTGTCTGCATGTGTACGTGAGTGTGTGTGTGTGTGTGTGTGTGTGTGTGTGTGTGTGAGTGCGTGTACGTTTGCGTGCCTGTGATTGTGTACTGTGTTGTGTGTATCAGAACATTGTTTTACCGTCTGTTTGTCTGTCTCTCTCACTCCCTCATCCATTACTGCATAGCTCCATCCACTCAATCTTCATTCTTCTCTTCTTCTCATCTACCCCGACTCATTAAGCTGACTCTTATCCCCAGAGAGGAATGATTCAACAGCATTGTGAGAAAGCTGTAGTTTATTGCAGATCCACATTTTATGTTGCCATGTTCTGGCTACTAAAAACATTGTAAGACTTTGTGTACATTTATAACCTTAATTTTCCTAAATAATCTTCTGCTGGAGCATTCCCAACTCCAAGTAATTATATGTTCCACCAATGTTCTGGCCATGGTATGTCACAGCTTGCTGGGGTGAGAATAGCACTTTGAGGAGGATCTCTACATGAGGAGGTAACTGAATGAATAGACTTCATTATGATTTACAATGTGATGTAACTAAAATGTCATGACTACGTTGCATATCAGCATAGCTTGATGAACATAAAGGAGAATGCTGAATTTATTTATATTAGGGCAGTTAGTCAGTCGTTCAATTGGTGCATTTAATCATTAGTGTAACAGCCACTAATTAAATATCATTCTGCATTGGAAGGAGATGGTGTTTAATTATTTAATTTATGCAACATTTTTTTCAAATTGTTAAAGGAATGTTTGACATTGTCCAGTCTGGGTTGTGATCATAAATCTCATCTAAAGAGTTAATCTCATCTATGGGCAGCAGGGTAGTATAATGATTATGGTCGTATAGCTCTTATAGCAGGTTACAGGTTCAGTTCCCAGGTGGGTTCCAGCAGTTGTCCCCTTGAGTAAGGTGCTTTATCCAAATTTCTTAGCTGAATATCCAGCGATATAAATGGGTAGTTTGTAGAGAAAAGTGTAATCTGGTCTGGATCATTAGTCCAAATGCTAGTATGCAAATATGTTGTATATTGATTCACCTATTATTGGTCTGAAGGAGCATAAACATCTTTTCTCACAATGTCAAAGTGCAAAATGCAGTGCAGTATATAAGTGTTTACACAGAACCTATTCAAAACAGTAATAAAATCCATATGATATCAGAAACATTTCAAATTTACATTTTCTGAATGACATAATTAACAATGTCACTGTGACACTTTTTATTTGACAAACCTGAGTACCAGTCTGTTTATTTCATTTGTATGCACGCAGGGCAATGAAGAGTATGCTCGTACTGTTTTTTAATGCATTTGTTTGTGTATTTGAGTTCTTGACTGAGCTCAGTCCAGTATGTGTTTCCTTTTCTGTACTCAGTGTGTGTTCATATTGCTGTGTTACTCTGAATGTCTGAATATATACTGGTCTGCATGTACTTTGTCTTAACTTCTCTCTGTGAATCTGTCCCTTTACCTATCACTTGTGCTATAAACTGGATATGGAGCTCCCACATCAGTCGCACTCTGCTCCTTGTCACCTCTTTCCTCTCCATTTCCTGATCATTCTTCACTCCTGGCCCCGCCCTCCTTCTCTACCTCTCCATTCATTCACTAAGCCCACACTCATCCCTCTCCATATTCTCTCTCCCTCTCTCCCTCTTCCCCATAGATCAGGGATGAAGAGGAGTACGGAATGCAGGAGATACATAAGGTACTCATCCTTCCATCCCTCCATTCCTTCATCACACCATTTTCACCATCAGGCAATCATCACCTCATAGAGCTACAGTAGGATTGAAAAGGTAACTGAGAACTCTAAAGGAACAACAGAGAGAATGCTTGTGTTGACATGTGTGAGCTCTTTGTTGATCTTTACTGTTTTTATTTGTGAATCTATTTGCATACATACAATCTACCGTTTATGTGTACAGAAAATCTTGGTCTCTGTCAGGCAGCCATATCTGTGTCTGTTTGCTCCTGTAGTGTACCTTGTGTGTCTGTCAGTATCCTGTTTGTGGTGTGCTGGTTTTCCCTCATTCTTAGTGTAGTATTAACTAAATTAGGCCTTACACTTTGTTGAAAACTACAAAGTCTGTTAACCCCTTTCTCTCTTTCACTATCTTTATCTCTCTCTCACACACACACAAACACATACTTCACTTCTTCCCTTGTCTTTGTCTATACCCACACTCAGCCCAAACTTCATTTCTTTTCCTTGTGCCTCCTTCTTCTTCAGCTCATCCTGTTCTCTTACAGTTCCTCTCCTCATATTTACACTTTTTCACCCATGGTGATTCACCCTGACTTTGTCTCTCCATGACTCTCTCTCAGGCCTGCCAGAACGGTCATGCCCAACATTTGGAACACCTTCTTTTTTACGGGGCGGACTACAGTTCCCAGAATGCCTCAGGAAACACTGCCCTGCACATTTGTGCTCTATACAACAAGGTAACCACTCCCTAATACATCATGGAAAAGAAACAGCTATAAATATTAAACTATGGTTCCTGCTGTGTCTTGGAAAAATTTGAGCAAAGAATTGTCCAGATAAAATCTGAGCCATGCTAGTGCTGACCAAGATTATTGTTGTTTAAGTAAACCAAAATAATAATGAACAAATTAATGAATATTCATTCAAAATGAAAATTAAGGAAGCAGATCACTATGGTGAAGTAAACCAGTCGGCTGACTTTATATTGGAAATAAAGAGGGAGAAAAAAATAAAATTAGGATACTGTAATAAGTAACCATGGACCCAAAACAGTCAGACATTGAGAGATTTCAAGACATTTTGGGAAACAGTTGAAATTTATCAAGCTATTTCAGAAACTTGTAATCTCAGATATCTTAACAAATTGGAAAACTGACTCACCCATTTATAATCACTTTTTGATAAAAATGAGCCCTCCTTATCCCTCTTAGCTTGATATCCAATAAGAAAAGTCATGTCACCCACAGGAATCTCAATAAGACAGATGAAGTTTTGTAATAAATTACAGTGGAATCTTAAACCAGGATATTGAATAGCTTGTGAAATTCCCTTTTGATTGCTTGCTTTTGGTGACTATTCATAACCATAAAAGCAGAAAAAAATACTATTTGCCTACACATTTCTATGGAAGATCTAACATCAGTATATCATCCCACTGCTCGGTTGGCCAAACTCAATATGATCTATGACTCTATAACCCATAGATATTTTTCTCTATCTCAACAAGTACAATTAAGTTTTCTGTGTAGAATAGCCATCCATGTCTTCAGTTTGAAACCTACAGCAGACCTACCGCTGTTACTTTTAATTTTGTCCGGACACCCAGCTGGTAAGATCTTGAAGATCTAAAGACTCTCTCGCCTTACCATCTGGGAGCAGCACTTACGGTAGCAACAATTGCTACACCAGTGACGTGGCGGGTTGAGTACCAGTAAGATTCCCAGAGGGTGGTTTGTGTCAGTGTGACATATTTGACACCTACCTACTCTTTCTGATTTGGATTGATGCCTTCTCCTTCTTAACCTGTCTTCACTGAGTTAGTGTGATTAGTTAGGAAATGAAGTAGAAACATGTAATGAATTTGACAAACACTATGTTTGAATAAAAACCCCAGTATAACTCTTAATTTATAAAATTGGCAAGTTATTTAAAATGCAGAATATGTAAATGGGGTCAAAGGGTTAATGCATTGGCAGTGAGCGCTGGTGGTCAATGTGGCCACCAGCGCCACCATGGATGTACAATACATAATTGGCTGTAACATTGCCCTGGGAGGAAGGAAGTCAGTCAAAAGGGACGTCGTCTGGGCAGCCATTGTGTGCCTGTGTGAGCCGTACATGAGGTGTGCTCATCTGACTCAAGACTGTGCAAGCTAAACTCATGGGCTGTGATGTGAAAATAAGCAAATTAGCAATGACTGATAACACGTGCTTCAGAGGAGAGTACAGACTGTGACTCCCAACTTTTGAGAAAAGGAGAAAAATAGCAAATAGCTGTGTACAATATTCTCCTTTCACCAGTATACATTTCCCATAGCACACCTTGCTAATGTTTTTGACAAAAGCTTGTAAAACCATCAGTGACATACTCACTAATGTGGAAAAATAATTAATTATTAAATGGTAATTGGAAAAATAAACAAACTGGATGGTAAATGTTAGATAACTACTCAACTACAGGTTGAGTGGAAAATCAGTTATCAGTTATTAGGCTAAGAATTGGCTAGCCAGCTTGTAAGTAAAGGTACAAATGTACAAATACAAATATGTACCTTATTTTTAACTTTATTTCCAACAAAGCAAGAAGGCGAATGTTTAACTGAGATGTGACATGCTCTCCACTGATAATTAAAGATTAAATTGTCACCCATGTTACAGAATCATCAGATCAGTACACATGTTAAGATCATCAGTACAAAACAATGGCATCTACCTAATTCTGTAGGCCTCACTAAAACACACTTTTTAAAAAGGTGACACAGAATGCTGCCTGCTCATCAGCTACTGCTTTCCTTTAAAGGATCGTCCCACTTTAAGAAGCATCGCACTCTTCTTTGAGTCTTGTCTGAACAGCCTTCAGCCTGTCTGAAATATACACAAATAATTTCATTTTGCCATTCAAAATTACATCGTGTGACATTTTCATTTTTGAGTGTGAAGAAAGAGGTGTACAAGTTTATTCTGATGTTATAAGCTACTGGCCCAGATATGTATTTAAATTCTGTGCCTTTTAGGAACAGGAACTGGTTCTGCTGGTTAGTTCTTGGTAGCTACAAAAGGATCTGTCACCTGAATCTAGAACTATTTATTATTTGTTATATGTTTAATATGTTTTCATATCTTAAAAAGTAGATGATTAGCAATGTTGTTGAATCCAGCTCAAACATTCACAAGTAACTGATCCCTGACTCAGCTGATTGACTTTACTTTTGCATTGCCAGTTTCACTAAGCAACCAACACCAACTCTGCAAAAATGTGTGGGAGAAAGAAGAAACTGCATTTTGGCCAAGAATTCAGTGCAATTGACTGTATAGATGAGTTCCTATGGATCTGTTATTTAGAGTGCTTAAAAACAGCAGTGGTAGTAGGCAATTAATACATTTCTCACTCAAGTGCCTGAACACCAGTTTGTGGTGAAGACTGCTCTGCAAGGATAAAATAGATAAAAGAGGAAATCTGAGCTCTCTTGTCTTGAAAAACACTGGTAGACTGTGGCATACCGTGCTTACTAAAATGAAGCAGGGTGGGACATGTTTGTGATCAATCTTCTTCATTCCTGATTGGCTGCTGCCCTAAACTGACGCCATTCTGGTCCACTCAGGAAAGCTGTGTCCGCATCCTGCTCTATAGGGGTGCCAATAAGGAGGCAAAGAACAAGAATGGGCAAACCCCCTTCCAGGTAACTGTTTGAAGACAGGGAAAATAAATCATGCATAATAATATAATTAGTGTATGCAAATAAAATGAACATTTTATATCTAAGTTATTATCTACAGAAGAACTATAAATAACTGGCTATTATTAATAACATTTTAAAAATCGCTTTAGGAATCAGACCATTATAAGGTATATCACAGTGAATATTATTGATAGTGTAATATATGTAGATATGTGCATGTGTTAGTGAGTTGTCCAAATCATAAAATAAATTTTAAAAAAGAGCCAGGGGGACAGGGAGCGTGTCTTCCCATCTCTACTTGATCCTATGGCCTTATTTGTTACAGTGTGTTTGCCTATTTTTTTAGGTAGCAGTAATGTCGGGCAATTTTGATCTTGGAGAGATCATTAAAAATCACCGGGACTCAGATGTAGGTAAGTCTAGTGTCTGTAGCACGTAGACCATGCCTACACAGAATGAATAGTTTGGAACTGTTCAGCGTTTCCCACAGAAATGACCATGGTGCCTGAAAATCTCACAAACCTCTGTACCCTCTGACATCATGTAAGCACATAGCATTCAGACAGCTATGCAATATAGCCCACACCTGGGCTCATTTTTCTTTTTTTGTGTACTTTGTCTGCATCTATTAGTTTATGGGCTTGTGACTGTGTGTGCAAATGTGTACACATTTATGCATTAATGTTTTTGTGTTATGGACTGTATTGTCATTGGTACGTTTGTGTATGTTTGTGTATCTCCATCTCTGTGTTTGCACCATGCTGTGATTTATTTACATATGGACCATAGTGTCTCTTTTGACTCTTTTGAATGTGACACTGCTATACTGTGTTGTTTGATTGTATGACTTTGTATGCATCTGAGCTTGGGCTCTTTCATACAACATGAAATTGTTCCCTCTTTTGACTGTAGTCCCATATGCTCTGGACAGTCATCTGAGTGTATTGATTCAACACCTCTCTGACTCTCTTTCCCTCCTGCTTTAATGCGCTCTTGGGCTCTTTGTACAGAGTGATTATGCTTGCATTCACCATCAAACTGCTGTCCACTGTCTCTCTGAGACCTGCAGGATGATGTTTGTCAATGTTAGAGATTTTCTGACCTCTGTCTCTACCTCTTTCCCTCCATCTCTCAGTGCCCTTTCTCGAAACTCCAAAATATGCTCCGCAGAGGCGGGAGAGTGCCCGCACCCTGGCTCTCCCCCGCTCACACCCACACCCCCTTCTCCGTGCCAGCAGTGACAACAGTATGAACCTGCCAGAATGGATGGCAGTACCCAACGCTGCTGCCGCGCCCAACGTTGTGTCTGTTCAGGTAACATAGTGTATGAAACAATCTGCACTAGAAATAGATACTAATGTATCATAGTCTTAAGAGGTGTTCTCCTATGTTGGTCCCATCTCTTTGTTTCTTACATTCAAAAGTTCTCTATTGGAACGTACAACAGTAGTGTAGCAATGTGGCAATCTTTTTTTTGGAAGCAAAATCTCGTACTGTTAATCAGTGGAAGCGCTGATAAATTAAGTACTGTAATACTGTACATTATAGAGGACAACTATGAAGGGAAAATATCTAATTCAGAAGGCATATTCACATGGAAAAATTGTTTTATCTGAACCAATTTGTTGGTAATAGTACTCCTTAGATAAAAAAGAAAATTGTTTCTTTCTGCCCCTCTCTCTTAGGGGTACAACAAGCCCTCGGGCACCATACGGAGCTCCAGCAGCCCCCGCGGTCCCCGCACTCGTTCCCCATCCCGAGGCAGAGGAGCAGAGAAGGAGGACAAGAGCCGACAGGCCCGTGGGAGACAGGGGTGAGAACAGGGGAGGGTGAAGGGAACATGCTGCCTTCAGTTCACGGGCACGTTGCTCTGCTCTGTCTGTATCAGATTCTGTTGCCATGTCTTTAGTTCATTTTCTATCTTTCAGACTGTAGTCTTACCTGTATGCCTGTACATGCTTTATGAAGTTAAAGCTGACTCTTCTAACAGTCCATTGCCAGAGTTACATTGCCATGGACATACTCTTAGCCTCATTCATCTCTTTCATATAGTGCTGTGCTTTCATATGGCTAGCTAACATGAGGAGATTTATCTGTATATATATATATATATATATATATATATATATATGTATAGACTATGCACTGTCCCTCGGTTTTGTGGCAGGAGATCAAGTACTGAGCAGGCATTCCTCCTTCTCTCCTTGCTGCTCGCTGGCAAGAGCTTTGGGAAGACACTGCCTATTTTTTGAAGTATTCAGTCCAAACTGATTGATAGTTATCCCTCTCTCTCCTTCTCTCTCTTACTCTGTCCCTGCTGCTCTCCCTCCCAGGCCATCGTCCGCTGGCAGTGGCGGGCCACCAGTGGGCCAGAGGCGGCGTCTCTACAGTGCTGTCCCAGGACGAGTGTTTGTGGCCACACGCTCCCACTCTGCTCAGGGAGAACGGGAGATCAGCCTCAATAAGGGGGACAGAGTGAAAGGTGCGACAGAGATTATATCATTTTACACACCTCATGCATCACCAACAGAAGATTCAGACAAGCCAATATGCTCGTTTTGTGCCAGCCACCACTTTTCAGCCTGTTCTTCTGCACCTCTCACACATAACTGTACACACACTCACTGAGGGAGGAGTGAGGGGAAGTAATATACCCCCTTTAAAATTCTATGATGGGCCTAGGAGCTGCAGTGTTTGAGCCATGTCATTACCATCTTTGGCTGAAGGTCCACACTGGCAAGACAACAACTGGCCCAGACTAGCTGGAGGAAAATGGGGAGTGGGCCAGATAATATCGCTCATCACTCTCTACAACTTTTCCAACTGTTTGGGCATCTGAAGTATTGTGACATGATCACAAGTTAAGCTTGCATGCAATATGTGATTGGTGTCAAATCGGCAGTGTGAAAATAGCAAGGCCTAGTCACTCTGTGAATTAGAGGAATCACATGTGCGGCTGCTTCCGTCTGTGGGGGAGGTTCACTGGGTGGGGCTAAAAGCACAGTTCAGTTTGGATGGGAAAAAGGGGACATTTAAAAAATGGACTGTTTATACAGAAGCATTGAAATGCTGCCAATGCTTTGCTTTATTTTCTGCAAGACTCTACAACATGTAGCTGCCTGTTGCCACTTGAAGGACAATGACTTTCAACATAATCAGAGAAGTGAAGGGGGAATGTTTATGGCTACCTGAGAACAAATTATGTCAAAGCTGCTATTGTCAATCATCACATTAATATTATTTTCAGTTTTGTCATCACTTTTTATTGTTCTATCCATCCTTAGTAAACAGCCATTTTTGTTAATGGCTTCAGCAAAACACTTCCATTGCATGCCATGTAAGGGCTCTTGAAACTGAAAAATAAAATGAAATTGACATAAAGAGAGAAAATGAAAGGGCGAGGGACTGAAGAGGGATTTAGGAGAAAAATATAATCTTAACTGCAGCTTTATTGGTTGTATCAATTTAAATTTGACTGCCAGAGGAAGAGTGAGCTTTAGACCTGCCATTCAGTACCATGTATAAACCTGCCACTCTCCTAGAGTAAGGGGGGCATCTTATGGGAAAGGAAGTTATGGTCACCATATCTAACTTGTTAGGGCCATGCAGACTTAACTCACTGGAACAATGTCGGAGAAATAATCTGATCATGCGGTGCTCATGCAGTGCAGTTTTTACCTCTCCTTCTCCTTCTCCTTTCTTCCCTGTCAGTGCTGAGTGTGGGAGAAGGGGGCTTCTGGGAAGGCACGGTGAGGGGCCGGACAGGCTGGTTCCCGTCGGACTGTGTGGAGGAGGTTGCGGCGCGTAACCAGGAGACCCGCTCAGGTTAGATATGGATGCTGTCACTTTCTTGACTCACATTAGGAGGGCATGCACTACAGAATTGCACTTAGAGCTCAGCTGGAGCAGCAGAAGCAGATTTAATACCAGTTATGAGTATTCTGTTACCATTGGTGCCTGGTTACCAATGGATTTATGCACTCTGAGTGGCCACTTCATTAGGTACATCTGCCCTGTCCATGAAATTGAATGCTCAGTCAGGGACGGCATTGCTTGATCAGGCAATGCTATTTAAAACAGGCAGGCAGGCAGGCACCTATGGATTGTGTGAATACAAAAGACTGTAAAGGGCTCCTCTCAGCTTCACAAAGCTCCAAAGGTGAGAATGTTTTTTAAAAAAGGGGGATCACCTGCTACACTGTATTCTTCCTGTTTTAAATGAGCTAAATGGCCATTGCAAGTAAGGATAGAGCTTGATAAACACCATTTCTAAGTAATTTTACCAGATGCAGTTGTTCATTGATAAGTTTGTGAGTCGCAATAGATTGAACAATGGTTTTTCGAACGATTTGTAATGGCTTATCATGGATGGGGTGTGGCGGCTGATTTATACTCCTGCCACCAAAAAAAGGTAAGCTTGCAATGGGCCATGGAACATCCCCTGATCTGGTGATCGGCAGTTCCTGCTGTGCACCGGTCCTTCCTGCAAGGTGTCAACAATGCAGACTGTGCCATCGATAAGGCGTAATGTAACGGCATGGTGTACGATCTATAGTGCAGCTTTTGAGTGTCGCAGGATATTTGAACGTCATTGCTGATCAGGAAAATCATTTCATGGTGGCAGCGTATCCATCAGTGAATGAGGTCTTTCAGCAGCATGACGCTCCATGTCACAAGGCTGTGGTCATCCAGGAATGGTTGAGGAACATGACAGTGAATTCAGCTCACTGCAGTGGCCTCCCCAGTCATAAGATTTCAATCCAGTCAAAAATCTCTGGGATGAGATGGAGCAAGGCATTTAGAGACCCACCACCAGCCAATGAGCAAACATCCCTGTGATGCACTTTCAACATCTTGTTGTTGAATATGTTGAAACATATTGAAATCTGTCAGCACACAGCTTTACGCGACACAACATATCTTGATGAAAAGAAATCCCTGAAGACTTCCGTTAGTATTTTGTTGATGCCTATCAGTCTGGAAAGGGTTAAACAGCTATTTCTAAGGCTCTCCATGAGTCCACAGACAGAGCAGTATTGTTCCAACTGGAGGAAGTTTTAGACTGTTGTGAAAGCTCCCAGGAGTGGATGTCCTCCAAAAAACTCTCCAAGAGCAAAGCATAAAATCATCCAGGAAGACACAGAGAACCCTAGAATAGCATTAAGGGATCTGCAGGCCTCTCTCAGTGGCCATGACTGTACCAAAAGAAAGACACACGAGGAAAAAATGCTCATTAAGTAGAACATGACTGCTTGTCTGTAGTTTGCCAAAAGGCACCTCAAAAATCCTGGACATTTTTCTGTGGACATATGAGTCAAAAGTGGAAATGGGTTACAAGAGTCTGTTATGTCTGGTGAAAACCAAGCACTATATTCTGCAATAAGAACTTCTTACACACAGTCAAGCATTGTGGTGGTAGTGTTATGGTTATTGGATATTTGTTGCATCACTGCCTGTATTATTGAAAGAACTATGAATTCTGCTCTGTATCAGAGAATTTGTCCACAGATTGTCAGGCCATCTGTCTGTTCGCTGAAGCTGAGGTGCAGCTGGGTCAAAGATTAGACACACACAAGCCAGTCTACATCAGAATGGTTGAGGAACAAGATATTCAAATTTTTGGCATTGCCTGTTCAAATGTAGCCCTTAACCCAATTGACATGCTGTGGCAGGACCTGAAACAAGCGGTTCATACCCAAACATCTACACATGTAACTAAGTTTAAGCAGTTCTACACAGAGGAGTGGGCCAGAATTCCTCTAATCAGTGAGAGACTGATTAACTACAGGAAGTGTTGGTTACAGGTATTGCTGCTAAAGGTGGTGTGACCAGGTATTGGGTCTAAGGTGGCAACTCATTTTTCACAAAAAGGCACTAGGTGTTACTTTCTTCAATAAATAAATGAAGTAAGAATCAAATTGATGAATTTTCTCTTTATCTGTAATACAGGGTTGTATTTTTTATGTTTTGATGATCAGATAACATTCAATGAAAAAATATGGAGAAATCAGACAGTGGTATTGAAGCTATTCTGAGAGCAATGTTCATATATTATTTTGAATTTCAGTTATTTTGCTTGTCCCCATATACATTCAATTTCAAAACTATTTGGACCCTTCATGAAGATGAACAAAATAATCAACACACACGATGAGCTATAGTGTATGCTCAAACATAAGGTAAAATGGTATTTTATTGTTTTTTAAAGCACATATTCATTTTTTTCTCAAAAGCAAAGGTGTCAAGATTATATGAGCCCCTGTTAATAGCACAGAGAGTAGCCTCCCCTTGCTCTTAACCTCTTGCTATAATGCTTAATAAGGTCTGAAAACACATGAAGAGGGATCTTGGACAATTCCTTCAACCTTTCAAAATCCTTCATGTTCATGTCAGGTCTACAGTTAGACTTCCCTCTTCAATTCAGAGCACAGGTTTTCAATGAAATTCATCTTGAATACAAGTTTCAATTATTTTGGAGTTTATTGCATATATATTATAAATTATAATGTACAATGATAAATATATGTATACTTCATGATGTTGATTATATTTATGATGTATTTCTATAATATTGAAGGCACAAGAGTGTCTTATAATCTTTTATGAGCTGTGTTCCAATGAGGCATGATAACAAAATATGAATCAGTTTAATTAATTAATAATCACTTGTTCAATGTTCATTCAATAGCAGTAAGTATAGTGGTGCTGATTATAACAGCATTCTTAGACAGAGATGCTAACACTACCTTGTTCATGTGTTTCAGAAAGTCGTAGTGAGAAGGCCAGGAGGCTGTTCCGTCATTATACTGTTGGATCATACGATAGCTTTGATGCCCCAAGGTAAGACCTGACCTGTCACTGGTTTATACTGAACTATATTAGACTCTCAGTGGTTTAGTCATGTTTTGGCTGGACATTTTTATTTTTTTCTGGGCTGTGTTTTTGGATTATGCTGGGCTGTTTTATATGGCTGCTATGGGGTCAGATTGATTATGTGTGGCTTTGCAGAGATATCTTTCTCTCATTTTGTGCAAAATATTGCTATACTTGTGCACCTTCATAGTGGGCTTTCTTCAGTTGCTGTAACTGGTGTTATGTCAGAACTGTGCAGTCTGTAATGCATGTATCCAGCCTAATCTACTTTGTCAACGTAAATAACCTACCGTTGAATCTTTGGGAACTAAAACAGATAGCTCAGATCAGTAAACTAAGGGGTTCCATATGTCAAATGCATTTATTTCACAGGCCGACTCTGATATTCAGCTGGTGTTCATGAGAATTGCAGTGGTGCTGTTCTGCATACACGCGCTGTGAAATGCGTGTCACAGTTTGAGGGTCTGAGGTGGTTGGCTGATCCCGATCACAATATTGTGAAATGCTGCTAAAGAAAGGCTGCAAACCAAAAGTAGTCCTACGAATTTCAGATAATTTTCCAACAACAAATCAATAGGGACAACTATTTAACCAGATGAGGATCATGATAGTGAGGCAACAATTGTCTCATCCTGAGCAGTGGTAAAGACAGGTCCCTGAAAATTCTCACCACTCTCTAGCGACCTCTACTGGCTGGCCTGGTACCTGCAGGTTCATGAACTGATTGGAAGTATGTGATTGGTGTCGCATGTGCATCTGGCTGCTATGTGAATCAGAGGAGTCACATGTGTGGCCTCCACTTACTGAGTCATTGATAGCGGGTTACTGACAGAGCAGCTGTTCAATCTGAGTGAGGAAATTGTGGGGTAGTGGGGGGGTTAAAAAAAGAATTGAACTCATTTTTGGTACCCCATAGTGAACAGGCAGAGGTTGTTGATGCTGTGTTGTGTGAAACTGGCATATACGTACTGTATAGCTCCATGAGTGAGGATCTCGTGCCATTGATCCCAGTGATCCAGACCACATCAGACCAGGCTGCAGGCTGCTACATGCTACCTTTGACTGAGCTGAGTGGTTTGGATTGAGGGCAGTGACATTACTATGGCATCTTTAATTGACATCTTAAAAACAAGCCTCTGAGAACATTATTTAGTTACATTATTTAGTTTGTTTCTGGAATTTGATATATGATTTGCACAGTTGTCTGATTAGCTGGGTTTAACTTTGACATTTCAGGCTGGCGTAGTGGACATCTGGCTGGATAAAGATGCTTATTTCATCTTAACCTCCTTGGTAGACTGTAATCTGCATATTTGTTATGTCAGATGAATCTTGCTGAGCATTCTGAGGGCCAGTAGGAATTCTGAATCTTTAGATCCTTCATAATTTGGGTGAGGCTGCTTTCAGTGCACGGCGAAGAGCTGCTCATAACTGGTGATCCTATTAGATGTGAGCGCACACAGAGGACTCCATGGAATATCTCACAACTGAGATAACGCACATGATTCAATAAAAGCACTCTCAGATGATCTGTATTTTTGATTATTGGACTGAAGCATAGTTGACAGTGTTGAGCTGTGTTTATACTGTGTGATGTCAAAGCTGTGCAGTCTTTAAGGCTGTCCTTTGCTGTTTTTATGCTGAGTGTAATGTCAGAGCTGCACAGTCTGTGAGGCTGTGCTTTACTGTATTCATATTGAGCATAATGTCAGAGCTGCACAGTCTGTGAGGCTGTGCTTTACTGTGTTTATGCTGAGAGTAATATCAGAACTGCGCAGTCTGTGAGGCTGTGCTTTACTGTGTTTATGCTGAGCATGATGTCAGAGCTGCACACGTATAAATGGTGTGCTTTACTTTTCCGTACTGCACTATGCTGTCATGCTCTGCAGTGCTCTCTCTCTCTCCGCTGCACCGCACTGTTGTGAACTGTACAATTTCAATGTGACCTACGCTGTATGCTGTCTGTGCTTTCATTCACATTAGTATAGTGGACTGCTTTATGCTGTGCTGTGCTACATCAGAACAGTGCATTCTCTTAACATTCATATTACTTTTATTAACTGAGAATTAAAGGATGTTAGGGCCTGTACTAACATTTTTATTTATATACTTGTTATTCTCCTGTTTCGGCATACATGCAGTATACATATGTATGGTAATGCAAACATGTCAAGAGTTTATGTCTTGTGTACAGTACCAAAGTTCTGACAGGCTCATATAGCATAGTATTACTAAATGGTCTGATATCTGGTATAAAACCTTCTGACAATATAATTTGCAGAGCTGTATCAATCCTCCCAGTGTGATATTTAGATTTACTCTACAGTTCTGACTACTTGTTCTTCACATCATCAAACCCCAGTGCTGACATTATCAAGCCCCTAATCCAGACTTCATACCCCAGTTCTGTCTGCAGTTCTGACATCCTGATATACAACACCAACCCCTGGTGCTGAGATCTTGATATGCAGTATCAAACCCCATTTATTAGAGTTTGATAAACTGTTTTACACATGAATTCTGACAGCCTAATATGCAATACAGTAGCATGTCAAACCTAGGTTTTGACAACCTCATATATAATATCAAATATCAGTTATAACTGCCTTTTACACACTATAAAACCCCAATTCTGCTAGCCCAATATATAACATCCCAGCTATGGCAGTCTATCATTCACTATAAATCCCCAGTTGTGACAGACTGACATAGAGCATCAAGCTCAAGTGCTATCAGCCTCATATACAGTATCAAAAATTATTTCAAGGAGTGTGATATATGTTTTCATACCTGAATTGTAACAGTTTGCTATACTCTGCTGTACAGTATCAACCCCTGATTCTGACAGCCTATTTTACACCATCAAACCCTTATTGTGATAGTCAGTGAAATATCAATCCCCAGCTCTCACTGCAGATAAGCCTTGTTTGACTGACATTTTACATCTCTCTGTTACATCATCCATATATGTCTTTCCATACCCTCACTCCTCCTCTCCTGCTGATACCCCTCTCTTTCTTCCTTTATCCCTTTTCACTCTGCTCCTCCTCTTTTTCATTTCCTTCCTATCCCTCTCTCTCTCCCCTGCAGTGTCTCCATCTGTGTCCTCAGAATGGAGGTCAGTCACTGAAGGTCGCTCTGAAGGGACATGAGATTAATGGACAGAAAAGAAATAAACTTTAATAGTAATAAACATAAGCTTCATTTCATATTACACCTTTCATCCATATATTGCAGCTCAAAATACTTTACTGTGTGTATATTTAATAAAATATTAATAACAAAAGGAATGTAAAAATGAGAGGAATAAATAAAATATATATGTAAAGACAACTGAATAAAGATCAGGATAGAAAACTGTAAAGAAACAGTACTAAACAAGCCTAAATGGAATATTTTTTTTCTAATAATTGAAAAAAAAAAACATTTAAAAAATTACAATAAATCAGGTTCAGAATTTTAATTAAAGGCCAGAGTAAAAATGGTATCTGAACCCCTTGGTCTACTTTGTTTTGGGAAAGTGCTGCTCCACAGCTTTTGTGCATAAAAACAAGGTGGCTTCCTCACATCACTCTCTTTTTCTATGTAACTTTTGGCTCACTGGGCACACAAAGTAGGCATACTAGAGAATGTATTATTGGGAAGAGGTGAAGGGAGTTAGACAAATGATAGAGAGAACAGAGAAGAAAAATGGACAGGAGGATTCAGATGTAGATAGCAATACTGAGATACTGATTCAGGGAGCGATATCAGATGTCTGACTCCCGTTGGGGTTGTGGTAGGGTATCCTAACTACTCCATTTGTTTGTTTTACACTGAGCATGCAAAAGGGTGATGTATATCGACTGTGTCCTACACATTTATGGGCTATACTGAGTAGCAGTGAGAGTTGTGGTGAGGGTCACAAGTTCAAAACAGGTTGAAATAAAACTCCTGGACTCATTAGAGCACTGGGCTACTTATGATGAAATTAGGTTGTATAAATTGGTGTAAGAATATTAAGTTGGATTTTATTAAAAATATCAGCAAATGAACCAAAATGGTCAATTTCTGTCTTTCTTTTCTTTTTCTCCTGTCCTCTAATATTCTCTTCAATTTGCCATCTTTTTCTTCTAAATTTCTCTTTCTGAGTCATTTGTTTCTCTCTTTCTCTTCACTTCAAAAATATGTTTGATTCCACAGTCTTCATCCCCCATCTTTGTTTCCATCTATTTCCCTCTATCATCTTCATTCATGCACTCCCATTAAACCCTCTTTCCCAGTCAAAGAGAGCTAGTAATTTCAATGACAAATGAGTTATGCTGCAGATTTTCTATGTTAACTCTAAACAAGGATGAATGTAATTTTTAATGGTGTAATTTTTCACAAGAAAAAATACCAAACACTGACATTGTAAGGTGATGAAGCGGAAGCAGAGATGGCTTGTGTTTGGGGTCTGTGATTGCTGGGCTGACCCACCCTCCGGTTCCTGGCCCCCAACAGTGGCCCACTGCAGAGTTGTCAGTATGTGTCCCCAAGGCAGTGGCAGAAGGCTGCTCCCGAGAGAGCCCTCTCCCAGCATGCATGGCTTCTCTGGGGCAGCTGTCTCATAACAGGAGGAAAGGGAAGCGCTTGGTATACTTTATTCATCACATAGGACAACTCTTGTGATTTAGTGTGCTTGAGGAAAAAAAAGGACATTTCACTCCTCACACACCAACATGAATCACCATGTCTTTGCACCCCCTGCGCTCTCCCTCTTTACCGCTCCTCTCTCTGTCCTCCTCTTTCCCACCAACATGCTGGATGCTCAGCCGTACAGCTAACATGCAGAGAGAGAGAGGGAGCGAGAGGGGGAAAGAGCGAGCGACCATAAGAACTGTGGCAGACACGGAAGGCAACAACGCAATAGAGAGAGTGAGAGACAGAGAAAGGGAGAGAGAGAGAATGAGAGAGCCGACAGAAGAAAACACTGACACACAGGGAGGCAAGCTTTGACAGAGATGATGTGAGTGCTTATTTCTCTCTCCTCCTCCTGTTCCCTTGTTATTTGTCCCTCTGTCTCCTTTTCCCCTTCTCTCCCTCTCTCTCACTTTCCCTCTCTCTCTCTCTCTCTCTCTCTCTCTCTCTCTCTCTCTCGGCCTGTCTATGTCGATGCATCTCTCCCAGCCTGTTTCGCTCTACGTTCTCCCCCTCTGTTTCTCCATTCATGCGTTCCGCTTCGTTTATGGACAATGGTAGAAGAGAAAATGAGGATCAGGAGGAGGGCAATGGGACTATGTGCATGCTTCTCTATGTGTGTGTGCATGTGTGTGCGTGTGTGTGTACGCGCGTGTGTGTGTGAGCGCGTGTTTACGTGTACGTGTGTGCATGCGAATGTGAGCGCATAAGTGTGACAGGAGGGAGAGGTTGACTTAAGGGTAAAGTAGGTAGGCATGATTAGGCAGGAGAGAGGGGCAGAGGAGAAGAGAGGAAAGGTTGAGGATGAGAAATGGATGAAGGGAGTAGAAGAAGTGAGTGGTACAAGGGGATGACAACAATCTTCATACTATGATTGAGATAGAGGGTTAGCAGGTGTGGAGGAAAAGTACGGAAGTTACAGATGAAAGGACTTCCAAAAGGAGAGTGGTTCAGGGTGGTAAAGGTGAAACAGGGTAACAGGATGAAAAGAAAAAGAGAGCGTGAATGAGAGATTGACAGAGCAAGACACCTGTACGTATTGATTTAATGGGTAGACGACACAGATGAAGACAGCAAGATAGTGCAAGAAAAGAAAAGAGGGATGTTTACAATTAGCACTTGTATGAATACATGGGATTATAGCAGTTTGATCCACAGGCCAATCAAATTGTCACTACTTTATTTCTCAGAAAAAATACTGGTTATCAGAACAACATATTTTGTTTATAACATTGCCACAGTTCCTGAAATAAATTTACATTGTAATCACCTTATAACAAATATTTGTGTATTTAAGTTTTGTCCTGAATTTATGTTGTGGCTCCACACAATGATATCGTTATTAATGGCCCTTTAGTTATGCATTTCTTTTAATATCTTCATTGTACCTTTATTACCTTAAGTAACATTACATCGCCCATCAGAGGTCATTGTATTTCTTCTCTTTTGTGTGCTTGTATTTTCTTTTTGAACCACAAAAAATGGATTAATTGAATAGCCCTTATTTTTACCTCTGTAGGGTACTGCTGACCCTGTTATGTCAGCCAATTCATTTGTAACTGTCATACTGTCATATTTTTAAATATGCATCTAAATTGGGACTAATTTAGGAGAGAAAAATTAACTTATTTATTATAACTAACTTATTTAAAATGAAATCAAGTTTATTTTGACATACCTAGTAATAAAATGGCAGTTCCCAGGCAAATTTTAAGTGTCTGTCCTACCAAACAGTTTTGATTTGATTTCCAGAGAATGACTGTTGAGACCTTTGCATCATGTGTGAAATTCTTCTACTGTAAATAATTACTACCTTTGTCCAGACCAGGAATGAAAGTAGATATAATGTGTGTTACATAGAAATTGTCAGTATAGCCCAAACCCACCACGTATTGTGAATCAATACACACTTGAATATGATTGGTTAGAACAGATTGTAGTGATGTCGAATGGGAGAATACCTCTGTAATTTTCAAAGAATACATCTTTATGAATGGGAAAATGCTTGAGGAGAGACAGAGAGGCCAATGTTGCCTGACCCATCAGATACACCACAGTGTGACTCATGAAGAGAGAAGGAGAGTTGACAGGTGCAGTAGGGTCTGACTCCTCATGTTGTAGTAGTTTGTATTAGCAGTGCTATTTTCAATGGTCCTTCAGACTAATAGTTTCATGAACATATGTGATTTCATTGTCATGACTACATACAGTTCCTGTCTTCATTTCTGTGTGACTGTGTGCGTGCTCTGCTGTATGTGCGTTCACTGGCTGTCGTTGGCCAATAGGCATGTACGTGTGTCAGCAGAGGGGAGAGGAATGGGGAAATTAGCTGTTTGTATATGTGCAATCTGCCAATAATCCCACCCCCAGTCTCTCTTTCTCCTTATCTCTCCATCCCTCCTTTCCCCCTCCCAAAATTACCTCATTTTCTCGCTCCCTCTTTTATGTTAAACCACCTCTCTCTCCCTTCCCCCCTCTTTCTCATACACTCCCTCCCTCTCTCTCTCTCTCTCTCGCTCTCTCTCTCCCTGTCGCAGTCACAGAACCATCTCTCTCGCTCTCTCTTTCTCTCTCTCTCCGTCTTAAGTATGAAGGGTCTGGGAGCGCTGGGCCCTCGCTCTCTCTCTCTCCGTCTCTCTCTCCTCCTCTCCTCCCCTCTCGCGGCTCTCTCTGGCTGTTCACTCGCTGGAAGACGAGGAGGAGGAGGAGGAGGGGGGGGAAATGGCGATGGGGGGATGCGGAGAGGGGGATCTCTCTCTCCCTCTCTCCCTCTCTTCTTCCTGGCCGTCCCTAGGCCCCAGAAACAGGAGCGTTTGGTTCATTTACAGGTAGTGGCTCTTTTATTTACCAGCTATGGAGGGAGGGAGGGAGCGGGTGATGGAGAGAAGGGGAGAGGCAATGCATGTGTGAAGACATGGATGGGTAGATGGATAGATAGAAATACAGCTGGATAGGCCGATCGGTCGTATTATGGTGCGCATATGCTGTATGTATGAGGGTCTGCGTTTGTATGTTTCTCAGTGCGGGTGTGTGTAATGAATGAGAGATTCCGAGCCCTCTGCATGTACCTTGCTGTTTGTGTCTGTACCTCCCCTCCCATGCATTTATAAATCCCGGTGTCTCTCCCTCTGAATCTCTGAATTTCAAAATGTCAGCATGTAATTTGTGCCTTTATTGAATGTACTGGTTGGCGAGGATATGAAATTGCTGATTTTCAGATTGGCAGAATACTAGGCGTGAGCATGTGTGTGTGTGTGTGTGCGTGCGTGCGTGTGCGTGTGTGTGTATGTGTGTGTGCATGTGTGCTTGCGTGTGTGGATGGAGCTGCGTGGTCTCTGAACTGCTGTTGAAAGGAAGAGGGGTAGAGCAGGAAGGAGAAGACATTCTTAAACGCTTTGCTATTGATGCTGTTGCTTTGCTTCATCCGCCCTGGCACAAAAGGAGAAAGAGAGAGAGGAAGAGAGAGGGAGAGGAATGGAGAATGGTGTGTGTATGTGTGTGTGTGTGTGTGTGTGTGCGTGTGTGTTTACAGTGTGTGCCCTAATGAGAAAGATGGAGCTGCCCTCCTCTATGTACGCAGGCAGCAGAAATAGACAGCGCAAGAGAGATCACGCTGTTGTACAGTGTGAAATAGGAGTGTTAGGACACAGACACTGAGTGATAGACTGACAGGAAAAGACACTGAGGGACAACAAATACTGTATTCCATTTACTAAGATGGGTCCACACAGGTCCTAGACTACCACAGCTAGAAGTCTAGCTTTTAAACGACCAGCATGGTTGAGTGTTTGACAGATAGATTGCAGTACGAGGAGAAAAAATGAGGTAAAAAATGTGAATGTAAACATTCTTTATCAGTTGAGGGTTGATTGGCGAAGCCATTTTCTTTATTGTGTTGCATTATGTTTGCAGCCATGTAGAATGCCAGGGATGGCTCTGAGTTTCAAAGAGCAAGAAAGACAGAGAAAGAGGGAGTGAGTGAGAAGGACAGATGGAGAGAGGTGGTTCAGTGCCAGCATACAGTAGGATTATCAGTGAGCGTGTACTGTAAATTACAGTAGAGACAATACCTAAACACTTAAGTCTACAATTGACTGATTGCCACTGAAGTGACACTCAGTGGCTGGGAAATGCACTGACTGAGTCATTGAGCGATTGATTGACACACTGACTGGCTGAGGAACAAGATGATCAGGTGTTTGATTATGTACACAGGAAGGAAGACAGGAACCCATCACAATGGCTAAAAACATGTCATTAGCAGAAAGAAGGAAAGTGATACCCAAATTGAACCAGCGTATGGTTTGAAGATGGGAATTTACACGTACCAGTGTTTACGTAAACAGCGTTGCTTTGCCATCCAACTGTGTTTTGACAAGTTGTTTGCTGTAATCGATTACAGAATCCTATTATTCATGTCAACACTGCACTCTCTCTCTTTCTCTCTCTCTCTCTCTCCCTTTCTGCTAAACACTGCAGTCAAACCCAGAAATGTGGCCTTAACATCTGCAGAATCAGAACTGTCATGCGACAAGATCAGCCCAGCTTCCTGGATTTCACATCTCCATATTTTAGAATAATCTGAACCTCAGCTTCAAATTGTGCACAAAGACACTTAATGAATACAAATATAGAGTGCTGGCCACCTGGCCTCCTTTTATTCCCCACACAAAGCAAGGTGGTGCTGCCATCGATTGGGCCAGTCTCACTCAGGAACACAACTGTGTGACACAAACTTTAAGGATCAGGCCACCAGGAAGTGTGAGATACCACTGCCCCTTCTGCTTGTGCACGGTTTCATTTATCAAATATTTACCACCTCCGTGTGGAGTCGAACAAAATGGACTGGAGCGGTGAAACAAAAATAGTAAATGCATTCATGTTTTTAAAAAGCTGCCTACATTTCAGAGGATAAGTGCAAAGTTGTCCTTTGACACCCTCTCTATCTGGTTCTCTCTTCCTCTCAAGTATTCAAACTGGCTTCATTAGCATGACAGGACTTATCAAGTGTTGCCAAAGCATTTTAGGACATGAACATATAAGCTCAACCTCCACTCCCCTCCCTCCTTAAAAAAAATAGAAATAATGTGGCGGTGTAGTTATCCGTTCTCTTCCTCTCTCTTCCTCTCTCGGCTCTCTGGTCTATTCTGGTCTAACAGACATTGCAATGTAGCTTTGATTTTTTTTTTTATTATTATTTACAGATATGGTATAGTTGCATATAACTTTCTTATGACTGACCTGTGAAATGGCTGTACTGTGTTTGAAGGTGATCCGATGTTAACTTTACGAGTGTATGGTATTAGTCTGCATTTTTATTACTTTTTTATTTTTCCTTATGTAATACATACAGAAGACAGTTGTGTGGGACAGAGTTTATGGCAGAGGATCATTTTGTCATGGATTTATTTATAAAAATGATTTCTAAGGGTCAAAAGTCTCTCGCACTCTCTCTTGCAGTGACTACATTATTAAGGAGAAGACGGTGCTCCTGCAGAAGAAAGACAGTGAAGGCTTCGGCTTTGTGCTGAGGGGAGCCAAAGGTCAGTACTGACACCTCTCCTGTTTCTCTGTGTTGTCTCACCCAACCTGGTTCTTCTGAACCATCTTACAAGTACACTTCTCTTTTTCTCATTGCCCTCTCACACATTCACACAACCCCTTTTTGTCCATAATATCTCACTCACATACCTCACCTGTTTCTCTATAATGTCTCACACACACTTCTCCTGTTTCTCTATAATGTCTCACACATACATACCTCTGCTGTTTCTCAGTAATATCTCACACATGCACACAACTCCCGTTTCTCTGTAATGTCACACTCACACACCTCTCATGTTAGTGCACAGCTTTACTGTTTCTCTCTATAATATCTCACACATGCACACCACTCCTGTTTCTCTGCACCATCTCACTCTTTTACACCTTTTTCTTACTTACTTGGCTCTTATCGCTACCTATCACCACTGTTTCTGCATCGCCTTTTCAGGGCGAATTTAATGATGGTTATCATAAACATGTATATTCATTATTATGCCCAATCACTTTTACCTCCTCTTTTTCTTTCCACTTTAATTATCTCTTCTGCTCCCCTCTCTCTCCTCTCTCTCTCTCTAGCTCAGACTCCTATTGAGGAGTTCACTCCCACCCCAGCTTTCCCCGCTCTGCAGTATCTAGAATCAGTGGACGAAGGGGGTGTGGCCTGGAGAGCTGGTCTTCGAATGGGAGACTTTCTTATTGAGGTGTACATACGTATAATCAACATGTATATTATGCATTATGAATAAATTAGTCTATTGTGGTAACTGTACGCCTACCATATAACTGCTCTACTGGCATCTCCATTCGGTGTGTGTCATCTGTTTTGTATTATATAATTGTTAGCACGGTTACTTCAGTTTGTGGTCATGTCCAGTCTTTCCGTGCTTAAATGATCCAGCTCTTCCCCCTACTGCCTCTGGGTTTCAGGTGAATGGCCAGAATGTGGTAAAAGTGGGGCACAGGCAGGTGGTCAACATGATCAGGCAAGGTGGCAACAGCCTCATGGTGAAGGTTGTCATGGTTACCCGTAACCCAGAGATGGAGGAAGCATCCAGGAAGAAAAGTAAGTTGTCACTTAGTAAAGAACACCATGGGAGCGACTATACTGGATGAGACTTTGTATTTTTCGGTGCCAATGCTGCAACATCCTTTGTAAATTTGGAAGAGCACAGATTAACTCATGGCATCCGCTGACATGTCTGTGTCCAGTTCCTGTTTCTTGTTTCCAGTGTAGTCCAGTGGCTGATCTGTGCAGTCATTGCACTTGTATGCAGCTATAGCAGGCAGACTGCACATGCCTATTCGGAGTCAGAAGTGGTTCTTATTTGATGAGGCCGGATATACCCAGCCAGCTGAAACATTCTTCTGTGACCACAACGGCTGGCTGACTCTGAGGTGTTAATGGAGTTGATAATATTTTGTAAGATTTCGTTTAAAATGGACAACGAAGCCTTTTACACCAGTCCCCATTGCCTCCATTTCCCAGCATGCAAAGCAAGGTTGTTCATTTAAGGAATGGAAGAAATAGATGGTTAAATATATTCTAGGATTTCATTACTGAGGAGTTAGGTATGGAATTACAAAAAACATTACAAATTATTATTACAAAGCTTCTTACAAGCATTTTTAACAAAAGTTCAACTTTTAGCACGGATTCGTGCTGAAGAGAGGGTGAGGAGCATCTCACACTTTTGTGCTCATCTGAAAACTGTAGAGGAATTGAGTTAAATTGTAATCCTTCTCTCCTTTTCCTTGGCAGTTCCCCAACAGAGTAAAAGACTGACTCCTCCTGCCATTTCAATGCGCTCCAAATCTATGACCTCAGAGCTGGAGGAGATGGGTAAGACATGGAGAGGATGAAAACAGTGCGAGAGTTTGGGGGACAAGCAAAGACACAGCAGTGGGAAGAGGAATGGGGAGATATAAACAGAGTAGTTGATGTTCAGAGAGAGAGAGAGAGAGTAGATACCAGGGCATTAAGGAGAGCTGGCTGAGTATATGGAAGGGAGGGACTGGAGCATTGGGTATGGAAGAGGGGGTCTGAGACAGTGGGAGAGTTTTTATGGCAGGAGAACATAAAAACTTAGAAGGAGGAAGAATAAAAGATTGAGTACTGTAGCAACTTGGATGAAAGAGAGAGGGTAGTGTTGTTGGCATTAGAATATTTTAGCAAATTTACCTCAAAGCTTTAAAAATGGTTGTTCTTGTGTGCAAAACATCCACCCAAGACTTGTGTTTCCACATGTTTTTTGGCAACAAGAAAACAAGTATCAAGTGTTTGGAATAAGTCCCATGTATTGAGGTGAGCAAGGCCTGTGACAGTGGTTGATGCAGCTAAGGTCTACCATAAGCTTCCATCTATACTGAAGTATTAACTTTCCATAATTAACTTTCAATTGTATGCACTCAATGTTTGTTTCATTTGAGGTGCTTGCACAACATGAATTGACATTTTAAATTGGCAGAAAATAAGGTAAATGGTAATGTAGCTAGTGGCCATTGTATAGTTTTGTTACACTTGTGGGGCCATCATAGACCCATACAAGAAATGTGAACAGGAAGAACATTTCAGGGATTATGAACCAACAGGAAACTCAAAGTCAATATGGGAGATCTCAATGCATTTCACTGTTCTTTCAGAAGTTCCACACTGTCACTTCCAGCACCCCCACTACAGGTAACCCCCCAAAATTACAACCCCCCATACCCTTCCTCACTGCCTCCTAACCTGCACCCCCTTAAACCTTACACCAAAGACCCCAAAAACTCCCTGTTACTAAAACTGATAGATAGTGTGTTGCCCTGGTAACACAGTAGGCAGCAGTCAGTGCTGTGGGAGAAGGACGTGGGCCATGGTTGGCACTCTGTCACTCTTGAGCATGCCCAGAAGGGTGCGCAGTTATGAAAATCAAACCAATAGCTCTCATACATCTTTGACAATCATGAGGCACACACATGGATAACTCAAAGAAATCTTTACTATAAGTCTGGAACTGAACAGGGGTCATTGTGTGCCCAACATGTTTTCACTGCTTAACCGTTTACCCTTCCGTTTTCCCTGACACATTAATAAAATCTAAATGATTCCCACCAACCAAAGTGATGCAGAGTAGTTGTATTCATTAATTTGCTTTGTCTTATGCTATTAACCTTGCCTAATGAAAGATGGGAAGCCTGGATCAGACTTAAGGATTTTAACTATTTATAAATTGCTTATATTGAAACACATAGCAAAAGTCCACTGAGATATTTTTATTTAGAATGTCTAAAAAAATACTCTCGACTGTGCTCCAGTTTTCATGGCTCCATGTTTTCAGGCTGTCACAGGATGAGGTGCTCGGCACAGTACACTATATACCTCCGTAAATATAACTCCTTTTAATTCAATAAAACATATCGTTATTTAAGATTCTTTAGCATTTAACACACACACTTATACATAGGGGGTAGACAAAATAAGTGAAACAGAAAACATCATTTGAATATTTATGAACTAATGAGTAGTCGGGCCACCCTTTGAATTCAGAAGAGCATCAGGTCCTCTTAGAATGCCTTTTACACTGTGTTGTGTTGGGATAATAGGCTATTTTTCAAAGAAGAAAGACTCCATTTTTTAGAGATGAAGGAGTTGAAAATCTACTCTGTGTTCTGTATTCCAGAGTACAATAATGTCTATGTTTGGTGATGTCTGGCCATGGAATCATGGTCTTCATCAAACCTCTCTTGAATCTGTTTGACAGTGTGTATGGAAGTGTTATTGTCTGGGAATATGAGGACATGTTTAGGAAAAATGTTTGCACCATAGGGTGCTCTGGACTGCCCGATGCATTCATTGGCAATAGCTGCACAATGCAGAGAAATAATTGTACTCAGTAACTCCAACCAAAGCAGATCCACCACCATGTTTAAAAGTATAGAAGAGGCATTGTGGGTTAAAGGCTTCCTTTAGCCTTCTCCACATAACCCTTTCCAGATGTTGGAGAACCTGGTTCACAGAGACATAGGTTCAGTTTTGTTGGAATTTTTGTGGTTTTTAGCAACTATCCTGTTAGGTGTGTGTCTGTCCCTGTTAGTGAATTCTTACTTGTGACCACTGTTCCCTTGCTGATACGGGTTTGCCTTGCTTTGCGTATGCCGTCCTGATTTTTTCTGCACTGTTCCCCTTGACACATTAAATAACTTTGCCTTTTCTGAGACAGATGCAACAGCGATTTGGGGACTAACTATTTGATGTCTTTGAAATTCTGTTAGATCAAGCATATTGCTTTAGAAACTCACATAATTAAGTGCTGATTTTAAGATGTCTTTTATATCACATTTACATTGATAATTAGCATTGCTAATATAAAACAAATGCAGAATTACATTTTAATTGTGTTTTTTTGTCAATGTACATGTTCAAACTATGTTTCCATTATTTTGTCTTCCCCCTGTATAGCATATACATAGTATGTGCTGCATGAAAATATGGTAACTACATTTTTCAAGCCAAAATCTATTATAATTTTAATAATACCTATAGTTTTCCTATTTACAACTTAATAGGTATGACTGACAGACTGACTCAAGCATGGCACCTCCTCAGTCTCCACAGACACACAGAAAGGTTCCTTCTGTGTATATCTGTTATATTTAACCCCAATACAGTAACATTGCTTTAATGCCATGTACAGTACCTATGCAAAGTTACTGCAATGCCATATGCCTCCCCCGCCCCTCCCCCTCCCCCACGCACACTCCCCATCTTTCCCACTGGTCACCTGCCCTTCAGGTAGTACTGAATACCGAATTATGCACCACCTGACGCAGTTCATCTATCTCAGCCTCACTCACTGCAGATATGGTTCCAGGTGTGTGTGACACCTCAATGACAACCTCACAATCTCCCATAATCCACCTTGTGAGAAATGGTGTTCTAACTCACTTAACATCTCCTTTGTCTCTCTGTTCCTGCTGTTTGGACATCTAACAGTGGAGAAAGGTGAGGCATTAATAAACTGCATTTGCATGATGCTTTTCTGTGCAGAAAGCGTATGAATGATGAGTTGTGTTGTAAAAGCTGTAGTAATAGAGTGAATCATATGATTACAGTAATATGTTAATCACTAGTGGTGGTAGAAGTTGTGTAGCTAAAAGAGTTTCTTCTGTTCGTGTGTTTTAGCTGCTTCTCCTTGGAAGAAGAAAGCAGGTGATGTGTCTCTTCTCTCTATTCTATTTTTAAGTGTGCCAGTTCTAATCGTTTGTGTGGCCTGTGTACTTGGAGCAGAGCTTTTGAACACACTGTCATTGTCGGTATTTTCAAGAGTGGGAAACATTTGTTCTTTTCCTTCAGAATACGAGTCCTCACAAGTTTCGGAGAAGAAGAGGACAGTCTATCAGATGGCACTGAGTAAGTGCCTGCACCCGGCAGCTTCTCTGGACACATGTGGATCCCTGTGGATTGGCTGTGATATGGAGTGCTCAGGCCTGCTCTCTCTGTCTCTCAGATAAACTTGATGAGATTTTGGCAGCTGCTCAGCAGACAATCAGCACCACTGAAGGGCAGGGGCCACGGAGTCATGGGGGGAAGCGAGACAGGACCAGGGGCTTGTTCTCCAATGAGGTATCACTCTCGGTGTCCTTTTGGCTCATTGTGCTCTAGCTTGGGCTGTGATTTGAGTTCACTAACCAAGACAGTTGTCCAGTTAATTCATCATGCTACACTCTGTGACATTATTCAGGTTTGGCCAAATCCATACGGTTTGATGAACTGAACCCAAATCCCACATGGTTTTACCTGTTGTTTGGGTGACTGGCTGTTGATGTGCTCTGGCAGTTGAATATTGTAGCCTAATGGTGAGAAATGTAAGTAGCAGCCAAAAAAGGTTCTGTGTGGCAGTATGTCAAAATGAAAGGTGGGGGATCAGTAAAGCACAATTTATAAGGATTTGTGAGACAAGGATGCTAAGCAGTACATAGCATCTCCAGTGCTAAACATCTGCATCTGAAACCACACTATGGAGTGTAACATTTGAGTGTCCTGGGATAAATAAACTTTGCATTATTAGAGGTCAAAATGTTGCTGACTCTACAATAGCTTTGGCTCAGACACAGGCAAGAATTGCAACTCAAAAAAACAATGCTAAACTACAGCAGTGGACGTCAGACAGCGCTTGAGCTTAAGTGATTCATGTAGCCATCTGCAGGATGATGCTAATGGATTTGCAGCCATACTGTTTTGGAGGATGGTGGATTTACTCAGCTGATACAACTACTTGAACCAAGGTAGAAAATCCCTTCCCTGGGCAACAGCATTGTGTGTGAGACTATAAAAGTGCACATAAAATAATTTTTGGCTGATTATAAATATTTTCAATTACATATGATTTATGGACATGCGAGTACACAATACAGTTTTACATAACTGCAATTGATGATGACTACAGCTACAGTAGTGCAGATTATAAGAGAGAGGTGTTAAATGGCAGGCACACAGCAATAAAAATAACATCCAATTGTCACCAACTGATTCTGAACCATACATTTTTCTAAATTTTCACATGAGCATGTAGTAAAATTGCAGAGGCATATAATTTTAGAAAAAACATCCAGACATTATTTTGTGTGAGCCTATAGCATTTTAAATTATTATTTTTAAGGCTGAATGATTTAATTTTAAGTGTAGCCTACTGAGTATAATGTTTTAAAGCAAGGCATTATTGATTAGGCTACAGGCCAGTGAAAACTGATACATATTTATGACGCTTCAAGAACACAAGCTAATTACAAGTTGGACAATTATTCTTTACTGTACATTTTTTTAACTTAATTACTGACTGTGTTTTGGGAAAATATTGGATCTGGGGTCTGTGTTCAAGACTCTTGGGTCTTTGTCTGAACACCAAAAATATGGATTCAATAAATGTCTAATAGACATGAAATACTTGCAAAATGTTGGAAATGGTTGTGAGTGAGGTACACAAAGTATTCTGAAACAGGTGCTTCTGCACGGGGGTGATTCTTGAGTTAATTCAGCAATTAACATCTCAGCATGCTTAGGATCGCGTACAAAAATGCTGGCCAGGCCTTGTCCCCTGCTCACAGGTCCATAAGGGGAAACCTCAGTGACTTTGAAAGAGGTGCAATAGTTGGGGCACATTTTGAAGGAACTTTAGTGATGAAGCCAATGCAAAAGGCCAGTGTTTCAGATGAAATGGTGTCTGAGGTGATGTGAGCACTGAGGGAAAGACAACATCAGCAAAGGGCAACTGCGGCTGCTAGAGCATACTCCTGCATCCTCATGTCCAAGCATTAGCTTGAAGTGCAGGACTAAACAGAGGAGCAACACTAAATCAACAGACTGTAAATTTCAATCTAGAGTATGAGCAGGCAGTTTGATCAAGACTAGGGACTGTCAAGTTCTCTATAGAGCAGGGTACCATAGTTGGGTTGCAATGCAGAAACCACTCATTACACCCGGAAATAAAAAAATAACATGCTTGCAAGAACAGTGGTATGTGGGGCATATATAGTGGACTAGTTTTCTGAGTTCAATTTCATCATGCTCTGCCATGTTGAAAAATGGATACAGTATTGAAAAATGGATAAATGCACTTGTGGTGTACTACTCACTAGGCCTGCAGGTACGAGTGCATGATTCCAACAGTGAAGGGTTTAGATGGTTCCATAATTGAATGGGCTGCATTTGTCTGGCATGGTTTGGGTGCAGCCATCCCTTTGTAAGGCAAGGTCAAGCTAATCACGACTGACTGGTTTTTAGTGATCACCCCAGGCCTTTGTTGGAGCACCTCGTCCCTGCTGGGAGGGATGTTTTCTTGAATGCACAGAGCACATGCGGTCAAAGAATATCCCTTTAGCCATTAACAGTTGTTGAAAATATTGTGGATATAGCGGGTGACATTCACCATTAAAGGTTGCTGACCTGGTTTCCCAAGATCTTCTTAGCAGTAAGATCATCTTGGCACCCCTGACTTTCTGAGTAAGAATTGCTTAATTGTTTGCCAAAGAGCAAACCACACTTAGGGTAAACGTAGGCCATTTTTGAGTCAATATATGACAATTGTTGTTGGCCTTTTGGGTTGCAAAAAAGCACACCTAAATTGTAGTCACTGACTACAGCACTTATTACAGCACTCATTGGACAACCATATGGGTCATTTGTACTGGGATGTGTCTGCCTCTCCTTTCTGTTTTCATTACTTAATCTTTTTTCTCTGTTTCTTCTGCAGTCTAATTATGACCAATCAGGAATGGGCATGATGTCATCTGGGTCCGGTTTTGGTTATGATCGACCTCAGTTTGTATCAGGCCATGTACCTCAGCACGGTATGATGCTACGACAGAAATCAATCGGTGAGGCTGTCTGTCTGTCTGTAAATCTGTCTGTCTGTAGTTTGATAAGCCTGTACTTTAGCGCCCTTGTATGTGTCTGTAGCATATCACGTCTTTACTGTGCTGAGTCTGTACTGTAGAATATTGTGTTTGTTCTGAATTACATGTGTCTGTACTGTACAGTGCTATTTGTTATAGTTCTGTACTGTACTGTACTCATCTGTCTATCTGTTTGTCTGTCTGACAGGCAGTTACACAGAAAATGGAGGACACTCAAGAACAAGGGACAGACAAGCCAGCCCTTATAGATACATACAGACGCATAGAAACATACAGCTAAAGCCATTTTTTAAATGTTCACCAAAATCACTACAGACGGTGAATGAACTATATGGACAGACAGACACCAATGCAGGTCTTGCAAAATGATCCTTGATCTGAAATCAGCTACTCAGTTTAGTATATTTGGTGGTACTCAAGATTATCACCTAGGTGGCACATCCACCTAAAATACTGGTACTTGAAGCTGTGATTAACGATGTCATTGTATGGCAGAGGTATCATTGCATCAAAAGGCGTGGGGCTACTATATGGTACGAGTCACTCATTGATTATAACCAATTGTATCACAGCTAATTGTAGTCCTTCTCATTTTTGGTGTCATGATACCTCAGCCCCCGTCATCGGCCTGCAGCCGTGCAAAGTAGCTTTGAAATTCCTAACCATGTGAATTGAAATGTATTTGACTGAAATGTATTTGTTTCCACCCCAATCCACAAGGCATCACAGCTGACTCTCAATTTCACATTTCACGTCAGACATGATTAGATCAGTGTTAGACAGTGACTAGTTACACCATCAAGGGTTAATTCCTCAAAGCTTTTCAGCATGGATCAGCATTGTGATGTGGTTAAAGAAGAGTGTCAGCAACATTAAACATGATTGACCTGTACAAATTTACAAATTTAATAAATATTAGTACAACATGATCCAGCTGATTCATTGCTTGCCAATTGCTGTAATTTGTTTTGCTCAACATGCAATTCGTCATTAGAGACCACCTAGAACACAACAATGTTTTATCATTTCAAATATCAGTTTTACAAAGATTTGGGGGGTATTCTCTGATTAAAAAGTGAAGCAGCAGCTTAGGAAGTCTTAACATTATTTACAATCTGACAGGGGCATTTATCAGTGCTAATATTTCCTTTGCACAATGAATAACAAACCACGCTTGAAATACGACCTGTTGTCCTTTTATTTAATCACAATTAACTTACAAAAGGTCTTCACAAGACAAGATTGCAGGTACCAGATCGTGTTCTCTTGGTTTTACGTCTTGTATTTTTCACAAATATAAGATTTTGGCTCAATATAAGACACACAGTGGCCATTATTGACAGTTCTCCTTTTGTGATGCTATGACTTTAGTGCATTAACGACAGTAACGTAAACATTGAGAAAAACCATAAACTGAAAGGTGAACTGTGTTCCTCAATAAGATTTTTAAAGTCTTCATCTCCATCGCCTTTCTTGTCTGATCATGGCAAACTCTCACTGTTGTTGTAGCAGTGTTTGAAGAGGAGGATGATCTGTTCGCCTCTTCTCATCCTGCCACTGCTTCTCACAGTCTGTTACAGAATGTTTTACCATGGAAACAGCGTTGACATGTTCAGAGATACATTCCCATATTTGTTTTCTTTTTTTTGCACATTTATCAAGGTTCTCCAAATAATTATAAAGACATCGCCACTATCTACTCCATTCATGCACTGTGCTCAATGGCAGAAGACTTTGGTTTTCCAAAATGAAAAACTTGTTTGTTGCTCATCACTGTAGATTTCTCAATGGATTTCTCAAAGTTCCTTCTCAATCTTTTAGAACCATACATTTTAGTTATAAAAGATCAATTAGTGTAATGGTTCCATTGGTCAGTTGTATTACTGCAGAATGAATCATTGCGCCAATGTCAATAGTACACTGCTTATGGTAAATTGTTCATGAGTTAGCCTAGTCTAGCCTATACTTTAATAGCCCAGTTAGCTATCACCACCAGCTTTCATTAATAACCAGTACTGTGTCATCACACACTAACCTTGATCAGATAAAAATGAATTATGGACCTTCAGCAAGCTCAGAAATTTCTCAAAGCAGAAAAGAGTTTTGAACTCAGCCACGTGTGATATCTTTTCTCTTAACTTGAACTTTATGCATATCGTGTCAGTAGTATGTTAGAGAAAAGTGTCAGCATATATTATTGTCAAATTCAATCCAAATGCTAAAAAGCTTAATTTGTGGTAAATAGACAATACAGTTGACTAAAGACAACTATCAGTAGCTAGTATTTATTATTAAAGGCAGAGTCAATGAAGTATTCTCTAAGAAAAACGTTTGTGAGCACTGTGTGAGCGGTTGGAACAGGCAGACTTCAGGTACACGATCATCTAGAGGAGCTGATCCTTCAAGGTGGGAAAAAGAAAACCTGGCAATCCCATCCCTTCCTGTGTGACACTGGTTTAGTCTCAATTTAATACCATACAAAAAAATAGTCACACATAGAAAACCAGTCCTTCAGCTTGGTGGGGTATTCCGTAATTTTTAATCTATTTGTAGTATTAGCTTCCATGCCCCATGCCCTTCTGCTCAATAAAAACATAATGCTGTTTTGATATCAAAATGGTAGGACATTAGGCTATAAAACCTGAGGGTCAATTACTTTGGTAAATAAAATTTTTAGAGTTCATATTTAAAATTCAAGACCTCTTATGCCTCCTTTTCTCAGAGTTAAATGAATCCGTGCAGCATTTCCTCTCTGTTTATCCTATCATTTGTCTCTCAAATGTGTCCTCTCTCTTTCCCCCTGTTTGGTCCATCCTTGCTTCTCATACTGTGACCTGATACAGGTGTGACAGAAGAGGAAAAGCAGTACCTCCATCCACCGGCTATGAAGTTTTCACGAAGCCTCTCAGTCCCGGGCCCGGATGATATTCCGCCTCCCCCCACAACTGCCCCACCAGAGCCTCCCTTATCTGCAGGCGCTCACTCAGGCTGGAGGGGAAAGCAGTCTCAACAGCCCCCAGGATCCGCACCCCAGATCTCCCCAACGTCTGCCCACTACCAGCTCTACTCACAGGCAGTGCACTTTTCCCAAACGGGCAGGGACAGAGGTGGGACTAGTGGGGGATCCGACCACCCGCACCCTTTCCATCCCCAACAGAGCAGGGCTGCATCACGGAAAGGGTACATGGGGGACCCTTCGGCTGCTGGCAGTGCAGGTGGGAGGGCGGCAGGTTTGAGGAGGGGTTATAGTAACGCTGTTCCCCCCTCCACTGCGGCTGCCATGGCCCAGCAGCAAATGTCCCAGCAACAGCAGATGCCCAGAGTGGACAGGAGCAACACTGGTGCTGGAGGGGGTGGGGGAGTGCCCAAAGGAGGGGGCAGAAGAGGAAAGGGCCCCCTGGTGAAGCAGTCCAAAGTTGAGGATGGAACCAGGCCAAGCCATGCTCTGAGCAAGGCCCTCCCAGAAAAGAGCTCCATCCCCATCCCCACAATCATAGTGAAGGCCCCCTCCACCAGCAGCAGCGGCCGCAGCAGCCAGGGCAGCAGTGTGGAGGCAGAGCCGCTCCCAGACACCGACTCCAAACCCGCTCCCGGTGCTCCCGCAGGTCCCGTAACCTCCGCACCGTCCTCCACACCTTCCCCTCTGCCTCTGTCCTCTCCAGCTCCCTCTCCGTCTATTCCTCCTTCTCTTCCTTCTCTGTGCACCCAGGAAAACCTGGACTTCACCAGTCAGTTTGGGGCGGCCATTGTGGGGGCAGCCCGCAGAGACAGGGAGCGATTCCGTGAGGCGAGGAGGAAGAGCGCATCCTTCTTTCTCTCAGCCGAGGATGAGCTTGAAGCAGGGGTGGGAGTAGGGAGGACCCAGGGCTCACAACAGCATAGTTCTGAAATTGACACCCCCTCCCCTCGTCTGCGACCATCCAAATCCATAGACGAGGGTATGTTTTCTGGGGACACCTTTATTCACCACACACGCAGTATGCCTCCAGCATTTGGTCTGCCCGAATACTCCTCCCCAGCCCCTGGGGGCGACTATCAGCCCAAATCAGTGCCGGGTGATTTCTATGGAGCAGGGAAGCAGCCAGCCACGACCTTTATCCACCCACTGACAGGAAAAGTACTGGACCCCTCATCCCCGCTGGGTCTGGCTCTGGCAGCGAGAGAAAGGGCTCTGAAAGATGATGGGAGGATTCGGAGGGAGAGCCACTTTGGGCGCCAGCTCTCCAGCGTGGGGGCTTTCCCCACCACTGCCTCTGCTGCCCCGGCCCCCCTCCTGCCCCACATATCCCCCTCTTCTGCCGCCTCACCTTCACAGTCCTCTAGCTCCTCTTACCTCGTCACGTCCTCCTCCCTGGCAGCCACAACTCCGACCATGGGCCGCCCACCATCCCCGAGGATACTGCGTGGTGCTGGGGGATGGGGAGAGGAGGGGACCGAAAAGGAAAAGGAGGGCGGTCCCAGAGAGGGGTTGAGAGTACGATTTTCAGAAGACAAAACAGTCCACACGCATCACTTTCAGTCCGAGCAGTACTCAAGCTACAGAGAGAAGGAGCGGGAGAGGGAGGGGTACGGCAGGAAGCAGGAGCAGCAGCCCACGCCTCAGCCCCTCTATCCATCCACCCAGCAGGCCCCACCTCGTCGGCCATCTTTCTTACGGATGGAAAGCGATGCCAACGCCTACGTCTTGTCCCTAACACCTCCATCCCCTCCCCCTGTGGCCCCAGAGCGCACACAAGGGGGTGGATCAGGAGAGGGTGGGGGCTCAGGGCTGATGGTGCTGCCCCCTCCAGCACCCTCTGTAGATGCAGATGACGAATTTGTTTTTGCCGACCCCCTGCCCCCACCCCTTCAGTTTGCAAACAGTTTTGACCGTGGACTAGGAGGGCTATCAGGGTACAACCAACAAGGGGGGATGATGGCAAACAACCTGCACTCATCCCAGAAACCCGCACCACCCCCACCTCCTCCGCCACCTCCCCCTCCAGCCCCCCAAAAAGAACCTTTCATAGGAGGTTTCTCTCCCCACACCCCCCTCCCTTCTCCACAGGCTGGGGACTCCACCGCATCCAGTCTCACCTCCTATGACAGCGAAGTGGCTAACCTTACCCAGTCTGCACCCTCCCCTTCTCAATCATCCCCCCACCCTTTACCACCTCCATCCCCCTCCACCCTTCAGCCTGCTGTATCCGAGTCATCTGCACCACCCTCCATCTCTCCACCTCCCCCAATATCAAGCAACCTCCACAGACCCTTCCCGCTGACCCATTCTCAACACCTTTTCAACAGCACACATGCCCCGGGCCGTTCCTCCCCCACCCCTCCGCCTCTATCCACTGTACAGCCCACCGTACCACAGACATATCGCAGCCCCTCCCCCAGTGCTAATTCTGCTCCAGACCGAGGCCCCGCCTCTCTGCCCACAGCTGTGTCCCAAGCAATCACCACCGCCAGCACCCCTCCGACCACCACTACTGCCACCACCTCACTCTCAGAGCTTGCTGTCACCACCACTACCACCACTGGGGGCAGGACAGTGGACCATCCCCCACCCCCCACCAAGAGTGGAGAGTCCCAGGAGACAGTGGTGGACTCTGGGATTGAGGAGCTGGACAGTCGCAGCAGCAGCGACCACCATTTGGACAACATCTTAGGAATGGGGGGAGTGAGAGGAGAGAGGGGCGAGAGGGTAGGGGTCGGAGAGGGAGATCGAGGGGGCGACCTCCTAGATTCCTACATGACTTGCTTGGATGGGCAAACGTTCGAAATGCACAATGCCAAAACAGCCAGCTCCACCTACCCGAAACTGCAGCGCTACAGGGACAGTGGGAGTGCAGTATCAGAACTACGCAGACACACCAGCACCGCACCAGCCTCCTTCCGCTCCCAGAGACGAAGAGATGAGGAGGAGGTGGAGGTGGAGAGGCCAGGGAGAGAGGAGAGGGAAGAAGTGGGGGATGTGCAGGACAGTTACAGTGAAACACAGAATCTGGGCCGTCCTTCATCCCTCTACTTTGAGCGGCCTCGCACACCAGAGGTCAAGCCCCCCTGGGGTGAGGGAGGCATGGGAGGGGTGGGCGAAGGGGTAGAGGAAGGAGGAGGCCAGGCAAGAGCTGTGTTTTTGGAAGGACGAAAACTACAATCCCCTCTCTCCAGCATGAAAGCTAGTATCATCACTGAACTGAGCACCAAGCTGCAACAGATGGGAAGCAAAGGCATGGAGGGTTGGGGAGGTCAGAGGTCATTGAGCAGACACAGGTAAGGTTTTGGTGTATGTGCTTATTGCTATGCAAACTGGTATTACTTTGTGTTCATCCCCTGTTGTTCCACTGTGCCAAACCTGCATCTCTTAATTTCTACATTGTGTGTAAATCTATACCTCACTATGCATATGTATATGATGTGATACAAAGAGAATGACTTTAATGCAGTATTGTTAAGACGAGTTTGCAAGATAGAGCTGTCAAAGTTACTGTGAATCTAAGCTTCATGTCTGTAAAGTTTACACACAGTAATGAGCTGTTAAGGTAAAATGTGGTGCACAATAGTCTTACAGTGTGTGCTGCCATCTGTGCAGTAATTAAACAGTAATTTCCTCCTCTGCCAGTGTGCAAACATTGATCAGCAATGTATATTGTTTATATATGTGTAAGTTTATGTAACTACAGGTGCATCTTTACGGTCCAGTAACTCAGGGATTTCTGTAACTCTGTTTTTTATTAGACTGGGTAAAGACATAAGAAATAGCATACAACATCTGTAAGGAATTAAATGTATCTTGCTGTCAGGTTTCCAGTACATTCATAATGTGGCCTTTCAGCCTACAGCAGACATGATGAACAATATTTTGCATGTGTCTTCGTTTAAAACTCTTCCTCTCTTTCTGTTTTCCAATTTCTATTGCTGTCTTCGTCTGTCTGTATCTTACAAGACACAGGTAACTGATACATTGTGTCACCCTCCTTTTTCTCACTCATTCTTTTTTCCTCTCAGTCCTTGTCTATACTGGTCTTGGTTAGCAAGCAGTAGGTATGTTTGAGCACTAACGTCTCTCCCCTCCCTCTCTCTTACAGGTTTTCGGAAGATTCTTCTTCTTCTGCTCTTAGCCCGCCCACAGCCCGCTCCCCTTCCCCGTTACCCACATCCCCCTCTCAGCCCTCCCAGCCAGCCCTTTCCCCCACCCCTTCCTCCCAGTCTCCGCTCTATCCCAACTGGACTCGCTCTCCATCTCCCCAGCCCTCAATTGCCCCCTCCCAACCACCACAAGCCCACCCCCCACTCTCCCCATCCTACTCCCCCTACCCTACCTCACCTAAACATCGGGCATCTTATCGCAGCAAAGCCTTGGAATTCCAGTTTATCCCAAGTCGGGAGTCCCGCAGATCCGATTCCCACAATTTACAGAGACGCCGTGCTCCCAGCCCTTTGATCTCTCCTTCTGAAAGGCCTAAGCTTGGCCCACCTCGGCCCTCTTCCCTCCCCATACTCCCCACTGCCCCGCTCTATACCAGCCCCTATGAGCTCCGGGGCTCCATAACCCCACCTTCCCCAGCCAATCCCCTGGGTGACCCCTACTTCACTCACTCCCCCTCTCTTCGCCCCATCTGGGGCTCCTCCCCCAAACTCCTTGGTGGTGTCCCGCTCCCTCTCTCCCACCCACTTCTTGTCAGGTACTTCCTCCCCCCCACTGCATCCACTGCCCCCTCCTGCCTGCCTAAGTTACCCCCACCTGTCATCCCCTCCCTCCTCCAAGCCCTTTGCCTCTAAGCCCCTCCCATACTGGACCAAGTATGATGTGGCGGACTGGCTGGGTTACCTAAATTTGGGCGAGCACAGGGAGAGATTCCTGGACAATGAGATTGACGGCACTCACCTTCCATCCCTCACCAAGGAGGACTATCTGGACTTGGGGGTGACCCGTGTGGGCCACCGCATGAACATCGAGCGGGCGCTGAAGAGACTGTTGGACAGGTGAGAGCAAAGGGGGAAGAGTGAGGGTAAGAGGTGGAGGGGTTCAGAGGAGAGTGCAGTGCTGATACACAAGACAATGAGGGAAAGGGACAGATTGTGTTTCCTAGACTGCATGACATTCCATAGACTCTATATTAATACCCTCATGACCCAACACATGTCACTACCCTCACCCATCCATCCCCCACCCTCCTCTCTCTGTCACCCCATTTACTTCATTTAATTTTCATCTCTTTTTTCCTTTTTTTTTGCTTGATTTGTCCCTCCTTCTTCCTTCATAGGCTTTCTTCTCCTTTCCCTGTCTCTGCTCTTTCCCCTCGAGAGGGACAGACTGAGAGAAGGAGGGATGAGGGAACACAAAGCTGAGAGGAGAGACAGAGAGGGAGAGAGAGTGAGAGGATGGGGAGAAAATGAGGGAGAGAGAGTGAGAAAGAGAGAGAAAGAACACAGCTGCCTCTAATCATGCTGGATTCTGATTCTGATGGAAAAGAAGACTTCACTGACGACAAGGATGATCAACGAAAGAAGAGAAGAAAGGAAGACAAAATGGAGGAAATATATATGCCTGTGCAGGTGCACTGCAGTACTGCCTACTCGAAAAGACACACATTCACAGACACACTGACAAATACACAAACATAAGCACACACCTGCAGACACACACATATCTCTACAAATGTACTACCGCCACCAGGAAAATTACAGACAGACACATTACATGTCTGTCAGCAACAGAAACAAATACCAAACAAAACAATCAAAATAGGTTGAGACATGGGAGGATTTTCTTGACCTGTTTTGTAAGTTTAAGAGATAATCAGGGTATGAGTGAATGAGAGCAAGAGAGAGAAAGAGAGTGAGAAAGACTTACATGAAGCAAGCTATGTATTTTGACCCACAGATCATTGTTTCTTGCACTCTCCTCTGTATTTCTGAGCCTTTTATGAGTATATTAGGAGTTTTAGTATGGAGTAACATGTGTACGAGCACTGCGTATAGAAGGTTTTCCCCTCAGTGACATTATTGTGTCCTTGCTGCAAGTACAGAGGCCTGTAGGAGAGACTTTTATGTATTTACCTCACTATTGGACTTGATGGGCTCTGTTCTGTAAGTGCACTCAATGCACAGTGTGTACTGCGCTATACAATAGCGTTCATACAGACTGGCCTCTGTATTACAGCCTGTAGCAAAAAAGTGCCCACACCAACAATGAAGGTATTACCCACACACACACACACACACACACACACACACACACACACACACACACACACACACACATATGCACATGCACGCACACAAACACATGCACACAGACAATGTACATGCAGACATGTACACTCACATGACTCTTTGAGTTGTGTCAACAAGACTGAACATCTCAAAACACAAACTATATCTACGAACTTGATGGGTTACAAAGAAACAAGAAAGTACAATGAAATACATTTCTGAGCAAAATTAAAGAGAATACAAACAATTTTAAAGGAAGACTTCCAAAGCATTGAATTGACTCAAACACTGACAACAGCCAACATTGAGAATCATGAAATTCTGAACTTGGTGGAAAAGAGAAAGAGAGGATATGGGGGAGGTTGAGAGAAAAAAACGAACTTGGATCAATCGTTCTCTCCCACCCAATCCCCTCACCCCTCTCAAACACTATTTCTATAAGGATACAAAGAAGAATTAATACATGAATATATGGATGGATGGATGTGTGAATCTACACTTACATCTGTTTTGAAGAGACTATTGTTCAAAGCATTTTTGTTATTTAAATGGGTCAAGAGTACTGCTATTATAGAAATTATTATCATTAATGTTATTATCATCATCATTATTGTTATTTTTTGTGAGATACAGTTCCCCTGCTGTGCTGGTGAGGGTGATCTAATAGATTGTTACCATGTCAAAAGTATGATGATTATCATTAATGTAAGTTGTGGTTCCTCATATTAACCTGCTAAGTGAGTGGGCACTCTCACAATGATGCAGTACAATCATTTTAAGTTAACGTAAAAAAGGAAAAGAACAGCACACAGGACTCACTATTTACTTTTATCAAATTCAAATGCTGAGGCCTTCAGGTTTGAATTATACGTATATGGTAACTAATATCTTCTGTACAAAAAACAATTCCGTCAATATTTTTCAGTCAAATGGTGGTGACTTTCCAGCAAAATGTAAAACAAAAAAATTTTGGGCAACCACAGATAAACCAAAACATGCATGTGTAAAGAGATAGACAACAGGGTAAATGAGTGAAGGTTTATACTGTAACCTGGTTTACATTATGGAAGCCAACAGTGATCTGTTGGTTTGAATGGTGCCAATAAAAACATGGTCAAATGTTTATATCTGTAGGTACAATCACAAAGGGTCACCTTCTCTCTCTTTCTGCCTTTTCCCTGATTCTCATACACTGTTGCAGTGATCAACTCAAAAGGGCTCTTCTATCTTCCCCCGTACCTATCCCTGTACATCTATCTGATCTACGGAGCTTGTTCCCTGACTCTTGTTGATCCTGCAGACACAGTCGTGCACCCCTCACACACTCATGCACACTAAGGGGGATTGTACTTTGTCAGTGGACTGAACAAGTTCTGCCCTCTCCCTCTTTTTATGACTATCTTTTCCTATTGAAAAAGGAGTGTGGCCCTATAGGGACATTTTAGATACACATGCGTCCATGTGCACTGAAAGCAGACGTGCACACGCTCATGTGACCTTAGTAGTCCTTGTGTGAAACTATTTTGGGAGAATTATATCATTGAAAAATTCTGAGTTATATTGATGAGTATAATTGTGACAATGATGATGGTAACAATATTAGTGATGATTGTAATAACTGTTCAAGATGTACAATTTTCAAAGTTCTACAGAATCTCTGTCTTCCAAATAAGGTTTAAAATGAAGAAAAGGTACATTTTGTTCATTTATTTACTGAAGTGCTTTCTACACAACTTGTTCCATTCCCTCTGTTGTCTCCCATGGCCAAGACTGCCGGATCTCAAGTCCTGTCCCGACAATGCACAGCTGCCCTTCGTTCAGGAAAACTTACCTTGGTAATAAACTATATTTTGTTACAGATATTCAGCCATTGTGTTATGCAGTTGTTATAATACAGATTCATTATATTAACTAAAGGAACCTGTAGGGTCACCAACATTATCCAGTTGTGGTAGTCTATGACTAAATAAGGTTTTCATTTTAAGACATTACTGTAAAATCATCAGTGTCCCTTATGTTTATTAAGACACACAGTAGGGTGACATATCAAGGGGCTTCCCAATTAATGTGTCATCATATAAAATACACATCAAGGGAGGACTCCTGTTACTGTAACATTGCAAAGAGGAGAGACCTTGATGAAGGGATTGGCCAGGGGGTATAGAAAGCATTACTTTATTTCCTTTAAAAGAATATTTTAAAATTGTAAAAAAAAAAAAGATATGAACAGATGAAAGGCTATTTACAGCTTATATATGTATATGTGATGCACATATACACATATATACATACACATACTATATATGAATTTCAAATGTTTTAAGAGATGACAAATATTAAATATTAGAATTATAATAAAGATGCTGAAATAAAAAGTTCTGAATAAAGTGTTCTGAGTTCTTTTCATTTTATTCCATCAGTCTTTTGAACAATGGCCAATGTTATTCAAAGATGTGTAACTCTGGCCATTACCATTCTTTAGTGCTGTACATGAGTTTTAGATGAATTTTTCTGGAATTGAAGTTTTACTCTTTACTTCATCATGCATACATGATGAAATAACTTATAAATCCAAAGTTGTAATTCATGATTATGACCACTAGATGGCACATGCCATTGTAGAAGACATTTAGATCAAAATCAGGCAAATCAGCCTTTTCCTTTTGAAACTCCCAATAATTTAAAGATGAGCTTGTATTTGCTTTCACTGGGAAGGACTGAACATTTTAGCATTAAGACACTGGTGACCACTGAACCTTGTGCACAAAACATTACTCCTACTATAGCACTGTTTGAATGCGTCATAACTGTTGTTCTCCCACTTAAAAAAATAAATGTAGAGGATCCTGTAGACTAAACTGGCAGCTAGTTTGGATTTAGAGGTTCACAGGTTTAAATCGTGGGAGGGTAAATACTGAGGTTATATAACTGTTGTAAAAATATGGTAGCTGAAGGATGGAAAAAGCAAACTTCTATATTAAAAAAAGGTACAATTGCAAAAAGAAAAAAAAATGCACAAGCAAACTGCAATTTCTTTCATTAAATCCTGGAAATAGAATTCTGTAGGAATTTACATTTAAGTTAATGGATGTACTTACCGCTTCATAGAGATTTAGACCCCATTAGGTTAGAGATAATGTATCAGGGTGAGAAATGGTTCATTTGTGTGAAAATCTCAGGCACACACCAGCCTTCAAGTTGTAGGTCACAGTCTTTTAAAGATGACTCATGTTAACTGAAGCAACACAATATGAAGCCTGATTTTGTAAAACCAGGAGACATCTCAACTCAGCCACTGTAGTGAAGCATCATCAATCTGCTACCCATGGCAGTAGGGAAGACGAGTCTACACAAACCATACCAAAATCAGCAGCACAGACCTGTTGAAGTGCATCTTAACTGATGCACAACAAAACTTGAGCTCATGGATGTTTAGTGCAAATAAACTGATTTTAAAACCTTTCCAGTCCAAAGATGCATCAGATGTTATGTTTAGACACCATTACAAACTCCACACCTAAATGGTTTTAAACTCCCTTGGAGAGATCCTGGCTGTTGGCTGAATCCCTGGATGCAGGTGAGTGGATATGATTACAGCTTGGAATTTAACTGCCAAAATCTGTCATGCAAGAAGCCTGCTCCAGTATTGAGGCTAAATGGCTTCACAAATTTATGCTTTAGCTGGTGGCAGGAATAGTATCAACAGGCAAATTGGGAATACTTGACACAATGACCACATGCACACTGAAAATGGTATATGGTCATGTGTATTTTTAAATGGTTAAACATAAATCTTATACAAATAGCATGGTTCTTTACAATAAGGGGAGAAAATTTAACCATGAACGGTTCTCTCTAGCTTGTTTTCAGTCTACAGAATATACCTAAAGACCTGTTTAAACTGGATTGGACTTTGAAGAGGATTACCTGGAGAAAAATCTTGGGAGTGCATTGTCACTGAAAGCAGTCAAGAATTCATGCTAGTTGCCACAAAAAAAAAAAAAAAAAAAAAAAGACCATATCCTGTGAAATCTTTTCAGGCCACCATTTCAGTTTTTTTTTTTTTTTTTTTTTTTATTTTATTTTATTCTCTGGACTGCATACTATACATAGTACATGTTTTGGGACTCAATATGGATTTAGAGCACACACAAAAATAAAAATAAGACCCCAACTTCTCATAGATTTCATATTTATTTACACCCATGTTGAAAGCAACAAATGACCATACATACCCCATAAATAAAACCCCCATAAATGTTTATCAAGACTATTTTAACTCAGTAACTTCACATGACAAATGCTGATCCACTATACTTAAAGATCAGTGCTGCAGTTCACATTTCACTTCATACCACCGCTGAGGTTAAGGTAAGTGATGGTTACAACTCGTCCTCTCCAAAAAGGCTCCAGGAATCTGTAGAGGTGACAGGGGGAAAAGCAATGACTAATGTGCTTGGGCCAACTCCACAACAAACAGAAGGAACCATTTAAAAATCTCACACACCCATTACTATACTATTAACACTAACCACTTACTATACCAGTAACACTGCTCCAAACCATTCTACACCTGAGCGCATTGGAATTACACTTGCAGGAGTAGTAATGCAATAATAGAACAGGGATGACAGAAATTGTCTTCAGAGCCCAATCTCCTCAGACTCCACCTTGTCAGGGTAGAGCTGCACTTGATCACCATAATAATTCTGAGCCCAGTGCAAAGCATCATGGGAGATGGGCAGAAAACTAAAGTGAGACAATTCATTTCATTTGTAGGCCTACACTACAAGGAGTCTTACCTTTCCGACTGAAATTCAATTTCCACATTTCTTCCTAGGAGTTAAAAAAAAAATCCAATTAGAACTCAACAGGTATGGCACAGAATTTGATTACAAACACACAAGGCCTCAACTCAAACCCAGGCACTCCTCTCCTCAGACTCTACCTTGTCAGGGCAGAGCTGCACTTTTTTCGCCACATGCAGTCAGAGCCCAGTGCAAAGCATCATGGGAGAGTTCTTAAGGAAACAGTTTCCCTCGCAAGAAAATATGGAGTACATTAATCAGAAGCTTCAATAAAATCAGTATGATGTCTTTCAGCCTGTCAAACAGCCCCAATTATTCCAAGATCTGTTAAGGATTGCCAACAAATTTTGCTACAATATTAACCAGTCTGAAATCTCAAAGCCCAGAGTGAAAATTATAGCAAAAGTGGTGGCCGAAACTTGAACAGACGTCTAAGTACATTTAACGTGACATGAGCACAAGCATATGCACAATCGGTCAAATCTTGATTTGCCACATGCCATGGAGTTGTGTCGCTCTGTACTCAGCAATTTCAAATTGATACACAGTAACATACAAGGGAAAACCGTATGCCATTCAAGAACCGGTCATTTATGAGTTCCCAACACGCGTTACCTGGTCCATCAACAAATTTCACGTAACTGCAGGCTCCGCCAAACTTGGTGTATGCATTATGCAAAGCATCGGAGCATTTCTAGAAAATTACCTCTGAGCGGTTGTGAGGGGAAAAAAATGACCAGTTATGCCACACTAATTTAGCCATATATCCAGCAAGATAGTGAGACATTTCAGAAGAACTTCCATATATCTAGTGTCAGAATTACATGAAAATGACGGTGAGCATTTGATTAGACGCAATGTAATTAAGTCTAATTCATGAACGTTACTGGCTTCCGTTTCCGTAAATTTAGTTATTGGCCTGATAGGACCACTTTATAGCAAAGTTTCATGCAGGGCCTGACTAAAGTGAGCAAGGTATCCATTCATTACACCAAGTGTAAATCTTTGTTGCACGTCAGCGGACAAGAAGCCATGCGGGGACAAGTTCAGTTTAACATAACGTCAACAAAACACAAAGTTTACCTCACAAACCCAAACAAACCAACGTTACATTTAAGTTCATATTTGCAACAAGCTACAACGTCAAACATTCTCATTATTAGAACCAAGTTCACAACGTTATGAACCAATGCATTTGCACGTGGATGGCAGTCCATTAGCGAACTGGGAACCTAGCTCAGTTTTATCATTAAAATTTTGGATGCCAACTCACATGATGACAGCATTTGACCTGGTGTTCATGTGACGTTTGCTACAAAAGAAAAATAACTCAGTTTCACAGGAGTAAACACAGACCGTAAACACTTACATTTCGTTCTTGCACTGCACAACCACACAACTCGAACCGTCCATTTAAAAGACACAAAATCTGAAAATGGCCGAATATATACGACGTTTCCAGGAAGGACCCCATAGTGTTACTTGGGGTTGCCCGTCTGAATTGCCATTTTGAAAATACTACTTTTTTTTCGGAGTACAGGCAGAGTATTCAGAGGATTCGCTTACTTGTCATAACAAGGACCCTGAAAAGGTTGTCCGAAAATGTGCCTGGCAATAAATTAACTAAATGGCAAGTGAAAAAACCCCAAAAATTCACATTAATTCCCGAGAACTATCTATAAATAAGCCTGCTCAATTTTCACACAACATAGTATTGTTCTGTTTCATTGTCCAACTTACTGGTTGGTAATTTGGCCAACATCTTTATTTGAAATGTCATTGGGCAAATGCATCTACTTCTTTTTTTCTCTTTTTCTAGCCCCCCTTGTCTACCAGATGTAACAGAGTGCTTTTCACAGACACTGAGTTTTCAGCAACCCCACCGGAAGTTAGACACAGCTGTGGCTGTAGCATGACCCAGGACCCACTAGGGTGGGTGGGTGTGGAGGGGCAGTTTGAGCAGAAGTTATGTACTGATAGTAATTTTTGTTTCATCACGCAAAACAAAGTGTAATCCCTTGAGGACCAAACCTCAAATGACAGTTTTAAGCAATGCAAACATAACCTGCTTGGTTAATCATAAAGAAAACTTTTTGCTTTGATCTACCCTAACCCTGCAGATATTCACTCCTCTTCTGTCATTTTCTGGTCTTACTGTCCTACTAGCAACCAAGGTGAAATTTTTTTCTCTCATACCCCTACAGTAAATAAAGAAATGCATTTCTTACCATAAATTTTTACTTGGAACCAAATTTCTAAAAGCAGTACTAATTCAGAAACAGGTACATTTTTCTTGACGTGGAAATAGAAGGATAGAGATAGTTTATCACTTGCTTTCATAGAAGTGTTTCAATGAAACTCTTTATGTTGCTTTGAAAGCTTTTGCTTTTGCTAAAGCTCATTTTCTTCTGGAGCTGCTTGTGTAGTTTTTTCATTTGGATGTCTGAAAAATGTGACAGATGTTTGCAATGCAAACAATAAAATAAAACCAAGACTTTAACTGAACTTGACATTCCTCTGAAATGTGAAGTTTAGAATTACATTTTGATATTGTACAACTGTATCAGCCCCAACTCATTTGTTTAAGATTTAAGCATTATTTTTATGTTTTCTGATTTATTGTGGAACTTATTGATAACTGTTAAACATTTTCCTTTAGTCGTCTGCCAGATTATTTTCATAATATCTACTTTTGACATTACACAAGGTCATCTAAGGCAAATACACATAGGAATGATAATCAATGAAGTGCTGAAAGTGCTGAAAGCTCTGGGGTTTGTCTCAATGCCACATACACACACTAATTGGTTAAGTGGACACTATGTTACATTTGCACAGCATTGTGACTGATGGAGGGTTAAATCTCAGGGCCAAATACACACGGATACTAACTGCCTGGACAGTACAATTCATTAACACTGTACTGAGAGAAGGAGAGAGAAAGAGGGAGGGAAGAAGACCAGTTTCCTGCAGCTGTTTTTGTAGTTAAGTCAGAGAGAGAGAGAGTAAGAGAGGGAGAGAGAGCCACATCATCTGACACTGACAAAGTGAGCCAAGCAGCGAGGGAGTGTGCAGGGGAGAGCGAAAAGGAGAGGGAGAGATTGTCCGAAAAAGAAGAGGGGAAGAGAGAAAAAGTTAACCTAGAAAAAGAGCAAAGAAAGAAGCTGACAGTGAAAGGTAGGAAACTTTTAATTTCATAAATGAATTGAAACCTCGGATGAATGTATTTCTCCATTTGAATGCATTTCAGAGTACTTCTGCTACTGTCAGTCTCGATCCATATTTTCTCTCTGCGGTGTTCCTGACAGTAGGACCATGTGTGTTGAATTATGTGTGGCATACAAAACAGGGGCGAGCACTGGTGGCAGAGAGGGAGTGAAATGGGCTGAGACGGGAGTGAGAGACACACATTAAATCACTTTATTGAAGACCATTACTCCTCTGTCAGCGGGTAACTTGTGAAATTCATGTTACCATGACAAAAATAAGTTATAATATTTGTGGATTGGTTCCAGGGACTTGTACTGAAGACTTGGCATTCTGTAAAAAAATGCTTCAGTTTTTCTAGCAACTGAATATTTGTTTGAACTGTTTTATAGTTCAGAAACTAAAATTGTCAACACAAAATTATACTGTGATTGCATTTACATTTAAAAATGATTTACTCAAAACTTAAGGCATACTTGAACAGCATAATGTGCAACATAGTCACCACTGTTTTATTATTGTATTATGCTACCAAATGTTTTACCGAAACATTTCTAGTCGATTTAGCTGCAAATTTACCATGTAAAGTATTATATAGTTTATATACAAATAAAACATGGTGTAAAAGCAACTATTTTCAGAAATGTTAGATTTGCAACAATCAGAAACTGGAAGACAGTTGGAGATTATTACTGTCCCATTCACTCCTCATCCTTTTGCATTAACCCTGCTCTTTTGGCCAAGGAGGGATAGTGATGGAGGAGAGAGGGAGGAGGGAAGGAAGAGGAAGTGGGATCAGAGGTTAAGCAGGACATAATACATTACATTCTTAACCTCAGGCAGATCTGAGGGATGGAGTGGGGACTGGCTAATTACTGCATGCTGCCTGAATGACCAGCTGAATACTGCAGGACACTGCTACTGGCTCATCAAAGTTTCACTATGTTTCAATGACTATCAGAAGCAAACTGCAATATCTAAACACTGCATGTGTAGAGTCACGGGCTTGACAATACACAGTGGAAACACAAAACACAGCTGAGACAGCTGAGAGTAGGGGGGAGACTGGGAACAAATCAGGGCTATAATTCCCCCTTTATTCTCTCATGTTCAGCCTTGAGATGGGTGGTTGTTGGGTGATTTCACGCTAAAGGGGAAACTGAATGGGGAGTACTAGCACTAGTATATAATTGTGTGTCTGTGTGTGTGTGTGTGTGTGTGTGTGAGAGAGAGAGAGAGAGAGAGAGAGAGAGAGATTAGCAACATATATTTTGAAATATTACATTCTTACAAAGAATTCTAACTGAGAATTTAATTGAATTAAGACAGCATACTATATGTGTGGGTGCTCATTAACACAAATCTGCATGCATATGCATTCAACTTTTGAATTTATTTGTATGTGTCTGTGCATTTGATGTCACAATGTGCACATAACAAGTATCAAGAGAATTTACTGTAATTGTGAATTGATTTCATACAATATACTGGGGAAAGAAAACAAAGCTATTCATGATAATGTTAATTATGATGTATTCCGTCATATCTTAATATTTCTCATTAAATTATATAGACGTGGTCAGCACTCACTGCAGCTCACTGTTGTGGATGCAAGGGAGTGCCGTCTGTGTTTTTCTAACCTAAATAAAAGGTTAGAGGGAAAGACCTGGAAAAAGAAAAATACAAGAGTAGCCCAGCCAACTGAAAGACTGTGTGGGAGACAGCGAAACATGACCTTTCCCCCCTTGTTTATTTTGGGAAGGCTAGAGTTTCACAGATTGGAATGCTGGGTGAGGGCATTCTATTCTGGCTGTCAGATTCCATCTCTAGAATACCAAGCCTCTGACTGAAGGACTATATACAGTGTATCAAACTACCCCTTTCTATCTGTTCCTCTCTGTATGTCTGTATGCCTCTATCAGATAAACCATCTTTAGTAGTCTACAACTATATATTGATCTCTCTCTTTCTTCATACTGACTAAGTGAATATATACTGAGGAGCATACAAACTATAGCATATTCAGGCATATATAGTATGTATACAGTTTCGAAGTACCAACATTAAGAATATTGTAACTACAGGTTCATGTCAATTAAATTTTTATTCATTCAAATCAGAAGCCATTTTTCTGTGCATTTATTGAATTTTGGTTGAATTGTCAGAGGTGAATTGAAACGGAGTTCACCTTAACACTATTTGCTCTTTCCCCCAGTGTTTACACATTTTTGAATGATAGACTGACTGGTTAGTACATTGTATGTTCACTATCTAGTTGTCTGTCTTTGTAAATATCTTCATCTTCTTCTGTCTTCTCCTTGCTTATTGACTGGACAGTGGACTGGAATATAAGTTTATTTGTAAATTTAGATGGAACAAAATGTGAAATTGCACCTGTGCACAGAATCTCATATGGAGCACTTATGGTCACTTTAGCCAGGACTTTTCAACATCATCACGGCAAATGTTCTCATTGGCAATTCGTGATATAAATAATCTCTCACAAATCCATGCCTGGCATTGCTCTCATGTTGTGTCACTGCATGGATCTTCCCCTGCTCTGAGAACACATCCTTATGTGCTGTTACCATCCTGTAGGCCTACTGTTCACTGAGACACCCAGCACATGTCTAATGACCACATCACCCTTCTGTAAACCTTTCAGTTTCATACAGAAGTGCTTATATTTGTAAGCAAAAGAGGAAAAGTTAATAAAAACAAACTGCCAATGAACAGAAGGCTTTTCCTAACACTTTACATGCAAGAAATACTTCCTGTTGGCCTGGGATCCCTCCAATGCAGGTCAAATCTGGACCTTTCCAATGTCAACACTGACTGAGAATCTGGCAGGAAAGCATATGAGTCTCCATGGTTTTTCCTTGGGAGAGACGATATCAGTTGGCAGGTCATCTACCATCTAAACCCTGACAAGCATCCGCTCTACATGGTCAGGTACCTGTGCTCTGCCTGCAGCAGCTGCAGCAAGGATGTGTCACTGCGTAGGAACCTGCATTCTTTTGCCCAGGCCTCTGGTGCAGGAGGAGCAGCAGCACTGCAGGGGGGTTGCAGTGGGGTAGAGAAGCATGTAGCTGATGACATCTGATCCCCACTGATTTCAGAGAGAGAGTGCTAGTGAGGGGATGGGCCCGCATTCCATGTGATTAGTTTTCAATGAGAAATCATCACATGGAATGCAGGCCCATTGTTGTAGACAATGTCGGATGTGAACTCTATATTAATTGTTCACAAACATCAGTAACCTCTCTTAGCATTATCATATATTTGGTGTATGTATGCTAAATGCACATGTTCATACATTAATAGTTTACTTTTCTTGTCAAGCTTGTCAAAGTTAAAGGGCATGTCTTTGCTGATAAACTAATAGTGAGTGACTTCTGGTGAATCAAACTTGTGTAGCTAGGGCTTCAGCTGGAGGTGACCATTAAAAACTGGATCCATCTGTGATGCTGAGTCAGTGAATAACTCAGCGCTGGCACAGAGCCAGAAAACTGAATCAGACTGTAGAATATTTAATGGAAACCAATTTCAACAACTAATGTCCCTTTCCAGGAATTCTATACATAGAGCATTTAGAGTCATGGCTAGAGGACCCCCGATCTAAAATGTGTTTCACTGTCATCTTTAATTAAAGCTTATGTTATGGTATTATGTTTTCTTATGGATGTAATAAGAGACCAAAATAACAATAACACCCAAAAGATCAAACTTCAAAATACTGATCAACTGATGACTACATAAAACAGATTTATAAATGATTCAAATACATTGTATTTTTCTCTCTGCCCAGAAGACCTCCAGGATGTCGACTTTGCCGAAAGAGCTGCCCCTGGAAGATTCCAACAACCAAAGCTTCTGGATGGTGAGAACAGGAGAAAGAGTGTCTGTGGAAGTTAGCAGTGTGCTGAAATGCTGATGTCATGTCCAGGTTAAGGCCCAGGAAGCACTCTCAAATCCTGCTTTATCAACAAATGCTGTGAAAGAAGCTGAAAAAGCGATAGATATGCTCAGAGCACTTCCATTCCCTGCTGTCGAGCCTGTGCTATTCACACAGGGAGCAGGAGGAGGTTAAGCTTCTGTGTCCCAGATTCCTCCCAGAGAATCCTCCCTCTGCCCTCCCTTACAATGTCATGAGGATGTGTGAAGAAACCACGTTCCTCTCTCCACTCTGACTGGCCACTTGTTGTTTTCTTGCATGAGTCTGATAGGCCGGAGGCCAGCCTACTGGATATGTCTCCTGTCTGCACAATGTATTACGAGAAAGCTTTGTTTGCCATTGCCTTATTGGCTGGCTGTCGTTCCACTGCATGTGTCAGTGTTTCTCTTGGCTCGCAGTGGTTTATTTGGCTGTTTCCATTTAACTCTGAGGCAAGCGAGCTGCGCGACCTCCTGGCGCTGCTGAGTGTGGCGCAGGTTTATTTGGCAGCGCTGCGCCATGTTTCTCCTGAGAGGGGAGAGTGCCTTTGGAAACGTCTGCTGAAATCCCAGAGGATCCGCGCAGTTTGAACAGATTGGGCTGTGGAAGCAGGGCACCATTCCACCGACACATGGGTGGTGCAAACCGTGGGAGCTCAACACCTCTGTGCTGCCACAGGGAGAAATCTGCTGGCTGTCACAGTGGACTGTGCAGGATGGTAACTGCTTGCCTGCGGTGACACTGAGAGCTCTGACTGACAGGATGGCACCTCAAAACAGAAGCAGGGATAGCATCCCAGCTAACACTTTTTGGTTGCTAGATCATTCTCTGAACATCAGGGCAACTGTTTTTAGGATGCAGTATTCCTCATGTTCCTCAACTGGGATGTTGTCTTGTGACATTGGTAGATGCTTCTCAGAACAATGTTTTTTTATTAGAATGTTGACATTATAACTTTGTATCAAACCCTGTGGAAATTTGACCAACTGTTTTCTCAATTTCATGGGAACATTATCTGTTAGCTGGGATAATAATAAAAATACTAAAATACTAGTATAGCACTAAAAGCTCAGTGTATTTCAAGACTCAGTATTGTAAACAAATGAATGAAATGGAAATAGTACTCATCTTTTTCCTAAAGCCTCCCATATTCTCTGTAAGTTTATTATTGTACTCAGCCTCTCATTTTATTTCTCACACTTACACACAGTCAATCTATTATTCTCCCCAATGACCTCAACAAAACTTTTTTGTTTTAATTCCAAGCACACACTCAGTCTGTGACAATGCCTTATTCTAACATACTGTCTCTATTGAAGATTGGCTGGGGCCCTGAACTTAATCGAGACTGGCTGGTGCCCTGAGTGGAGTAGAGTGCAGTCCCGGAGAGGCATAGCTGCATAAGAGAAATGAATACACAATAAAGCAGGCTTCTTTAGATGAGCTGAGAGATCACATGAGACTGCCTCTCTGAAACTGAGCTCTTTGTGTTATGCACTAGTGTCTAATGAGCTCAATAGTGTTAGCATCAGCCCCTTGTTCCTGATAGAAAGCTTAGCACATGACGTACCGCTTTCTCCCTGTGATGTTGTTGCAGCCAGGGAACTACCAGCGCACAGTGAGGCGTACTGAGGACTCCTTCCAGGCCTGTAACGACGTGGTGGCCTGCTTTCAGGAGAGGGCCCGTGTGGAAAGGCATTATGCCCAGCAGCTCAGCGAGTGGAGCACCAAGTGGAAGCCCTGGGTGGATGCCAGTAAGCATGGCAGCCTTGGCTGGCCTGGCCGCGATGTTACTCAGCACGTAGAGTTCAGTCTGCAAATGCTCATGCAAACCTTGCGTTGTCTACCTCTCTCGTTCACTGTCCGCTCTCCTCAGGCCCTCTGTACGGATCCCTGCTAAGAGCGTGGCAGTGCTTCCTCACCTCCGCTGACCGCTTGTCTGCCCTGCACTCCTCCATCTGTCGATCCCTCGTGTCCGAAGATGGCGACAGAGTGAAGACCTGGCAGAAAGAGACCTTCCACAAGAAAATGTTTGGGGGTTTTCGGGAATCACATGACTTTGACACAGGTTTTGCCCGTGCCCAAAAGCCATGGGCTAAGAGGTTGAAAAAGGTAAATATGGGATCATATTCTGTTCACCATATTATGACATATACAGTACCATGGAAATATATTTGCCTCCTGTCTAATTTTCTGCATTTAAATATATTTTTGACACTGAATATTAATAATTTGAGAATTCAAAGAAGGCAGACTGAGTGTATAATCGCACACAGTTTTGAAGATTTATTTTGTATTTATTTAATTGTCTGTGTGGTTTTTCAGTTTATTTTATTGTCATATATTTTAGTGGCTTTTTCAAGTAGTTTACATCTCTGTGTATCCAAGTTGTTTGAGATACAGTTTACAGATAGATTTTCTGAGACTTTTTGATTCATAAAGTGTATTATGAGCAACTGTTTTATTGTATTTCATTTATCTCAGTCATGTCATTTAGATTTTGTGTTATACAATGAACATATTTCAGTAGATTCGGCTGCCTCAAAAGCAGCGCCTGGTCTAGACCTCATTGTTTGTAACGGCAGCTGCAATCTTTGTTATTGTGACAGACTGTTCTGCAGATGTATTCTGGGGTGTTGTTCATGTGGCGGCACTGTGGTTTCTCCTAGCTGGAGAAGGCCAGGGGCGCGTACCATAAGGCCAGCCGCAAGGCCCAGGCTGCCCAGGACAGAGAGACACACGCCAGAGGAAACCCTGACTATGCTATCGAGAAACAGAAGAAGATCCAGGAGGAGAGGGAGCAGGCCTTACAGGAGAAAGAGAAAGTGAGAGTCATGAACTACCCACTCTCACTCTTTTATTATACTGGAGTTCACACACATGGAAAAACAACATGGAAAAATTAGCAATGCCCCTACAGCCAAATTTACTACAGTTATTACAGGATATTGTCAGGGTGAGGAGGTTACCAAGGGAGATGTATTTCCGATCAAGTGATTTGTAGTTAATTGTATACATTAGAATGTATACAAAAAGCAGTACCAGTTTTAATAAAGACATTACATGCTATCCACTACCAGGATTAACAACAGGGAAATTGGCTCCAGCTGTATAAAGTAAGGGACTGCTGACAATGCACTCATTGCCATATTTTGACATAGTAAAGATGGGTTAGCTTACATTTTTTTTAAAAATCATATAGCCCATGTTTTTTTTTTTAATCATATAGCCAATTACACTTTCTTACCTTATAAACATAGAAGAAGGATAGGAGGAGTGATTAAAATGAATTGATTCTAACATTACTAAAAACTGAAAACATAACAAAGCCACTTTTTTGTTTTAAAAAGTACATGCATTACAATTATTACTTGCAATCTGGTATCAGAAAAATAATGTGCTAAACAGCACCCTCTATTGATAGGCAGAATCTTCTCCCTTGCCAGTTGTACATCAAAGTCTCTTTCTAAGACTCTTAACGATATCTCCTTTGACCGAAGTGGTTTGAAAGCAAGGCTGGAGAAGAACTTTGTCCTTGTAAACAGAGGAATTGCTGAGGGTCTGCTATATACATATACATAAATCTGAATCACCGTGCTCCCAAGAGGTTTGGACTACTATGATTCCTCCATTACTGTAAAGCAACAAACTAATGCATCACACCTGTAGCATAGGCAAACCTTTAAAAATCATTTCTTTATCTAACTCTTTTCTTAGTTAATAGCTTTCCATTTCTCTACAATGTACACAAGTGTTATTTCCTTGTGACTTTTCAAGTCATGGTTTGACATTTTTAAAATTTTCTTGAAATGTACATTGTGAAATGGTGAACAAAATACAAAATTCAGATGTTTGAGTAAATTTACAGTTTTACCATAACACTGCTCCTGTCAGAAAGACATAGAAATAGAGACTGTTACTTTGTTCAGAAAGAGCATGCATGTTTTTTGTGTAGCTAGCCAGCAAACGAGACTGTCTTTTGCAATACCTTATACTTTGGAATGATTCAGCAAATTATACTGTCTGTGTGGGTCATAATACAGGGAATGACCTACAGACTTGTGTCCATCCTGTAGGTACGTGTACGCTATGAGAAGGTCCTAGAAGAAGTTACACGTTATGCTCCCCGTTACATGGAGGAAATGGAGGCTATTTTTGACCAATGTCAGGAGGAGGAGAGAAAGAGGATCAGTTTTCTCAAACAGGCCTTCCTGTCCATACACAGGCATCTGGATGTCACTAATAATGAAAGGTAAACACACGCACCTAACACAATGAAGTCAGTTAAGGATCACTATGCATGTTCATGTTCCTTCACCAAGCAATACACAGTATGCCATTTACAATAAATAGTTACAGGTATATTGGTTGAATGCACAGTGGAAAAGGTAATTTCTCAAATGAGGGTTTTGGCTTTCACAATATGCAGGGGCAGAGAATTCCAGGTTTGGGGGTGGCAACACAAAAGGATCAGCTACCCATAGTGATTTCTTCATTTTGGTTGGCATTTCTATGGTACCATAAAGGTGGTGTAAAGCTGGCCTTGATTCAAATATTTTGCAGCATTAATTGAGCTGCTGAATCATTAGTATCCTTATGACAAGAACACTGGTGTATCACACATGTAGGTCAACCCACCCTTTTAAAGAGGGCAGAAATGCTTGCGAAACTGTAATCCCTTGGACACATTTGATGAAGTAAACTCAGAAGTTTGTAAATGCATAAACTATAACTCAAGAGGTGACTGTACAAGATTTTTGGCCTTGTGACAATTTGGCTGCTCTATGGACTTGGGTCTCTGGTTGATTTTCATGCTGTGTTTTACTTCAGAAGGTGTCTCTGTCCAAGTGGTTATGTAACTGATGGCCATTTGCTATTTAGTGTATTATCTTTATAATTAAATGTGTGCGGTCATGCTGGTAATGGCAATCTGCAGTACTGTACAAGCAGCAGCACAGATAGCCTATGCTGCTATGTATTCTGGATGTTGTGGGTGCAGTGACCATTTAAACTCCTAAAATAAACTAGGGCAGGGAAGTCAAGTCATGGTTGAGTGGTCACACAAGAGAGGGAATTCAGGCCAGGAGGGGAATCCCTTCAACAGGAGTATTCAAAGCTCTGGAACAGTGAGGGAATACAAGATGGGAAGTGAAGGTAGGAGAGAAGGTTGTAAGCGGGTGTTAAATGTTGGGTTTAAATATCACACATTAACTTCTTTGAGTGTAAAATCAGTACTTATTGGAACCCTCAAGCCAGGGGAGGGAGTGTTAAATGCATGTACAGTCATGCTCTTCTGGCTGTTGTGGAGTGACTCTTTTACCTTGTCTCAGGTGAGATAACCTGACAAAGAACCATTCTCCTACCTTACCTCTGTTTCCAGCTAGATGAACATTTGTGTTTTTATTTCAGCCCCATCCGATTACGTGATAAAAGCAGATTTGACCAGCCGTGGCAGCGCCCCTAGGAAAGTAATCAAGAGGAGAGATGCAGGGAAGACACAGTGAAAACAGAAAAAAAATTGCATATATGATATATACAGTAATGCTGTCATTTCGGAAAGCTGAGGCCATATTCAGTGTTTGGTTTACAGTGACGTGCACACAGATAGATCTTTATGATTATTACCATTGAAGGCAGGCTCATCAGTATAATGTTTCAGTTATGCCCTACCATGCTGAAAAAGAATAAATACTTTGATTTCTTCCCTTTGCATCAGGGGACAAAACCGAGCTCCTCTTTGCCACCACTGCTGTCTGCACTGGCAGTTGAGTCTCTTGCCTGCTCTCTGTGCATTCAGAAATCAGTGCAGTGCATCAGCTGGGGTGGAACAAAGGGTCACACTTTACACAGAAGAGCTCCCCTCTATCTGCCAGCCCTGGCCACTCTCTTTATACTGAGAGATTCATTTATTACATTTTAGTGAATTCTCTGGAACTGTCTTCCCTGCTGCTCTGTGTGAAAATCTGTAAATCTTCACTGTACCGGCTTATCTTTTAAAATGGTAAGGAATGAATGAACATATTTTGGCATATCTATGACTAAGGCATATACTTCAAACACAGCTGTTTTGACCTGCACTCACAATACCGGATGTTACTATTGTACTGTACTGCAATACAATATTTGTAAAGATGTAACGTGTGTTTAATCATGAAAGCACATCTGTGGGCTTGTGTGCATTCGCACATGTCTTTCCACGGGTGCAGAAATGTAATGATTCACTCACTGTTCCTCTTTGTCTCAGTGTGAAGGCAGTGTACAGTGAGCTCCACCACACTCTGATGTCCATTAATGAACAGGAGGACCTGCGCTGGTGGAAGAACAACCACGGGCCAGGCATGCCCACTGACTGGCCACGCTTCCAGGTGTGTTCATATGTGCTATGCAGGGTACTGAAATGGAGCATGTTCGTATTTAACCCACTGACTGGTCTCTTCTCTGGGTGTTCTGGTATGTGCTTTACACTTCACATTGCAAGATGCTGAAAGGTAGTGTGTTAATATTTAACACGTGGTGCTGCCTTTTGCATACAAGTTGTGTACTGTAGGACAGAGCACTTTGTGGCACTTGTTTGTTGTGCAAATTCATGTGCTTGTGAAAGAGGAATATTTTATTCTTTGTTTTTTCTTTTAAGGAATGGATTCCACCTGAAAAAAAGAAGAAAGGGAAGAAAGTGATAGAGGAGAAAAGTGCACCAGAAAGAAGGTTAACTATTTATATCCATGCTCATGATCAAGTAACTATTACTGACATATTAAATCTTTCACCATTGCTTTGTTTTTCTCAAAATAACCACCTTTTCATCTTATTTAGATTGCTACTCTCTGTATTGGGCGGCATGTAGTAAAACACATTCAAATAAACATTGATGCCTCTGGCATCAGCACAGAATGAGAGCTCATAAGCTTTACATAAAGCTGTAAAATAAAAAACTGTGGAATACAAAAATAAGCAATGCAATGGCTACCTGCTCTGAGATAAGCACATCATTTAAATGGGTTCAGCTTCTCCAAATCTCCAGTCTCTATTACAGATCATTCCACCTAACAAGGCTGAAGTTAGCTGAGACTTCCCAGAGCATTCGGCTCTTGAAAAGTCGATCAAGCAAACAGATCACTGACATATAACTTTACAGTCCACAATTGTGTGCAGCGATTAGCTTTGAGACCCATTCGGCTTTGACCTCCCTGTCTCTGTGTTCCAGTGTGATGATTGGAGGTGTGAGAGTTCGGGCTCTCTATGACTACGTGGGACAGGAAACAGATGAACTCTCCTTCAAAGCAGGTAATTCACTTTCCCTTGGAGTGCATCTTCTCAGACTCTATCTGCTGAGTCCCCAAAACAAACAATCTTTTGTTGTCGTTTGTGTCCTCGTGGGTGCCCAGCTGCTTCATAACTCAGAGGAGGAATGGACTGGTCTTATATATTTGCAAATAAAAGAGATAAAAGAGGAGATATGGCCCTCCAAAACAGTGAAAATGCCATGCATTTGAACTGGATTGCTACCCATGAGAGGATCAGATGATACTGGTCATTTGTGGTGTCACGTACTTTCATGTGGCAGTGTAGGCCAGCTTTTTCCAAATATGAATTGATATCCACAATAATCAAGCAAAACAGCTGTCAGGGAACGCTGGTGAATCACACTTTGTCCATAGCTGTTAACTGAATTCTTTTTTAACTTTTATATTCATGAAAGTATTTTACACTACAACTCATTATGCCTCCCTGTTTTTCTCTTCCCTGTGCTCTTGCTAGGGGAGGAATTCCTGAAGACAGAGGAAGAGGATGACCAGGGCTGGTGCAGAGGAATGAAGGATGGGGGTCGGGAAGGACTGTACCCTGCAAATTATGTAGAACTCTTGCAGTAACTCAGTTCTACCACTAGAGGGATTTATTCCATCCAAAAAAGACTTTCAGTAGTTGATTATTCATGTGAGGGTAATACTAGTATGAGAATTATTCTGTATATCCAGCATTAATTCTGAACCCTGGACCTGGAGCACCATCAGATTACCCAAGCTTCTGCTGAATGTCAAATTGTGCCTTTTTAATTCCACACACAGAGCCTTTGTATGCTCTTCTGTACAATGTGCACACACATACATTTGTATTCTGGTTGTTCTCTATGCTTTAAATCTAAATATCAACTCACGGACTGGAATCCTGAATGATTGTTCACATCAAGCTCAATATTTTAGCCAAAACTTGTGAAACTAGGCATTTGGTGCTTTAAACTGGGCATTTGAAATACTTTACAAATATCACGCACGGTCACAAGTTGAGAATGTTTGAAGTTTGGGGGTAACCGGGTCTTGACTCACTGAAGAAAGAGGGCGAGTATATACTGTAGGTCAAGGAGGACTTTTATGAGTCTATTACTGTGCCAAAATTTTGAATACATGTTTTTGATGGTTATTTAGAGCATGTGAAATGGCTGTATTGTGTTTGTGTTTATGTGTGTGAGCATTTGAGTGTTTGTGTGTATGTATGTGTGTGTGTGTGTGTGTGTGAGTGCATGCGTGCGTGTGTGTATGTGAGAACAAGAGAGAAAGAGACACAGTTTGTTAGATCATATCAGATGATATTAAAATGTATCTATTCACACGTTGGAGGCTTTTAAAAAGCTTTATTTTACTGCATGGTTACATGGCTACATGCTTATATGGTAGATATACTTTACTTTGATATTTCAGTTATTTATCAGATTCAGCATAACTGCGCTGTGCTCCAATTTTTCTGTCTGGCCTTCACAGAAGGGGGCATGGTTTCTCAGTGTAATTCTTTTCTGTCTCATAAGCTTAATTGTTTTGCACAAATATGGCATCTGGTACGAGTTAGAATGTGTTATTTTGAGAACAGATTAAAGCAAAATGTTTTAAATATATGTAAAATGGAATTTTACATTCTGAATATTTCTATCTATCTGTCTCTATGTTTACTGATCTGTGTAATCTTTCTAGTGATACATGTAATCAAATATCATTTTAACAAAGTTGGAAATGTCATGGGCTTGCCTGAAATGGAGGGTGACTCTGGTGCATTAGTTCTCAGTGTCTGTCACCCACCCACAGAGTAGCCTTGTCCGTTGATATGTCGTCCCCATTTGACTTTCTGCTGTCTGCTTGCCATGAAGATACGGTGTTGTGTCAGATATGACTTGTTTCTTTGGTTGAAATGCAATCAGCTAATTCATTGTTAACCGATATGAATTTATAATTAATAAAAATTAATGAATTAAATACAAAGAGTGTGACTCAGCTCTGTGTGGGTTTTAATTGAGGTAAAGGGAAATGGAATAAGGGAGGGGGAGGAGAGGGCATGCTGTGAATCGGCCAGCTGAGAGTGGGAGTGTGAATGAGGGGGCAGCTAGGGAATCACAATGCCCACAAAATAAATGAGTCTCCTTACTTATTGCTGTAGTTATTGTAGGTATTAGAACTACTTAATCAACAACAACAGGTTTTATCATTATTATAATTATGATGATGATGATGATGATGTCCTTACTGATTATTTACAGATTAGCAGTTACACTGCTTTCAGTCTTCATCAGTGTCAATATAGTGCTCATGTTTGTTGTCAAAAAGATGAATGAAACCAAAATGAATTGAGATGCCACATGGGTTCCATGGAAATGATGTTCCCCTCCCTCTCTCCACCCTCCTTTCTGTCACTTCTCTCCTCCCATCCCTCATTCACCTGAGACCTTCCCTTCAGGCAGGGAGCAGGCACTGGTAAGTGCCAATGTGTCTGTTCTGTACATGTCTACACTGATTCCCCGGCTGTGAGTCTTTGATTTTTTTATTGTCTTGTTGTGCTCTTTTCTGCCTGTGTCTACCTCTGTAGTTTGTAACTTTCAAAAATGTTTCCATGTATTGGTACGTGTGTAATGTTGCACTGGTTCAGTCTGTGCTGTGAGAACCTCCATTTTGTTTCTGTAACTGTGTGTAGCCCTATTCTGGGTGCTTGTTCACTGTGTCACTGAGTGTGCCTTTGTATTGTACTAAAATGTATCGACTTTAGTATTATATTATTCTTATTCTCTTCTTTTCCCACCCACTATCCCTCTGACATTTACACACACTGTGTGGTCATAGCGGGGTAGGAAGAACCAGAATGGCAGGACTGGTTAAACCAGCTGCGCGGCATAAATATAAGCAAAGAGCAGGAGTGATGACACAAATGGATTTTCTCAGTGTGACTCTATTAAAGGCTTCGCTGCAGACTGATATTGATTTCATTCACCAACACTGGCTGAGGTTTTGCATTTGAGCAAAATGAATGGGTACTAAGGTTAAGTAGATAAAATAACTGAATATGACACTAGCTCCCATCCTGCCTCTGAAATTTTGGGCTGAATTCTGTGTCTGCCCCTCTCTTCTTGCATGTAGCATTGGTACCCTCTCTTGCGTTTAGCTCCTTGAATAAGCACTTTGTAAGCATGATATTGTTGAAAACACTTGTGCCACTTGGGTGTCAGATCAGAGAAACATCATGACTAGAAAGTATGACAGCACCGGGGGTGCAGTTAGCCATTTAGCATTAGCAGGTCAAAGAGACTTGGTTGGGGTATATTATATATAAATGACCTTTAATTCTACTCATCCAAACCAATGTGTCACACATATCTGGATATGATAGTGAACAGTAACAGAAAACTCAGTACAGATCATCTCAGTAGCAGCAGGTATATATATTTAATCAATTAAATTGATTCAAGTATAAAAAAAATCTGAATTCAAACACTCAATGCAAATCAGCATTCAAGAATTGGCACATTAAAGGATAAAGAGTAAAATGATGTATATATGTGAAGGTGAATGTGTAATGAAAGCATTTATTTGCTTATTTTCCCTTTCCATATGGTTTGACCAGTATAGAGTCATTCAACAATGGAATTTGCCTGTGAATTTGTGTATGTCCCACCACTGCCCAGTCAGCCATCTGGCCAGAAACCAAAGCAGAATGCAATTAAGCGGTCAGGTGAGCTTACTGATTGATCATGTGGACAATTGTTTATGAATGACTTTCTAAAGTGATAACTTTAGAACTTTATTATATTATTATATAACTTTATTGTATTAACTTTTTTTAATTTGTTATAATACAGTTATTTCCTCTCCCAAAACCTTCTCAGTTGCCTTCAACATAGTAAAACCCTACCTTACTGTCTCCTTATTCTGTCTACTGTATACCAACCCACTTTTGCACTGTTGAAGTCATTGCCATTTATGTATATCATTGTTTCAAACTCCCGGTATCATATATTTTTAGAATAAACTTTTTTTTTTGACTCTCATTCCTCTCAGCTCTCCTCCCGCCTCTTAAAATATTGCGTCCCAGTTCCCCTCCTCCCCCTCCCCCGCAACCTCCACCACCTCCTGCCTCTTCTGAACAACCACGCACTCCTTCTGTCACTTCCCCAGAGAAGAGAATTATGGGACACGTTGGGGCAACGAAAGACCCAAAAGCTACAGGAAATAAACCGCCTGTGTATGAGAATGTAGCCATCTACCTCAAAGAAAAATCTAGCAACCCTGTACCAGAGGTTCCGGACAAACCACAAACATCTAAGACGCCATCCACGGCTGTCAGGAAAGGTAAGGCAGAGGATAGAGAGCTCAGATACTGAGCATAACCAAAACTCATGTATGGAGCAGACCATGCGCAGCACAGAATTAGCCCTGGCACCAACCATAACAACATTTAAACAATTCTTCTCTTCCTCACTCAGCTCTCCTCCCTCCACCAATGAGAGTGCGGCTGGATAACCAGCTCATGACTCCGCCCACTCATGTCTCTGGTCCTCTTAAATGCCCCCATTCTGGCTCAGGGCCTCTGAGCTCTGAAGAGCAAGAGCTGATTTATGACCTTCCCAAGGAAGAGCTGGAGACTGAGGACCATCCATTTGATCCTGAGTATTCATATAGCATCCCAGAATGCAGTGGGAGGGAGATGAGAGACCTTCTCAGTGCAGCCAATAGCAAATTACCCCCTAAATCAGGTGACTGGTGGTTTTATACATTTTCATGTCAGACAAGGGCAGAGGCAAGTGCATCAGTTCAACATCTGATCATAACCCTGTAAAATATTTACTTGTAATTTCAATTTATCTTTGGAATATTTTAATATGTTGCAAGAAACTAGGTATATTTCTTGTCCTGTATAGTCCTGTCTAAACAATAGAAAAACATTTTTAGTCTATCATGGTTGTTCCCCTGTCCAGTTCTGGTAATGTTTTGTACTACAATCTTTACTTTTGCTGCAAGTTTTCTTTGTCTAGCCAACTGATCAGTTTGTTTATGAGAGCAAAGTCAGCATGCCCTTGTGCTACCTGTCAAAATAGAAGTTTGGCTGCAAATTTGGCCATGTTCTGCAGAAGCACTGCCGTACCCTCATTCCAAAAATGAGCAGCCATCTTTCACTCCAATTCCAGCTTCAGCACCTCCACTTCCCCCTCGGCCCTCCTTCATGAAGAGGATCCCGAGTACCTGCTTCTGTTGCCCAATTCCTCCTCCTCTACCACCCCCTCAGCTGCTCCAGTGGACCCCTCTGCCCCAGTGTTAATCCATAAGGGTCAGTCTGATGCCCAGCCATTTTTGCGTGTAGACATAATAAATATGAGCATATCACTGGATAATTGACTTGATGAATCTGTTTGTGAAGAAAAATCAGCCCTGTGGTAAAGTTAGTCCTCCGGGTTTGTGTGCCTCCCATGATCAGATGAGCTGTCTGTCAGTCTGTGCGTCATTCACAGTCACTGAGCGCTGCAAGTGTCAATGTGTGTGCTTCTGGCCAGATCAGCTGCTGTGTCAAGCCACACATTAGTCAATCATTGGCTCGCTCACTGGCTCAGTCACTCTGGAGCTCCAGGAAGTGTGTGGATCACCTCTTGGAGGTGTCAGTCACCGTGTTTAACAGTCAGCCCTGCAGTGTTTGGAGCAACATGTGCTACTGTGATGCCAGCTGCAATGAAACGATCCTTCATTCAGACGCTCAGCAATGTCAATGAATTACACAGGTCCCCAGGACAGCCAGCCGCTGCCAGGCAACCCAAATGTGATTCTTGCTAAATTGGGGAATCTTGTGACTGAAGAAAATGGTACGGGAATTTTGAATGTGATTTTTGAACATATAAATAATGTGTTTGTGTGCTTGTTTGTTTGTGTGTGTGTGTAACATATTCTCTATAAGCTCCCATGTGTTACTGCATTTGCCTTAATTAATAGATTAGATTAGGTTGTTAGGTTGTTAATGATATGTTGGATTGACACAGCCTAACTTGAATAAGATACTATGTTTTACTGTCAAATCACAGTGCACACAATGGAGGGTATGCCCACCTCCTGCTCACAATGTGGATCAGCCCTGGAGTCCTGCTACGACAACATGGTAATATTAAAAATCCGCATGAAGAATGACTACAATGTGAATACAGATTATTTAACTCAAACAAAATATTCACAAATATGGCACCAGAAAGCAATTTAAATGGCTACTGCCTTCGGAAACTGAATATATCTCCATGTATACATGTTTGTTTTGTAAATTTCACATTTTGTTCCTATGTGCACACTGAACTATAAATGAAGGAAACATGAAAGGAACTTGTGCCAGAGCACAGTTTGGGAAATGTAGATTTGAATGTATTGAGTGATTAGTTCACTCATTCTCCTCTCGCTCTCTTTCTCCCTCTCAAGGTGAACACATGTCATTTCTGCCAGTCCTGGGACTCCCAGCTTCACTGTACTCCAATGGGGTGTGAGGACTGTCTTTTCCTCATGAGTTCTGATGAAACGGCCACATTGCCAGCCGAACCACTCCTCATTTTTTGTATAGACATCTCAGGATCAATGTGTATTACCTCACAAGTATGTATCAGTCTTTGAAGTGAGATGCCTTCTCTACATTCAGGGAATAGCTCCTGTGCTGTTTCATTGAATTACCCTTGGTTATCTTGTAGAAAATAATTTTACATGAATAATAACTACGATACAATACAGTTGTTGATTGGTGTGATTTCTGAGTATGTTCAATCATCCGAATGGACTTTATATGTTTGAATTTGAAAGTCCTGCTTTAGATTTGCAATGCTCTTGCCTACTATTAAGAGGTGTTAGTGTTCGGAGACCAGTCATTAGATACTCTGCCTTATTTTTTTCAGTGGTCAGTGTGTGTTCACACTGCAATGGTCTCTTCTCAATTTCCTGTCTCAGGTGACTGAAGATGGACGGGAAATCTACATGTCGCGTCTTCAGGTGAACACTGGATCACTGCCTGGAGAACAGCAGGGGTGGAGGGATGACTGTTCTGGATCACTGCCACTGGATCACTGCCAGCAGGGGTGGAGGGATGACTGTTCTTATGATCAGTCTCTAGTGGATCACTGCCTGGAGAACAGTAGGGGTGGAACTGTTCTTATGATCAGTCTCTAGGGGAACACTGGATCACTGCCTGGAGAACAGTAGGGGTGGAGGGATGACTGTTCTTATGATCAGTCTCTAGGGGAACACTGGATCACTGCCTGGAGAACAGTAGGGGTGGAGGGATGACTGTTCTTATGATCAGTCTCTAGGGGAACACTGGATCACTGCCTGGAGAACAGTAGGGGTGGAGGGATGACTGTTCTTATGATCAGTCTCTAGGGGAACACTGGATCACTGCCTGGAGAACAGCAGGGGTGGAGGGATGGCTGTTCTTATGATCAGTCTCTAGGGGTCATTGGGGGGAATTCTGCTCGGGTTTTTCCTGTTGACAGAAATAGTATGTTTACATGGGAAAGCAGATGCTTATGTCATAAGGGTCAAAGGTCCCAGAATTGTAAGTGCCGCTATTTTTGTATGATGATGCTGAAAATTGGAAAAGGCTGAACTGTACGACAATTTGTACAAGTTGCAAGTTCTGGTTTATACTATGTTTATTATTGCAGTAATAAATGATAAGTAAATGATAGCTTCATTTACTTTTCCTTCTGTTTTTGAGGGTATAACTTTAGACATTACCTAAATCATTTCTAAATATGCCATTATTGAAGATGATGGTGACATTGATGTCATGAGAATGGTGATGATGTTGATGTTGATGATGACGATGATAATAGTTAAAATGTTAATTATAATGATGATACTCATAATCACCTATGTTGATATTCATAGTGTGTGCAGCATGCAGTGTTACAGTGTGTTCACTTCCTGAGTGAGAGGGAGCCCCACACAAGAGTGGGACTTATCACCTTCAACAACCAGGTAATGTCTGTAACACATCATTGTGGATTAATCCCTTTGCTCCACTATGCTGTAGACTGTGTCAGTGATGGAGTCTCTTTCCATGGTGCCTATTTTGTAAAAATTGCAGAGGGCACAGAAAGTTAAATCTGTTGCATATTGCACATTATTTGTCTGTTTTTTTCATGACTTGCACTGATCACAGTCACCACTTCACCGGTCAAAATTTCTATATTCTGTTCTATTGTATCCTCATTCTGTATGGCATATAAGGCTTTATTTTGGATGTGCTCTGTCTCTTTGTGTGTGTGTGTGTGTGTGTGTGTGTGTGTGTGTGTGTGCATGTATATATGTGAATTTTTATGTATGTGTGCGTCTGTGTGTGCATGTATATATGTGAATGTTTATGTATGTGTGTGTGTGTTTGTGTGTGCATGTATGTATGTGAATGTTTATGTATGTGTGCGTGTGTGTGTTTGTGTGTGCATGTATATATGTGAATGTTTATGTATGTGTGCGTGTGTGTGTTTGTGTGTGCATGTATATATGTGAATGTTTATGTATGTGTGCGTGTGTTTGTGTGTGTGTATGTGCGTATATATGTGTGCGTGTGTGTGTGTGTGTGTGTTTGTATGTGTGCACTTTGAGGTGACGCTGCACGGACATGGGCAGGTGCCCTCGCGGTTCCTGCAGGGGGCAGAGCTCATTGACAGCGATTACCTGAGGGAGGCAGTGTCATGTTTTCCCAGCCCACCACGACTCTCAGAGAGCAGACAGCACCTGGAAGAACAAGTCCACAGGTACAGACTGGGAAAAATGTTTGTAATAAAACATTCTCATCTTTTTGGATTAAAGAATTATGGGAGAACAGCCCTGATTTGTATGATCAATCAGAGCTTAAAAATAACTGACCAAAAATGACAGAAATCCCTTATTAACTAAACTTATATTAATTATCACAAGGAAAACGATTTGAATGAAACTGTCTGTCTGTGCTTATACATGCTGTCCCACAGGCTTGCAGAGAATGGAGCCACAGCACTTGGTCCAGCAATAGTTGTTGCCATAGAAATGGCTTCACGACAGCCTGGGTCAAAGGTCAGTTTGTGTTGGACTGCATCTCTATGTCTTCTCATGTATATTTCCACATATGTTTTTTCAATCTCTTTCCCCCTTGAAAAAACTCAAGTCATCCTGTTTTAGTAGCAGAATGTTTTAAGAAACTTTTCATGGCCTTGAGATCGTGGTACATGACTGAATAACAGTGACACTGACTGGAACAGAGAGCAAGAGGAAAAAGTAAGAGTCTTTTCTGCAGGTGGTGATCTGCACAGACGGCAAGGCCAACACAGAACTGGGGAACCTTGATGTGGATGACAGTAACTCTCATGTTGCGGTCACCTCCACCATCTTCTACCAGGACATGGGGGAGTATGCTGCTAATCAGGGGTCAATACCATACTGTTATTACAATCTCAAATTTCACCTCATCATTTATACAGTCAGTACAATGAGTATGTATAAATGTACGTGTGTGTGTGTGCGTAACTGCTGAGCTGTGATTTCATATGTTCAAAGTCATTTCAAACAATTTAGATTTTATTATTTCAAACAGCTTAGATCGAAATCCATATAAAACCAGAAGCAGTTTATACATTTTTACATATAATAGATCAATGAATGTGGAAATGATTGATTACAGATAAAAGTTTAGTAAAGCTATCTCTCTTGTCTTTCTCTCTGTCTCTGTGTCTGGCTGTCTTCCAGGGTATCAGTGTCAGTAATGACTATAGAGGGAACAGACTGTAGACTGGATGAGCTGGGAAGACTAGCGGACAGGACAGGGGGGAAGGTAAGTCCCTGCACATATCCCCTCCTGTCTGCATCCCATCTTCAGATGGAGGACCCATATTTCAGCTGTGTGCTTGGGCGTGTTCCGCCTCTTTCCACAGGTGGTGATTGCCAGTCCTGACAAACTGTGCATTGAGTTCCAGCAGCTGATGGAGCGAAAGGTCGTGGCCACACACTGCAGTGTCACCATCCTGCTGCCCACTACACTGTGAGAGAAGTGTGTTACACAGCTTCATTAGGCATGGGTGAAAAGGGGCTGTGCAGTTCCCACCAGCCCCACCTCCTTTTTATTCTCTGATTGACTCACATGGGTCCTCTTGTTTCCCTTGGCAACATCTGGTTCTCATCAGTCTCATGAATAGCATAAATGTTTTAAAAATAATGAAACAGGGCTTTTATTTGATGTTTTATCCAAATAGGTAAATTGATCTTTTTTTTTTTTTTTACTGTGTTATCACTAAATTGTTTGAGGGGAAAGACAGCCAGGAGAAACAGACATTTAGATCTTCCACACCAAATTGTAACCTTGGAGGATGCATTTCTCTATGTATGCAACTATGTATGTATTTGTGAGTGTGCTTTGCGAATGTGTTTTCGTTGTGTGTGTGTGTGTGTGTGTGTGTGTGTGTGTGTGTGTGCGGGCATGATTGTGTGTGCAGGTGTCCAAGGCTGACAGGGAGACATGAGTTTTTGTGGTTTATAATGTGCAATCAAGCTTTCTCTCTGTCATTTCCTCCCTCCATAATGATTAATCTGCTCTCAGGACTGTGAAAGGCGAGAGGGAGCCAGGTCACAAAGCCATCAGGAAGGTGGGGAATGTAACTGCTGACAAAGAGATCACCTTTCAGTTCCGAGCAAGAGAGGAAGCCACACAAGGTTAGCATGAGTGTTTCACACTTTCAGCGCTCAGTTATTCATCTGGTTGTGTTAACATAAGCGTATCTGCCTATATACAGTAGAACCTCAGAGAAGTCAGAGATCTGTATAAACTCAGAAGCAGCATTACGATTATATCTTATCAGTACCAAATGCTGGGGGAAAGGGACAAGCATTAAACCAAGACACAATGACACATTCCATTTCACTTTAATGCAAACAGCAAAACACAATATTAATTGGATAAAGGCACTATTACTAAACAATACAGTTTGGGAAAATTAACCAGCTAGACAGCTAGCCATACACTGAAAGATTACTTACCTTATTTGGTGAATGCCTGGCTAGCTTGCTATGGTGCAAAATACCTAGACCCAATTAAAAGGATGTAAATGAAGCTAGCTAGATATACACAATGGGCTAACATTAAATGATATGAATCATATTTTCCATTAATAAGAAAAGTTTTAAATAATCCTCTCCTGCCATAAGTCATACATGTTGGGGATAAAGAAGGGGAAAGTTGTGTCCTACATAATTTAATTAAAACATCACTCACAACAAACTCCTGCAGACTGCAAGGAAAATGTATGTCAAAGCACTGTTAAAAAAATGTGTGCTCTTTGACTGCTATGCCCCCTTTAATAAGGATCCTTGTTTTCTTCTATCTTGCACTTTTTTGTTTTAAATATAAGGAGGCATTTGTTTTACATTTTCTAATCAATACATACTTAGTGTGGGAATTGTCAGTTTCACAGTTACAGAACATTCAGAGTAGTGGTCAACCCTGGTTCTGAGGTCCTCCTGTCTTTGAGGTTCTACCATTTTGCTTGTGGACTTTAATCTTTATCTTCTACCTTAAGTTCAGTATTTCTCATTTTATGCTTGCCTTTTACACATATAATCATCTCAGTATTTGTTTTCTGTTCCTTCCCACAGCATTGCTCTTGGGTGGCCATGTGTCTATGCAGCTGCAGGTCAGATACAGACGAATGGACGGTCAGACAGCGCTCAGAGTTCTGTCTGTAGTTAGGAAAGTGACGGATGACAGGTAACAGACAGATGGATCTAAATTCCCAGAGTGCTCTATGATTTGATTTCTGAAGTTTTCAGAGGTTTCTCAGCAGTGTTGCTCATCTTTGACATGAGTATTTTTTCAGCCTGACTGATATAACACATTACAGTAAGGTGTCTGTGGGTATGTGGTGCTTTATTTTGTGTCTGGATACACAGTACACAAATCCTTTATTTCCCTCATCTGTGTTTTTCTCCCACTTGCTGTCGGCATTGATAGACTGTACTGCAACATTCAGTCAGTCAGAGTATGCATGTAGGGGAGAAATCTTCCCCTGACACTAACCCTCTGAAATATTTTATCTTTGCACAGTTAATGCATTAATCTCTCCTCTCTCCTGCTCTCTCCCAGCTCCCTGGTCCTCTCCTCCCTCTCTCTCCCCATCCTTCAGCTCAATTCTTCCCAGGGCAGTGCTGCGCTGGCTGTGAGGGGCCGCTACAGAGATGCACAGAGAGAGGGGGAGACTCAGAGGCAGCTAATGGAACGGGCCTTGTGAGTATTACAGCACAAAGGTCAAGGGTCACAATGGATGCACTGCACACAGCACTTTCATCCTCTCAGAAGCTCTTGACTTTAATGTGTTAAAGCAGAAACAGATGAAATCAAACAGGAAGAGTTCATCGTAGATACATAATTCAGCCACTGATCCTTCTCAAAGTAACCAACAGAGGGTGCTATTGTTTAATTTTTCTCATAAGGTATGTTTGAGCTTTTAACTTGATGGACAGTTAAAAATGAATACATTCTGTCGCAGAAATCATTTTCGAAATTCTGAAGAGAAACAACAGCACAGGCAATGGGTGGAAACAATGGATCCCATCTATAACAGTATATACAACTTCACAAGGGTGAGTCCATGTGCCATGATCTGCAAGACAGCTTAACATCATATTCAGTCACAACTGTGGATCTCATGTTTGTGTGTCTAAGTGGCAGACATGTGATTTAAAATAATTCCATCCCTATATCACATCTTCTGCATCCTTTAAAAAAAGAGACCATTTGGCTTCTAGAATGTATGCCCCATATTTCTTGCATTCTGCACCAGCCCCCGGGAATACCTGAAGTCTACATAGCTCCTTTTATAATACATATCACTGTAGGCACTCCACAAAGCTTGCAACAGTATTTGGTCATAACAGTGTAGTCAGTGCAATGTTTGTAATAATATGTATTATTAATGGCACTGCAACAATGGTGCCATTATGCATTCTGTTATTTAATTCATTGTTCATATTCACAGCATTCATCAATTATTTATTTCTCTGTCCCTCAGAGCAATTGTGGTTCTATTGCAGACACACAGGTAATGAACATTAATTTATGCTGAAATACGTGATGTGTATGTTTGAACTGTATGTACGTGTGTGTGTGTGTGTGTGTGTGTGGACACGCGTGTGTGTGTGTGTGTGTGTATGTATAATACCCTCATAAACATACCTTTTGCTGAGGCACTGTGTTGTATATGCATCTGAACTGTGCTCCAGGAGTTTGATTTGCATATTCCTGTGTAAATGATGATGTCCTCATGCTGGCCAGCACTACTGAATGGACCTAAAGGACGCCCCTAATCCCTAGGTTACCTGATCAGTCTCTCGCCATGTACAGACACCTGTCTGTATTTTAATGAATATAAAGTAAGCGTTTTTCCCTTGGTCTCTATCACAGCTGATGTTAATCAGTGATCGTTCTGTCTGGTTTGACGACACCCCGGCTGTATTTACATTTTCTTCCCCCATTAGTCCCAATTCCCTCAACTCCAGATTGTACAGCAATTACTGAGATGGCCGTCCGACAGCCCCGTTAAAGCATACGGCCGGGCAAGGAGGGGCTCTGAATCTCAGCCATGGGGGCAGAATTAATGCACCCTTTTTAATAGAAACTCTTTAGAGAGAGGTTCAATCAAGAAAATGGCTCCGTTCAAGGTTTCAATTAGCCTAATTAATGAGGAGGACGAGCCAGTGCAGGAGCCAGCGGGGCCACCTAGTGGGTGCAGGGCAGATCTACAGTGTCTGTGTGCATGTCTGTATCTGTGTCCGTGTCTGTGTCATATTTTAAATCTGTCTTCCCCCTCCTCCCCATCAGTCTCTCACAGACACAGGTGCTGCTCTGTTCTATGGAATGAAGAACGACAACAGGAGGTCCATTTCACTGAAGGGCAGGACCAAACGATAGGATATATTTTATTTGCCCTGGAATGTCAGTGTCGGACAAACAATTGGCATTCAGCTCTAAGCTTGCTGTGGGGGAATGACTGAGAGTGTTCATTCACACTCAATGGCTCCCCTGTTGATATGGACAACCTCAGCAGCACTCAGTGCTGGACAGTTCCTCACTCTGCATGAACTCCCACTTACTCGTCAAGCAGCTCAGCCCATGCCCATTCTAACAGTCTGCCTGATTTCTCTCCCATATCCACGCCCTCCTGTCCTCAGTTCACCTCCCTCTTTCATTTGCCAAGGTCCCCTCTCCTTCCCCTTCCCACTCATTTACATCCTCTCACCTCATCCTCCTCTCCCCTCATCTCTTTCTCCTCCCCTCTTCAGTCTCAGTCTAATAATCAGAGTTAATTAGCAGCTGTCTAATTGTTGCCCATTAGCTTAACGAACCAAAATCGACACAGCAAACAAACATCCCTCTCCCTCCTTTTCTCTCCTCCATCTGCCTCTGTCTGCTTCTCGCTCTCTTACCGTCACTTGATATTTCTGCATAACTCCATCCATTCCCATTTCACTATCTGTCCCTATTTCTTTCAACTACGATACACTAACACTATCAAAAGCTATTTACTGTTTTACCTCTCCCTTTCTCTATTGTATGCATGTGTGAGTGTGTGTGTGTATTGTGTATTCTAAGTATCTTTACAGTGCCCATATCTCTTTCTTAGTTCCAATTCATTCCCAATGCAAAGTGCTTTATTGGCTTGACAGTTGAACAGCACTGCCAAAATGGCACAGTTTGTTCACCATACATTAAACCAGACAGCGCAACAGTAGGGCAATTCCAAGAGGGGGACTGAATGTATAGGATGCAAAGCAGAAAAAAATACCAACAGAAATAGTGACATATCCTCAGTAAAATAGAAGTGTGGTGCCCTGTGGTTTCGGCTGTATAACCACCCTTTCTCTGGTGCACATCATCAGTTCTCACAGTAATCCCAGGGCATGGCAAAATTCAGCAGTAGATTAATATATAACTCTGACCAAATCTGCAAACCCCATGGGTCATGGCTTCACATGCACTGGAGGGGTAGGAGTGAATGCGGCCATTAAGTGAGTGTGCAGAGAGGCCACTGACGGCGCTCCTGCCGGGAGCGCTCACTCACTGCTTTCCTCAGGATATGACAAGCTGCAACACTTTTGGCAGGCAGTCTTGTTCTGGCATCGATGTGTTAATGTCCAATCAAAAAAACAAAACTGAAAGAGATTAATTCCAGATTTCTCTTTCACCCACTCTCTCTTTTCTCCTTCTGTAGGCATTCTAATTTCAGTCCATCTCCTCTGTTAAAGCTTGAATCCCTGTGCATTGTGAACATTAGCATTAAAAGGGGATACCTTGATCCTCCTTCCCAGAAATGCAATGTACAATGAAAGCACTGAACAAACGTATCTTTCTGATGAGAGACTATTCAAGCAGTTTTAATCCTAGTGAGCTTAGCATCAGTATAATGAGTATTAGCATTGTTATTTAAAATATTCTTATAGAAGCTGACATTTCCTTTTGGAAATATAATTTTTATCCAAAAGATAACCTTTTAAAACATCATTATCTTCTTTTTTCATATATTCAGTTACTTCAAAGTGTTTGTGATTAAATGTACAAATAAACACATCTGCAAGGGAATGAGTTTCTTGCTTTTTGAAAAGATGTTTGAAGGCAGGTATATTGCTTCAGACAAGTACCTTGCCCAGCATGATGTCTGGAGAACAATATTTCAAGAGTGTCTCTATTCCACCGTGTATGACTCATTTTGAAGATATGGCCCCAACATTACAGAGAAGAACACAGCAGTCGAGTCATCCATACATAATTTTCCTCATAATTTTTGTATTGGGAATCAGTTCCTTTTTATATATTACTGTTTAGTTAATATTCAGCTAAACCCAAATGCCAGTTAGTGAGTCAGATGATAGTATTATACCAAGAATTCTCACTGAAAATGGATGCATTATTTAAATGAGAAACTGAAATGTTTTCCCCCCATACAGTGGTACTGTAACTGCACACACATACACACACACACACACACACACACACACACACACACACACACACACACACACACACACACACACACACACACACACACACACACACACAGGTTTTGGAAATTCAAATTATGTGAGGCTTTGAGTGAGCTGAAAACAGAATGATTTAGATGTTTTCAAAATGGGTTGGTGGAGTGGAAAAGAGAAAGAATGAAAACCAGGAACGAGGTAGACAGAGGTACAGAAAAGGGTTCTCTGCTCGTGATTGTAACAGAATCTCAGCTCTCAAGGAATATATCATAAGGCAGGACAGTACAAGCAGAAGCTCTTACCATGTGCCTTCGAGCTGAAAACACAGATTCCAGGGAAACATTGCAGTGCAAAGTGCAATGAATAAATACTGCAGCACACTGTTCTGCAGTTTCATTAAGTTAAATACAGCACTTTGATGTAGTTTATGATGACGTTTTCTGTTCTTTCATCTTTGGCCATCAGCAGCGAGGTACCCCGCCCTCTCAAAACAGCACCTCTGCTCACAGTCTCGTTCGAGGGCTCATTTACTGACCCCTCAGCTTGTATCTCCTCTGACGTTACGTATAAATTGAAAGTGTGACCCAGGTCCAGTGGATCTGCACTGACCTCCCGAGCTTTTGAACAAAAAGTAAATTGGCACAACAAAGTAATCACTTAATAGGGTCTTTGGCCACCACCATGCTTAATGAATCTAGCTTCCTTCTGTCTAGGCTAAGGGTTGCAGTCAGCTGATCTGCTGCTAGCTGTTTGTTTGGCGCTTGCACTTTGGATTAATGTATGGATCTCACAATCTCGGAGTATGCACTTCTGCAAAATGCTGCCCTATGCTGATGATGTGCCTCACTCTCATCACCATAGACACTGCTGCTCTTGACACAAGCAACAACTTGAGCTTTCATGGTCACTGAAGCTCTCACCAAATGTGCCGAAACGTCATCCCTCTTTCACTGCCATTGCCTCTTAGGACTACACAAGGTATGATTATAAGCATGTCACTACAAATGCTTGGATAATATTTCCTTAATTCATGGGTATGCCACACCTATATGTTAGTCTCTGTTTTAATACACTTGATGTCCCAACCAAGGTGCTTCTATTTTTTGTACATTACCTGTACCAGTGGCCTGGATTATATTATTGGCTTAATATTACATGATTATTATATATTAAGCCAGACTGCTTTTGTTATAGTCATCATGCTGCTATTCAGTACTCAGACAAGTTGCTTAATTTCAAAATAGAACTTGTGCTTTGTGCTGTTCACATGTACTCTGTTAGGTTCCCTGGACAAAAGTCTCTGCAAAAGCTAAATATAATACATTGAGAGTAAAAAAAGAACACACTTAAAAGCAATGAGAAACAGAGAGAGAAAGAGAGTGGGAAGGACGAGAGCAGGGAAAAGGTGAAATAATGAGGAAAGACAAACATAAGTAAAGTGAAAGATAAGAACAACAGCATAGGTGTGGGAGACTTGCCCTGAGAGACTGTTGCTGTGGTAACAAAATGGAAATGCAGAGGTGGAGGACAACATTAGGGACACATCTTAAAGGAGTGTTACCGTGGTGAAGTCCATGCTGACAGAGTGGACAGAACAGCACGTTAGCACGGACACTGGCGGGCGGTTGATATGGCACGCTCATTGCCTGACTGGACACAACAATGCATCAAGTGCAACCCTCAGAGAAGGGAGGTTAAACAGTACCCTCACCCTCGCTGACTGAACGGCTCAGCACAGACACAGCAGAGACAGAGGAGGGAGGTTAAACAGTACCCTCACCCTCGCTGACTGAACGGCTCTGCACACAGACACAGCACAGAGACAGAGGAGGGAGGTTAAACAGTACCCTCACCCTCAATGACTGAACGGCTCTGCACACAGACACAGCACAGAGACAGAGGAGGGAGGTTAAACAGTACCCTCACCCTCGCTGACTGAACGGCTCTGCACACACACACACAGCACAGAGACAGAGGAGGAGGTTAAACAGTACCCTCACCCTCAATGACTGAACGGCTCTGCACACACACACAGCACAGAGACAGAGGAGGGAGGTTAAACAGTACCCTCACCCTCGCTGACTGAACGGCTCAGCACAGACACAGCACAGAGACAGAGGAGGGAGGTTAAACAGTACCCTCACCCTCGCTGACTGAACGGCTCTGCACACAGACACAGCACAGAGACAGAGGAGGGAGGTTAAACAGTACCCTCACCCTCGCTGACTGAACGGCTCTGCACACAGACACAGCACAGAGACAGAGGAGGGAGGTTAAACAGTACCCTCACCCTCGCTGACTGAACGGCTCTGCACACAGACACAGCACAGAGACAGAGGAGGGAGGTTAAACAGTACCCTCACCCTCAATGACTGAACGGCTCAGCACAGACACAGCACAGAGACAGAGGAGGGAGGTTAAACAGTATCCTCACCCTCAATGACTTAACGGCTCTGCACACAGACACAGCACAGAGACAGAGGAGGGAGGTTAAACAGTACCCTCACCCTCAATGACTGAACGGCTCTGCACACAGACACAGCACAGAGACAGAGGAGGGAGGTTAAACAGTACCCTCACCCTCGCTGACTGAACGGCTCTGCACAGACACAGCACAGAGACAGAGGAGGGAGGTTAAACAGTACCCTCACCCTCAATGACTGAACGGCTCTGCACACAGACACAGCACAGAGACAGAGGAGGGAGGTTAAACAGTACCCTCACCCTCGCTGACTGAACGGCTCTGCACAGACACAGCACAGAGACAGAGGAGGGAGGTTAAACAGTACCCTCACCCTCGCTGACTGAACGGCTCTGCACACAGACACAGCACAGAGACAGAGGAGGGAGGTTAAACAGTACCCTCACCCTCGCTGACTGAACGGCTCTGCACAGACACAACACAGAGACAGAGGAGGGAGGTTAAACAGTACCCTCACCCTCACTGACTGAACGGCTCAGCACAGACACAGCACAGAGACAGAGGAGGGAGGTTAAACAGTACCCTCACCCTCAATGACTGAACAGCTCAGCACAGACACAGCAGAGACAGAGGAGGCGCTGCACACTGACATCAATTGTTGACTTAAAACATTTAGTTTTGGAAAGGACAGAATGAGTCAGCAGCCTGGGGGAGGATCACACTTAAATCTCAACCAAAGGGTTCCCCGTCCCTTTCTTTCACGATTCAAATTCATCAGCTTTATTGGCATGACTCACCATGACAGCATTGCCAAGGTTTTGTTCATATGGGAGTATGACAGGATAAATACACACTCAAACCAACTTGGGCAAACAAAAACCAAATTAGCATAATTGGGCTCTGCAGTAATAATAAACAATGCAAACAATAAATAAGACCTGTCTGTCTGGTGTAATCAGCATTGATGTGCTGCACAGTGTACAATATAAACATATTTTCTCTCAGAATGGCTCTGTTAACCTTAACGTAGCTCAAATGCCTCTCTCTCCACATCTCCCATTATTTACCTCATGGATGCTGATTGGATATTTCCACTCTGTCTCTCTTCTCTCCCCTTCTTCCTTAAACCCCATCTCTGCCCCTATGGTGATTCATTTTTTTCTCACTTAAGTGAGTTTGATTGGATTCAGTAGTGAAAACTAGAGGGGGTACGACCTCGGCAAGGAGGGCATACCCCCTCTAGGCATACGTCTTTCTTTTTTTGACTTCTCTGTTTTGATACTATGGCACACTGTAGGGTCCATAGCTTTGCACTGTGCCATTTTCCAACTCCAACTCATTTTCCAACTTAGTATCCAGCCATTACAGATGGGATATGAACCCATACAATTATAGGCTTATAGGAAATCCATGTGCATACATCCCATTGGAGCTGGAGGTCAGAGTAAGAATTTGAGAGAAATAAATACCGTTTTCCGTGTTGTGTGTGTGTGTGTGTGTGTGTGTGTGTGTGTGTGTGAGGGTTGGTGGTGGGGGGAGGGCGATTAAAGTACATAGACTTATGTAATATGTAAATATGCATGTGTAGGTGTGTTTCTGTAATGTATGTGCTGTGATGCCAGCATGCTTACATGCTTGTCTGTGACTGTGATTGGATGTGCAATGTTTCACCTGTAGAATACTGTGGTTTGGAAACACTGTGACAGGCAGAAAAAGGTACTTGACAGTAATGTTCTATGAAAGAAGGGTTTGTTACACCCCAAAGTCCCCATGCATTTAACAATTTGAAAGGTGATAAAAAATATTTCTAATTGAAATATTCACTTTCCAAATGTGATCTTTGTGGAATAAGTCTCAACATGTTGTTCACCACTCCTTGATGGCCTATTCTAATGATTTACTATGATGAACCAAAGCAGTCAGTAGCCAGACAGACTGTAATAGGTCTATCAGTTGTATAATCAAAGATGAAATATGAGTGTCCTGGCTCATACTCCTTCATATTCATTAAAGCTTTTCTTATTCCAATCTGTATTCAGACCCTCCAACATCTTATTTTTGTTGTCCTCTTTTCCTCTCTCTCCATCCCACTCTACCCCTGTAATCTATTACCCCCCTCATCCTCTATCCCATTGTCTCTCTCCCTCCTGTCCTTTCATGTTCCCTTGCTCTCCTGCTTGGAGGTGACAGGTAGCAGAGGCAGATATTCATAATTCGAAGGGGGAAACCACGACCCTCCCCAACAACACACACACACACACACACACACACACACACACACACACACACACACACACACACACACACACACACACACACACACACACACACACACACACACACACTCATGCATAACTCTTATGGTCAACTGAAAATGTGACCCTCTTACATGTAGTTGGTTGTACTTGTGTTCTGTGAAAATACCTTCCTCTCCAAATATCCATATAATTCTACCCCCCTTGCTTTGCACTGATTTTCCATCCCCGATGAAGTTGAGAGGCGTTTACACGTCTTCCTGGCCCTGCCTCGGTTGTCGTGTGAACTAAGGTAACATTGTATAATAACCAGAATGACAACGAAGTCATAACCATGAGCTACAAAAAGTATTCGGCTGTAGTTCTTCATCGGATGTTCTGAGTGCTAAAAATAAGTTTGTAACATTGGTGAAAAAAGAGGAAACAGCAAAAGCGAAGTTCTCCAGAAGATGAAAGCGCAAGTTAAGTAAATGTTTTCAGTCCTCTGTGTCATTTGTGCAAAAGTTCGCATAATTTTTTTTTACAAAACTGTTCGATATAGGTATACCTATGAAGAATAATAAAACTCTTAACAAAACAGCTGTTTCAACTTAAACGATGTTGGTTAGCTGGCTAATGACGGCAATGAGGTTAAGAAGTAGGTACACTGCCTTGTCCAATGTTGCCATAAGTTCTTGCATGAATGCCAGGCTGTTTCACCTTCACAGCCACCGAGACTTACCGTTAGAACTAAAAATGCACATGGTTCTTTTACAAAACCATTACCTTTTGTTAAATTAACTGTTTCGTAAATATTCGTTTAACTGCTGTCTAAGTACTAAAATATGTTCTATAATTATTTATTCTTTTCAATAATATGTATTGTTATTATTGGTATGTCATTGTTAGCAGCTTCACTGCAAGTCCAATGTTGTTGCTGTAGAGGTCAGCATAATGATTAACATTACTGTTGCAATTTTGAGAATCATTTCTAGCAGTAATGATGTCAGTAATTGTAACAAAATCCACACATTGGCGTTATTGCATTTTACATTGAATCGTAATTTTAATCGTACAAGTATCACCTTAATTTTTGATGGGAGCCCAATGCTTTCATTCAATGGCAGAAGCTTTGAGTATTGTTTTTGTACCATGAGTGAAACAATAACTTTCCCGTAGCCATTTATTTATACCGATCGCATCTTTCAATCTGGTCCGGCCACTCGACTGCAAAAACACAATCCTATAAATCTTACCAGTGAGTGTGGAAATTGTGTTATTTTTTCTGGCAGAGTGTTGTCAGTGTCAGAATTATAATTACTATTTTTGCAGTTACTAGGGAGTACTTCTGTAAAGTGTGCTTGCGATAAAATGATGACCTATCACTGAGCAATTGGTGATCCAAATTTAGACATACCAGCATGTCGATTCTCACGTGACATAGTACTTATCCCACATCCCGCCTTGTCTCCCTCTCGCGGCTAGCCCAGGAGCCTTGTTCATAATTTCGGTCTTACCTCGCCTCCTACACTCCTTCTCCCACCCATTCTATCCACCGTCAGTCCTAGCCCCCTCCACGTTCTCTCAGCATGTCTTTAGTACAAGTCACGCCGCACAGTCAGAGGAGACGACGAACCGCTTAGTATTCCGTTCACAGGCTTACGAGAGAGGGAGAGGGAGAGAGAGAGAGAAGGGTGGGAAGACACCGAAAAAATAATTTCACTGAGAAGAGGAACGGGAGAGGGGAAGAGGAGAGGACTAACGGATATCCAAATTGTCCAATTATTCTCTCAGTCTATCCCTCCATCCCCTCCGTTGATCTCAGGTGCAGTATAGTGGCTTGTTTTCTATACAGCTATACTGATGCATATATATATATATATATATATATATATATATATATATATATATATATATATATATATATATATATATATATATATATATATATATATATATATATATAAACACACACTTGATTTGGTATATATGGCATGTAATTGTTGAAATCACGCCTGGACTTTGCTATATATGTATGCAGGATAGCTTATAGTTAGCGATTCTTACGTCTTGCATACAGTACATCCATTTACATGTACAATGTAATGTTTGAGCCTGCATAACAGGCTAACTTGATGCCTGACTATATTACCGTAGGTCTGCATTTTTGTCATCTGTCTCTGTTTCTTGCTCTGTGTAGTGGACGGCAGGTGTATTCGTGATTTAAACGTCTGTTTGTAGATGTAAGATTCTATACATCGCGTAGCCCATCCATGTTGGTATCTAGCATGAATGTTGTATACAGTATGTGCAGCGAGATCGCTCCGTTTTCGTGTAGATCATGTACATGCATGTTATTTATTTATTTACTTGGTCGTCAGCTATCACTCGATTCAGTACGATTTCCAGCAAGGGCCGAACCATAGGCAGACACACTGAAAGTATAAAGGGGAGGGATGCTATATGTAACAAATGCAACGTGAACAATGCCAGGGTCTCTCATCTCCACCTCGCAAACCCCTCCCTTTCTTTGCACTGTAAGCACGCGGGCGTTATAAAGTGTGCTATAATTACGTAAATATGAAATGCCCATGGATGAAATCTTAAGAAAGGCACTCGCTAAGAAGGCAGCGCAAATGTGCAGATGAGTAAAGAGAGACATACAATTAACCGCACTGATGTGTGGTTAATAAAATACCATACATTATAGATTTATCAAAGAAACTGAGCTCGTTAGAAGAAAGCCAGCTTTATTCTAGCCTCTATTTTCCTTTTAGTACTTATGTCAATTGAACGTAGGATGAAAATTCAGACCGTGCTCCAGAGGGAAGAAAGAGGTATGTGCACTGTGTATTACCATGTTGTGCACAGGCCAAGGACTTCTTCTATGATATGATAGTTTGGCAGCATGCAGTCTGAGGTTATGTACTACTGTGTAACAAGAAATAACTGACTCTTTGGTTAAACTGTTCCAGTGTATATGGGGTGTGGTGCTTTGAATGACTAAACAGCTTATTGTTTTCAACCAATAAAGTGATTAATGATTTTATATTATCGTTAGTGAATATTGCTTATTTTATCCTTATCAATTATGTATTCACTTACTTAATGACTACAGTTTTAAGTAAATGAACTGTACAAATGACTTTAAGGATATAAACAAAACAATAAACCAGAGAGCACAAAGCAATCAACACAGTACTCTGTTCATTACAGCTGAAGGTAGTAAAGGATCGAACAAACAGTCATAAATTCCAATAGAAGGTGCTTGTGATATATTTGAGGTACTGCAACAGTTGTTGGAGTGTATGTGAAGCTTAATGTATATGATCTAATTAGGCGGTGAGACAAAATACTAGAAGCACTACATGAAAAAGGACTCGTTTTTTGAAGTTTCTAAAGCATAATAAAAAGAGGAGTACTCCTGTTATATATTAATGCTAATGCTAACCATCCAAAAGGCAGCATTTTAATATTTTAGTTTCTGAAATAGGTCAAAAAGTTACTGGCCAAATTGAAGGTATGTCAGACATGGAACATGGGAAAATTTGTCAAGGGAAAAAGGGTAGGAAATCATGATGACAAAAACAGTCTTGAAGACCACATCAGGAAGAATGTGCTTGCAAGAACAAGTGTTCACATCTCAAACACTGGTAGAAAAAAACAACATAATTACAAACTACAACATAACTGAGCATACACTTCTTGACCCAATCTGTACAAAAACTGTACATCATGAGCTTCACAAAGCTGATATGTAAGGTGGGGCTGACATTTTGAAACCACTCGTTACAAAGGCCAGTGTGCATTTTTACATAATCTGGTGTCATGAATAGCTGACAACATGAATAGCTAAGTGGAGCAATGTAGGAAAGTAGTATGGTGCAAATAGTTTTCTTTTAATCTTTTTTCATATTGTATATGAAGAGGCTTATGTTTGAAGAAAGCCCTCCACCCATATTGCATGTTCCTAGCTGTTAAACATTGTGGTGTATCTGTTAATGTATGGGAGCCAATTGATCTGATTATTCTTCTGAATAGCAAAATTGAAGCAAATGAATATAAAGCAATTTCAGGTACCCATATGTGAACATTGTTGCCTCAAAATGTTTCAATATTGTGTGACATTAATGCCCCATACACACTGCTAGATTGACTCATGCGTGGTTTCATAAACACCATGCATTCAAACACTATCCATGGCCTCCCCAGTTACCAGATATAAACATCACTGAATGCATATGGGAAGTTCTGGATAACAGAGTGTAGGCTTTCTACCTCCTTCCACTCTCTGAAGGCATTGCTTCTAGGTCTGTTCTTCAAAAAAAGAAAGCCTCCAGGATGTTTAGTGTTTCCAATATTTTGGAAAGCCTCTGATACTTCTACCCAGCTTCTGATAATAAAAAGGAACTTTGTCTTTAGAGCTCCATGTTAAGCATATGGAAGAAGATACAGTATAGGATTATGATGTAATGTAGCATTTTGAAGTATTTTAATCAGTAATAATGCATTTAATGAATTCAACTGACTTACATAAATGTAAATGAAAGTATTATAAATGATGATGAAGATGATTCATTAGAGTGCAAGATAACCATATGAAATAAGCAAGAAAATTAGACCTTGAACTTGTTCATTTGACCACCAATTAGACTAAGACAGAAAACCTTTGTGGATCTTGCATCTGAGGTTCAGTGAATAGCATTATTGTTCTGGATCTGTCGGGCCACACCCTGGATCACATACTTGGTGCTTATTTTTATTCCATATAGTTTGAAATTGTAGTTTTCAATTATTTCATCCTCTCCTCTGGATTGAAAGCTTTGATCATGGTGTAGGTGACGGTATTATTGCATGCCATGTTTAAAGTATGATAGAATATCCCCAGAATGGCAGTAAGTCTGCGTAGCTTGACATCAAAGTACCTCTGGGATGTGCACCTTTGGAGAAAGGCTGCTATGGCTGCTTAGATTATCATGTGAATTTACTTAGTGTAGAGTTCTGTTACACTTGTGGATATTGATCTGAATGGCATTCAATGGAAAGCCTGTCTGAGACTTTGCCTTTCACCTTACCCCTATGTCACCTTACCTCTATGTATGTCTCAGGATCTGTGAAAATCAACAGATACTCTTGTACTTACTTTTTTCACTTTCATCTCGTCCCCCACCAAAATCCTAGTCACTCGATTTCCCATGTCCCTCTCTTTATGTTGAACTATGTCTGACTCTATCCTCTCTTTATGTTTTCGCCTCCACCCATTTTCTTCTGGCTCCCCGTTTTCTTTTGTCATTCTCTGTCTTAGCCTCCTCTGCCTAATGGCATCGTTCCCTGCTAGAAACTTTGCTATAAGCAAAACGATTCTTCCTGGCTTCCTTTGTGAGGTATACGTCTCTGCCAGACAGCCATTTTTCAATGTGAAATATGCTGGAGTTTAAAACGAAACCACTGACAGATTTACTGACAGAGTGAGGGGGCGGGGGGAGAGTGGGGATGGGGGGCCGCATATTTAATGCCCTGATCTTGGACTCTTTATCCTTCTGACTATTTGTCTCAGATGGACAGATAAATGGACTGATTGAAGTACTCCTGTCCCGCTATACTTACAGACAGACTGATATAAAGATGGATTGATTCCCCTATGCTGATTAAACAGGTTTGATGGTCAGTAGATACAGAGAGAGACTGTGAAAATGATAGTCATGAACAGAAAGTCAGGGCTGTGTCAAACTTGTTTTATCCTGGTAGAGTTCATGTCACTTCAAAAATGCTAGGTAGAGGGATAGCCAACAACATGTCTCTGCAGATTGAACCGCTGCTTTAAACATTCTGTCATGTTGTGCTATATTATCAATTTAAGTGGTTAGCAGATTGACATTTTGCTGTATAGCAAAGATATATGGGTCAAATCTACCTAATTTACCATAAAATTGACTATAAAGTTACAACTAATGGTTCATGATGAAATTTTAAGATTGTTGAACTCATCACAATTCACCATGAAATAACTCATAATGGCTATATGCAAATACCTGAGTCATGTTTTGTGAATTTGATTTGGGAAGAAATACATTTTCAATCCAGGCTGAGAGAAGTCTCGGCTAAGGAATATGGGATAGACGCACCAGAAAATGACTGAGGAAGGAGAGAGAAAGAGTGAAAGAGAGGGAGAGAGAAAGGAAGACTATGTGCATTGACCTGCTTTCTGAGACAGAATGAGGACAAAACTAAGAGAGAAGGCTCTCTTGTATGTGCACTCTCCTTATACATATGGTATGCACAAATGCACACACACGCAGGTAGAGGCTCACTCAGTGACATTTTAATGCCATGAATTTGGTTAAGAGTCTTTATATACATACTGAGTCAAAGGGGGATCATCATGTTTCTCTTTTTTTTCTTTCAGGCAAAGTGTTGCAGCTATTTAAAGACATTCCTCTAACCAAACTGAAAACCACAATCCCCATTACGGTTTGCACTGAAAACCAGGAAAACCTCTACAATTACAAGTACAGCTCCCATCAGAACTGAATGATCCAGAACTCAACATTCAACCCTTAACCACAGGCTGATGTTACTTTAACAAACACATCTTAGATTACTTTTTCCCCCAGTATTAATGGGTTTTCAGGGATTTTTTTCCTTGGAGTTAGCGGAATACGAGAGCCAACTGGATGTTTGGCTTTCTCAGGAAAAGGAAGCTTGATCAAGGGACGTACAAGAGAAAAGTACTCCTGCTGGATATTTGTACAGAGACACTACAGAGACCTACAGGAGATCAGGCCAAAAGCTCAACTATGACCTAAACATGGGACTTCATCTTTGGCTATTCAAACTTTCTTAATAAAGGTAAGCCACACTACAACTGTTGTTACTTGTGCTGTCCGATCATCATTGGCTGCCGGGTGGCACTTCCTGTGAAGGCACTGCTTGAGTGTGTGGATGGATTCCATGGCCTGGCATCATATTTGGATCATGACAGTGCTGACTGTGGCCTGCATCCCCAAAAGGGGGATGTTATTGACCAGAGCGAGGGAGGTAATTCATTGTTGAGGATGCCCATGGATGCAAATTTGTAAAATTGCACTTGAGATGTCATACTCAGGCTCAGTGCCTGTACAAGCTTAACTTGTGGAGAAGTGTGGAAAGAAGTAGGCTTACATCAGGTGTTTTGAAGGAGAGCACTTATCTGAATTGATGGGTTGGATTACAGTGAAGGTTCCAGCTTGTGGGTGCAATTTGGCATTCAAACTGAGAAGAAAAAGGGGCAGTAACACATTAAAATGTATATAAATGTTTTAAAGAAGGTTTAATTAATTTCCAGTTTTTATTAACTTTTCAAAACTTATTATCATGTTTATTATAGCTTTTCTGTTGCACTGAATTGTCCCTCATGGATCTGTAGTAGTGTTTTTATGGTGCTGTGTTATAGTTATAAAAGACACTCTATCAGTGTATTAATGTGTTTCTGTTTTCTCTCCCTCCCCTTGTTTGTTTCTATTGCCATCCTCCGTTGCCTTCCTATTTCTTCCTCCTCTGTCTACCATGTCTGCCCTCATATAATCATATAACCAATTCTGTTATTGGTTCATTTGTACACCATATCCTTCCCATACTCTCCTTTGTTGTCACAGTGTCTTTAAAAAACACGAACAGGGTGAAAACGCAGCAGTGGGTGTGGCTCACTGGTTCTCACATTAATGGCCATTGTCCTCAGGACGGACCTCTGATTGACACTGCCAAGTGACCCCCCACAGAGCCCCCCGATTGGCCCAGCTTCTCACAAGGCCCCCGGCAGATTCGTCTCAAACAAAGTTGGCGGATTTTCTCCTCACAGGGACCTTCCGGTCGGTCACGGTGGTCTGGGTGGTGCTGCGATTGGCCGACTGAGGCAGGGAATGCAATGCTGATTGGAGGATGTCGGGAGACTGGGAAGAAGACCTGTGCAAGAAGGCCATCACACTGGTGCAGGAGCTCTGCTTCCAATCATCGGGGTTCTATAGCCAGAGTGAGCGCTGCCAGGAGTTCAGCGACATAGTGAGGGGCCGCAGAGGGCAGCCTGACACAGGTAAGACTGCCAGAAGCAGACACAAAGGTTGAACATAATAGGAAAGGGAACAGTAGGAGTTCATATTGGAGCATGCAGATACTATGGCAAAAGACCAAGGATTGTGGCAGCCACTGCTGCAGCACTGAAGCTGAGAAAATAATACCACAGACAAAAACTACTGCTGCCAGTACTATCAGATGCTATTCTGATCTGAAGTCTGATCTGTGGTAAGGTGAGGTCTTGTATGTGGTCAATACTCCACAGTGTTATATTGTCGTAGTAACACTGATTGATAAGATATTTCCTGTCGCTACCCAGTTGTTGAGAGTTATGGTAGCCAGAAAGAAAAATCTGTTCTTACATTCACTGACTGCTAAACACAAGGATGCTGACAACAAGGCAGTTGTTTTATTTATCTTCAGTAGATCAATACATGTATTCCTGAACCCACACCCCCTTTCGTTCCGTCCTAATTGTTGGTCCTCTCTGTGTCCCTCACAAAATGCAGTCAGAGCACAGCAGCATTACCATCTACCTCTAGCTTTATTCATCTTTCCCCCTCCCTCTTTCCACATGTGGAATGAATTCACTGTGCTGCCTAGTCAGCCACTATGTCTTTTTCAACATGTATACTAATCTGTTTCTTTCACCCTCAACCCCTTCCTCTTCTCCCTCTCACTCATTCTCTCTCTCTCTCTCTCGCTCCATAACTGTGTCTTGTTCGCTGCAACGACAAATCAATTCACCCTCTTTCTCTCCCTCCCCCCTCACCATTCTCTATCTCTGTCTGTCTCTCTGATCATATCTGTCGAACAACAGCTGAATTAATGACATACACGCAGACTGTTGAATAATTCACAAAAGGCAATGAGAGACAGTGATGAATGAAGGGGGAGGGGAAAGGGAGACTGCAAGCAGGAGAGACAGGGAAAAATAGAGAGGGAGAGAAAGAGAGAGAGAGAGAGAGAGAGAGAGAGAGAGGGAGGGAGAGAGGGAGACACACACACAGGAGTAATGGCAGACTGGCAGACCCAGAATCAGAGACTGATACTTACAGACAAACTGAAGCAGGGACTGGCAGTAACTTAGTATAATGCGCTGGTTGACCTGGAATGGGTGCACTTACTTATTACCAGTGGAGGGAGCTGTCCAGTGCACAACCAAGCTGATACTTTTGCTCTCTTTCCCTGAGATTAATGAATGTGTGATTTGCTTAAAATGGCTGTAAAGTCATATAAAGACTCAGATTCTGATTGATTGAGAGATTGTGGACTGATGTTAAGGTGTAAAGTGTGGAAATGCATGTGCTGGGGAAATTGTCTGTGAATGTTTTGGGATGCATTTAAGTACTGCACCCATCCACTATGTGTAAACTTGTGCTTGTGCATGCTTCTTATTATTTAGTCTGATTGGTTTTTTCCAACATGTAAGCTGCAAACGCAATGGTTAAAAACAGATTATGCAAGACACCCTTATGCATAAAAACCAATAATAAATACTCATATACTTCCAGTGAGACAGATTGACGTCCATTTACTTGCCTACTTAAATATTAATACAGCAGGTATCCAGCAAAGTGGCCATTTATATTTTTATCCATAATCTAATAATACATCTACTCTTCTGTTTCTGGATAAACCCCAGTAAGAGAGGCTGTAGAGTCAACAGGGCCCTCTCCAGAGAAGCTGCAGCAAACTAACAGGTTTGCTTTCTCCTATACTGTACTTGACTAATTTATTCGACCAGCTGTGCTGTCTCCAGGATCTGTCCTCTGTTCTGCTCTGTATCTCATGGGGCTCCTCTCCTCATTTTTCTGTCTGTTCCTGAAGATCAAATCCAAATCTGTCTTGGAATATGCCTGACTAGAAATAGTGATGATTGTGCAGTTAACATGCTGTTTTTCTCTCTCCCTACTCCCACCCTCCTCCCCATTTCTCTCTCTCTCTCTGTACCTCTCTGTCTCTCTCTCTCTCTCTCTCTCTCTCTCTCTCTCTCTCAGAGATCTCCGTCAGCCTCCTCTCAGTCATTGTGACGTTCTGCGGCATTGTTCTGCTCTCCGTCTCTCTCTTCGTCTCATGGAAGCTCTGCTGGCTGCCTTGGAGGGACAAAGAGGGAGGGGGCCTCAGCCTGACGTCAGGGCTCCTCCCTGGGGGAGGAGTGGGCGGGGGCGGAGGGCCATCCCTCCTTCCTCCTCTCCTCCAGAGGAAAGAGACGCACTCCTCCTCCTCCCTCTACCCATCTCTTTCCCAGCCTTCTCAGCATCACCCGCACTTCGCTGACATGCTAACGGTGGAGAGGGGTGAGGGGGGAGTGATTGGGGGTCCGGAGAGAACCCCCATAGGAGGTGTCATTGGGGGTCCACAGGAGATGCAGGAGCACTCCTACCTAGACATGGACTCCTACCCCAACAGTGCAGGGGGTGAGAGCTCCCCAGATTCTCCTCTAAGCTTAAAGTCTTTTCTCATTTACGTGGGCTGGTGCCTCTCACCGATCATCATGTTACAGACAGGGTGGTATATGTGAACAAACAAAAAAGTTTTTGGGTCAGCAGGAGTGGGAACATGTGTACACTGAAATCCCTGTTTGAGAGAGAGAAAAGGAGACTCAGACAAAGACAAACGATTTTTTTTCGATTGTATCAGTGGAGCGTTTTACTACTGAATTCTATTTTTAGCGTGTCTGTGGTAATGCTCTAAAGGCCAGCCGTTCCCACTCAGTGTGTATTGTATAACAGTTCTCAATGATAAATCAGTATAAATATGTGTCATGTTGTAATGCTCCTCTTTTTTGGACCTCTCTGGCTCAGGTGGGTTGAAGCTGAGCCAGACCTCTCCAGAGCTACCACCCACATCTGAATCAGGCCCCACCTCCCAGCCGCACAGGGACCTACCCAATGCCCAGTCCCAGCAGCAGGTCACTGCACGGTCAGTTCTAACATTGTAGTGCAGCTGTACAGGGAGATGTCCTGGCTGGAAAAGTGCTCAACAGGCCTTGTGTATCTTCCCACTTTAATTCTGCTCTCCCTCCTCATAGTCCTGATTTAGAGTCTCTTTTCAAATGCCAGGCACTCAGTGAGTGTTTGTGACAGTAATCCTCTCTTTTATGTTGTGATTGAAGCATTAAAAAGTTGGAATGGCTGGTTGCTGGATGATTGGTTCTCATTGTGTTAAGTCCATCCACACTCTTTGTCTCTCTTGTAGACCACGCCCCATGACCCACCAGCTCTCCAGCCCTGATTTCCATGGTGATGAGAAGACTGAACAAGTTACCAGCATTGGGCAGATCAAGCCAGAACTATACAGACTGCGGCAGGGGGAGCAGGGGGAAGGAAAACAGGGAGACACCTGCGGGAAGATCAGCTTCCTTTTGCGCTATGCTTTCAAGTGAGTGTTGGAATGAGGAGTTGTTTTCTCTTTAGTTCTCTTGTGTTGGTCAGTCAAATGTTGTGACTCATCATTTTTGCTGTGACGTGACATGCATATATATTTGTACTTGTATAGTTATAGTTATATTTCTATTTCTACTCATTCATTTTTGCACAGTTGCATAAAAAAGGAGGTATAAAATTGAAGGGGAAAGGGTGTCAAGGAGAAAAGAGAAAGGGATGAGAGAAATGAGGTATTAATGACACAATCAATTACAGTCAGGCTCTCCCTGAGCATCTGCAAGTTGCTGTTTGGGTCCTTTTTGCAGTCGCAGTAAGAACTGTTCAAAATTCAGAAACTGCTGATGTTTGAAAAATGGGAGAGCAAGAGGTAGTGTAGTCATGAATTATATATGGACTTCCACTTTAAAGAGAGAACACAGTCAACACATAATAACACCTCACTGTTTAATATTCAAAACTGAGACATACAGAGTGAGGGGGAAGAGAGGGAAATTGAAAAAAAGTAGCTGGAAAGAGCTTTGTATACTATATTGCATCACAGAGACTCAAAGCTTGTATATGCTGTTCATATTTTCGGAAAGGAAATCAGGTCATAGCATGTGCTGTACAACGTTTTTTTTGTCTTTTCTATGTTTCACCTGTGATTAACTGAACTGTCTTTGCTTTTTTCTTTGAGTTTCTCTGTTGTGCTGTGCTGTGTGCCTCTATTTTCGCTTGGTTTCTGTGTTAATATTTGATTGGAATGGTTGCAGCTCTGGAGTTGTCATCAATTTGCAGTACATCAAAGTCAGTGTGCAAGACCAAAATGTATCTTGGGAATTGTAGTCCATTAGCAGTACATCAAAGTCAGAGACATCTAGAGGCCTCCTGGGAAATGTAGTGCTATTGACACTTCTGCAAAAGACAGACACATTTACGTCTTGGGCATTGCAAATAGTTTTTAACCATTGCCTCTTGGGAAATAAAGTGTGGTTTTTTATTCCCAAAAAACAGAACTGATAGCTGTGCTCTGAAGGTAATTTACCTAAAATGGTTTGCATAAATTGTATTTTTATCTCACATAGTGTAGTTGGTCTTAAATAAATGCCTTTAAATAGAGCCAGTGGTAAAAATGACCAAATTTTCATCATTGTAATCACCAGTTGTGGAAGAGCTTGTGGGCTTTGACATGTTTTGCTTGAGATATTCCTCTACATGTCAGTTGAATGTTGCCAAAGAACATATGTCTGAAACACAGCTGTTTTCTGTTTTCCTCTGCATGTCAGCTGATTACACTTCGGTAGTTTTTTTGTTGCCAGCAGTTGCAAAAAAATGATACCATACTAAAATTATTAATCATGGGTCTATATGTATAGGTGCAGATAGGGCACATAATGTAACATTATTTTATAATGATTCTGAGCCACCTTTTGATTATTTCCCTCAATTAACAAGCACATCCAATTAAACAAGGGTCACCCATTAGCTGCTGATTCATGTTTGCTTGATTACATCTAATGCCATAGCTGTGCCTTTGTGCACTTCACATGAAATCATTTCCCTATTGAAAAGCAAACTAGGTTTTGAGTTAAAAACCAATCTCTCTGATCTCCTTGTCGCTATGCATATTAATTACAGTAAAGCGATCTCTCTTTTATAATTAAAATAATTTACTGTGAAGTGTACAGAGGTGGTACTATCACATCAGAAACAATTCAGTAAATGGGTGTCAGTTGCCGATGAGTGATGCTTAATAAAATTGCCGAACTTGTTTATAATGAAAGCAATCATAACCATATTCAGGTGAATTATACCTTCAGGAATGATAGGTGAGTTCTCCCTTACTAGTAAATATGACATATTTGATTCATTCATTATGTATTTAGACCAAATAATGTGCTGTGGAACTCAGAAAGGTGTAACATAAATTCCTTGTTCTTTTTAATTTTTAGATTTAGTGCTGTAGCTCCCCTACAAACTATAATTGAAAAATAGAACTTGACAGCAGCCAGTTCTGATAATAGGACATAACGGTATTATGCTTGCTTCTGCGCCCATTTTCATGCCTCTGGTTATATGAACATGGGAGTTGATACATCAGTGTTAAAAGCTGTGTTAATGGGATTCACTTTTCAATGCAATAACAATGACCGCAGAGTCTTCATTGCACACTCAATTAAGCATGTAACACATGCTGCATCCTTTAACTATATTTAGTTATATTTATATTTCATATTATTTGCTTACATTTGACTGCTATATATGTATCTCTCTGCAGTGCTTTTTATGCATCAGAAACTGGAGCCCTGATCAGGGGTTGAGATGTATCTAAACTGATTGCAGAATGACCAAAGGGCAGAGTGTCACTGTGTTTGCATTCACTGTGCATGCTTCATTGTGTTCCTCTCTGTCTGGATGCATGGTCTCTTATAGCACTGAGCAGCTGGTTGTTAAGATCCTAAAAGCTCTGGACTTGCCGGCGAAAGATGCCAACGGATTCTCTGACCCCTATGTCAAGATCTACTTGCTGCCTGACAGAAAGAAGAAATTTCAGACAAAGGTAGTGCCTTCAATTGCTAGAGCCATGCATATTTAAGCAGTTGATGTTAGTCTGTGTGAATGTACTGCATTGTGTAACTTATCAGTAAAGTTATGCATGTTTTATGTTGCTGAAGACTAAACACGATATGCAGTAATTCATAAAATAAACTAAAAAAAAACACAAGGGTGACACTGAAATTTAAATGAAAGGTGTTGTGCCAACAACAGATTATGATACCAAAGATGTCAATCTCTGAGCATTGCACAAAAGAGATGTAACATTTCTTGTATGGGGTGATGAATTTGTAACATTATATTAGAGCAAATGAGATTAAAAGTGAATACACATGCAAATCCCTTGACCACTTGTTGATGGGGAGCAGAAAATGACACGTAGGCATACAATCAATCTAGCTGGATGGTTGATCACAACACTCCCATCGGAGTCACACCTACATTTTTTTCAGTGGTTAAACTAATGTTGTCCATCACTAGACAGCTCAAAACACAGTCAGGATATGTGTAAAAAGCTAGAAGATGATAACGATTTCACTAATCTCTGCTTGTGTTAGCTAACATCACAAAATATAAGCGCGTTATATCACTATCAAGTCACAGTTATATTAGGGTAATGATAAAAGTTTAACGTTAAACTACAATAATAATAATAACAACAACAACAACAATAATAATAATTCTTCTTCTTATAGAATTTTTTTTTAATTTTTATAAAAAGTATTTAAAAAATAAAAATTAAATATGCCTAAATGTGCATTTATGAAATGAAATGTGCAATCCTTGGTACTTTGAAATGTCTATTCTGATTGGTTGCTCTGTGATTGTGAGTTTTACCTTGAAGTTTGAGGTGAAATGAAGGAAGATTGCAGATGATTCAGCTGTGATCTTGCTTTTCTTTACTTCATTACTGTTTATTGACAAAGAATGTGATCCATGGCTGCCTGTTGATGAGTGTCTGATGCTCCCCATACTTCCCTTTCTTTCTCTCTTCTCTGCAATTTTCTCCCCTGTTTTAGGTCCACAGAAAGACATTAAATCCAGTCTTCAACGAAACCTTCCAGTTTGGAGTGCCCCTTGCTGAGCTCCACTCGCGGAAACTTCACTTCTCTGTCTACGACTTTGATCGCTTTTCCAGACATGATCTCATAGGACAGGTGGTGGTGGACAACCTGCTGGACTTCAGTGAAGGGAGTGGGGAGAAGCCCGTGTGGAGGGACATAGTAGAGGGGACAGCGGTAAGCTCTCTGCTTTGCTGAAGTGTGTGTGTGTGTGTGTGTGTCACTATGACCAGTCTGTAAGGCTGTGATGCTTTATCATTATTTACTCATGAACAATCTGCTCATTTCAGACATTTATTTTAGTCTGTCTCTTCCATGTTTATTAATTTATGGGTCATCACAAAGTCCAGTCACTCTCAGGCAGACAGACATCTAATCATAATGATTGATAAAACTATAATTTTCCTCCGATTATAAGAACACAGAGCCAACTTACATGTACCGATTTTGGAAGAGTGCGCTTTGTAATAGTGATTGTACTTCCTGTGCGAGAGACGTGTGAGACAGGGCTAAATAGTTTGTTGTAAGCTGGCTTCATTTCCATATTGATAATTTGATATGAAGACCGGTTTTAGCAAGTGTTTGCAGACAGATAGAGCGTACCCTCTTTGTTTATGTAAGCAGCTTGGCTTTTTGTATTGAGATATTGTTTTGCTGAGGCAATACTTTAGAGTGTACTGTGAGGATGGTGAGAATGTCTCCCTGTCTGTCTGTGTGCAGGAAAAGGCAGACCTAGGAGAGCTAAACTTCTCCCTCTGCTACCTGCCCACGGCAGGCCGACTCACTGCCACCGTCATCAAGGCCACTAATCTGAAAGCCATGGACCTCACTGGCTTCTCAGGTAATTAACTAAGCTATCAATCAAGTAATTTATATATAATTGGTCTGGGGGCGCAGTTATTGTTGCAGTACAACTCACGCTGATGTCAATTAATGAACCAGTTTTAACCTCAGCATTTGAATTATTAATTATCTTGCAGATTGGATGTATAATGGGTATGACATTGATAAGATAATATTGCTACCAAGAGTGTAAGTAGTTAGTTTTTATTTCTCTCTTTAAATACAAGATGCACTATTTAAGGACTTCAGAGACCAATAATAATTTTGACACAATACCATAGGATCTAAAGTTGTATTTATAGCATCCTCTGTACAGGAAAAATGTTTTTTTTTTCTGGCTCCTTACCATTTCTGTCGACAGCAATAAATAATATTGCTGTCATTTTATGCGCTTTGAATTGTCATTTATTTCTCTCACACCAACAGATCCATACGTGAAAGCCTCGCTAATCTGCGACAGCCGTAGGCTGAAGAAAAGAAAGACCTCCATTAAGAAAAACACCCTCAACCCAGTCTACAATGAGGCGCTGGTCTTTGACATACCTCATGAGAACATCGACAACGTGTCCTTAATCATAGCTGTCATGGACTATGACTGGTGAGGAAGTGGTACAGACACACTGACACATAACATGTCAATATGTTGAAGCAGCAAAGAGGCAGTGTTAGAACACCACACAGTCAAGAGCCATTCCAGACACAGTTTAAATGACAGAACAGGGTCTTTTGGGAGAGAGGGGGAGGGAGGGGGGATGGATTCAAAACAAGAAATGATACCTAAAGAACAGACATGGAGAGATCTGAGTCACCTCAGCTTCACTGGGAGTAAATAATAGCCCCTAAGGGAGGGTTGAAACATCCACTCTAAAGAGGGTCAAGTCATTGCCTTGTAAAACAATGAAATCATTTGCTGAAGCATTGGATGTTCCACTAAGCTGACAGTTCGGTGTTGCTGTAGTGTACTGTGCAGCCTGGAAGGGCCAGTCCTGTTATTACTGCCGGATAAGACATCCGCCTCATGAATTTTTGCCATCCGAGTGATAACAAAATGCTGTGCGATCCTGTCATATGTGTGAGAGATGTTCCTGGCTCATTTTCTGTATTCATTTTAAATGCTGAGTCAGGAATGAATAGCCTGTAACTGAGTCAATAAGTAATTCCCTTCTTCTCTTTCTCTCTCCCTCCCTCCCTCCCTCCCTCCCTCTCTCTTTCGGTTAGCATTGGTCACAATGAGGTGATAGGGATGTGTCGCGTGGGCAGTGACGCAGACGGACCCGGCAGGGAGCACTGGACAGCCATGTTAGAAAATCCGCGGAAGCCCATTGAGCACTGGCACCAGCTGGTGGAGGTAGAGACCGTGCCAGCTCCTCAGTGGCTTCCTTCATTCACAAACCTTCGTTTCTGCTCAAATCTGCACTGCCTCTTTCTGCAGCCTCCATCAAATCCCCTTCAGACCTGTATGAATTAAAAGGGCTCCTTTAGAACATCCAGACCTGCATTCTTCCTTAAATATTCATTAGATGGTATGATGTCATTGTGAAAAAAAATCATCTCTAAGAATTATGTTCATAGTATGGCCAGTCAGTATTTTATCATTTTGTAACAGTTATTGACTTTTTATAATTGATTAATGCTCAAATATTTAGAATTTCACCATACCTTCAATCAAATAGCACTGAGTAGTAAAATTAAAAGGATAACTTGTGTAATGGTGACATATGTGTTGAGATAATTGCTCTTGTAAGCATAAGGTTGCTGGGTCAGTTTTCTGGTAATGTACCAATGAGCAAGGTACTTATGAGCTTCAGGAAACATCCCACTGCATAGACTGATTACTGATCACATGTAAAACTGTAATCTAAGTAAGCTACATGCAGGCATCTTCCAAGAAAATAAATAACTGCAATAACATATCATACAGTAATCTTGGTGTCCTGATAATGTCATGAACCAATTAACTTGCCTGCATATAATATTAATATAAATAAGAAACCCTATTGTTTATGTCAGTTATACTCAAGTGTACACTGCTGTACATTACTAATTATGTACAGGAACAAGTTTAATGTTTCTGTTTTCCTTAAAGGGTTTCCAATTTGAATACAAATCATTTTCATATTTTGCCTGTTCCTCAGATGGAATTTTACAGTCTAAGTCCTGTCAGGTCAATAAGAGAAAGAATTGGGAGGACAGCACTTTAGCTCAGCTGTGCTGAGGAGCACCTCTGTGTGCTTCAGTGTGTACTGGGGAAGCAATGCTGAAATATTGAGTGGTTTTTCTGCTTTTCCTTCATCACAGCTATGTTATGTGAACAATTAGGCACTGTGGTATGTTTTTGGAGACAGCAACAGTAATTTTATAAATAGTGTTAAAATATTTTTTCACCTTTACTAATTCTTAAAATAATTTTAATACAAACATTTGAAGTATTTTGTCTGCTTGAAAGCATTACCAGGCTATGTAATTCATTACAAGAACCTTAATTTTAGGGGAGCAAATGGCCGTGTTTGGTAACATCAGATTTCTGGTTACTGAACACACAAGGTGTCTGTTTGTGTTTGTGTCTCCGGTGGTGTGGGTGTTGTGCTCTTTATTTTCTGAAAATCATAACTAGTGGCTCTGTTTTTTGTTTCCTGAAATGAGTCACCTTTTTTCCTGGACTACTCCAACAGAAATCTTATCAATTATTTAAGAAATTTGTGAATTAAAACACTTTCTCCAATTTACTCAATGTACTATTGGTCTGTAGGCTTTTTGCTGTTTATCCTTCCTGTTGTGTGTATCTCTATTTGGTTACATCTCTGACACTTTAATTAGTGAACAATGCACTCAAACCACATTCACCTCTCTGTCTCTCTCTCCAGGAGAAGACCATAAATACGTTTGTGTCGAAGAGCACCACAGCCTCCCCCAAGCCTCACATCGTGGTGGACAGTCCTCACTCTGAATAGAATGGTGAGCGTGCACGTTTGGTCTTTTTTAGCTGGTGTGTAATGGGTGCGCCCGTAGCTCTAGGTCTCTGAATAGAGCAGTGAGCGCACACGTTTGGTCTTTTTTAGCTGGTGTGTAATGGGTGCGCCCATAGCCCTAGGTCTCTGAATAGAGCAGTGAGCGCGCACGTTTGGTCTTTTTAACTGGTGTGTAACGGGTGCGCCCATAGCCCTAGGTCTCTGAATAGAGCAGTGAGCGTGCACGTTTGGTCTTTTTTTAACTGGTGCGTAATGGGTACTCCTGTAGCTCTAGGTCTCTGAATAGAGCAGTGAGTGCACACATTTGGCTGTTTTTAACTTGTGTGTAATGGGTTCGCCTGTAGCTCAAGGTGTCTGAATAGAGCAGTGAGCGCGCACTTTTGGTCTTTTTTAGCTGGTGCCCTAGGTCTCTGAATAGAGCAGTGAGTGTGCACGTTTGGTCTTTTTTAGCTAGTGTTTAATGGGTGCGCCCGTAGTCCTAGGTGTGTGACTCGCCATCTGCCGGCACAGTTAGACAGAAGAGATAAATGACGAGCAGCCTCTGTAAGTGACCCTTGTTTTCTCCAGAGGCTCTGTGCTGGAGCTGTGCGAAAGTGTGGAGTCAATAGCAGAGCATGGGTAACCTTATTTTTTACCTGTCACCAAGCATCCAGCTGGGAGGTTGCCTGGCCCCACTGTCTCTGCGAATACATGTAAAAACATCTCCCTGCTGCGCCCTTGTGCAGAGGGCTTTGGCCAGAAGTTTCCATTCCTCTCAGTTTAGCCTCAATGTCCCCTCAGTTCACATCAGTTGAGCCTGCTCAATACCAGTGTCAGCGCTTCCTCATACTCACTACTTTTTTTTTATTCCAGACCTGAATTAGAGAAGACTGTTCAATTCTGAAAATTGATGACATCAATAAAGAGCTGACCCTTGATTGGACCCAGTTTGATCTCTTTCCCTCCTTCTCTCTCTCTTAGGGTTCTCAGGCACCATCCTTCCAACTCCAGACTCCTCTCTCCTGCTCATCTGTAATTAATTATCTACATTTAACAAAGAGACAGAGAGGGAGATAAAGAAAGACCTTATGTTTCAATACAAGTACTACAACTAATGATATAGGACATTTAAAGCACTATAGGTAGATATCAGGAAGAGTACACTGAAGTACACTTTAGAAACACAAAATGAGGAACAGACAAGTAGAATATAACCAAGTTTAGTTTGACACACAGAGCACAAACAGAACATGCATATAAACTCACATACATACACAACAAACACACACACACGCACACATGTGCATTCAGTCTCACATAGTGAGAGTTCAAACATAATAGACAAGCAGTGCTTAAGTGCAATACACATACACAGTACAGACACCCATGATATATTAAACACAAATAGATTATTTACTTTTCTGAGAGTTATTGAAAATAGTTGCCTAGATTCTGAAGAAAGCATTTCATGGACTTCTTTAGATTTGATGTATATAAATGTATTGGCTTCATCGTGGTGGAGTTTACAATATGATAAACATTTCTCTCTTAAAAAATATTTGGTTTATTTTTTTTATCATTTTTAAATGAGCCTGATTACTCAGTACATCTTATCACATCTGTACAGGCCTTTAAAAACAAACTCTTAATAGGAATTACAAGCCGTTTTTATTAAATTACATTTGAAAGTTTTTGTTGATGGATATGAAAATATTCTGCATTATTCACATCAGTTCAGGGGGCAAGTTAACATCACCGATGGACACTGCAAGACATTGTAGAAAACTCATCTGCCCATATTTTCATTTTTAACCTTTTTTCAAGTCATGAATCTAATTTATTTGATATTTTTCCACAGTCAGTGAAAATATTTTGTCATGTTCTTGCACTGTGTGTTGGGGGAGAAGTAAATGTGGAGAGACCGTTACAGCAGGCCCAGGCATGATAAAATATTTAAATATGTTCTAACCTTGAAATATATTACCCTGCCGCAAATAATTTTTTCCCTCTTCTTGAGTTCATGTGGATACATTTTAAGGTTTTATTTTTCTATGATTTAGTTTGATGAATAATCAATATAAAAGCAATGATTCACAGTAATATTTCTGTTATTCATCCTGGAGGAAGTAGGGAAAAGCCATGAAGAGGGGTGTTGAATGTTGCTCTGTCAGTGTGCCGTGGTGAACTGTGCCACCCGCTTTGTCTGACACGCAGACTTCACTCCTGAAGGATATCAAAGGATCAATGTTTGAATCAGCAGTGTTGGCCAAGGGACCTCAATTATGGACGCACCAGCTTGCTTTTGTGCGCAGTGCTGCACCCGAAAAATATGTCCTTCTGGAAAGGATGTGATCATGTACTTTTTTTTATCATTCTCTGATTTCTTTTTTTTAAACTCTTTGTTTCTCAAAGACATTATTATTATTTCATCTAGAAAGAGGAGCTCTTTGTACTTCAAAACCTTTCTGAAGAGTATGATAACATCAGAAGGACACACTATCTGTTTTATTGCCTTGTGTGTGTGTGTGTGTGTGTGTGTATGTGTGTGTGTGTGTGTGTGTGAGCCCACGCGTATGTGAGTGAGTGGGCATGTATGCGCATTCAGGCATGTGAGTGTGTTTGCGTGCATATTTGTGTATTTGTGAGTGTTTCTCTGTGTTAATGAGTGCATTTCTGTGTTTCTCAGTACTTCTCTCTATTTGTCTGCATCTGTATGTGTGACTGAGTGCAGGCATAACTGTGTCATCTCGCTCGCCTTCCCCCTCCAGTCATTCTCAGAGTCACAATCTCTTCTTCTGTTCAGTCTCTTAGTGAGTGCATAGAACACGGTACACAGTTTGTATCATCTGTCACAGTTAGCACATCAGTTTCTACTCTTATGTCTACATGTATGAAAGGCCACTAATGGCTACAATGTGGAAGGAATAAATTGAGGACATATGTTTTATATGATCTATAAATACAGCCTTACCCCATCTCTTGGGACTGAGAACAACCATAATGTACAATCCAAACAAACACAGACTGGGAACTGGGGATTAGCACAGAGGATGGTTGCAGAGGATTTTAGTGTACTTAAGAAAATGAATTATATTTGTCTCTATATTAATGTAACATTGTCATCATCATAATCATAGTCATATCATGAAATTAGAATGACCCTCTATGCATTTATTTGGCAATATGTGAAATTCTAGATTTCCTTGTGTGACCAAGATGCGACCTTTTCAACTTATTTGTATTCATCATTCAGTTCGTTTGAATATTGGTCTGACAGAAACTTAATTAATTAATAATTGTTTAATAAATTGATTCAGATATTACTATTGCCATCTATACCGTTTTTAGAGCAGCCGTTTCCACTTAAATTCCATCTCTTCTCATTAGAATGCCTTACGTACCATTCTGAATACTCTTGAGAGAAATATGACACCTCAAGGTTATACTCAGTTGGCTGGACAGACTTGTATCTTGCAGACATGTTTTTGTCTGTGTATTCCTTTATGAAAATGGTATATCCTGCTGTACATTTCAAATATATTGTGATGATAATTGCAATATATTAACAGTATACTGCAATATATTCCATTTCCATGAGGGTTTGCTTGTAGTACTATACTCTTTGAGCTTTGTACAGGTTGCTACAGTCTGACTAGCTGCTCAGAACTGCCTGCATTGATACATTAATGTGAAAAGCCACTCAGGTATTGATTCGTAGAAGTGTGCGATATATGTATGAAAACGTTACTCCTACACTTACATGTGTCCCATTACAGCAAGCCTTTTACAGATGTCTGTTTCTCGTACAGTGAGCTACGAGGAGGGGGCAGTGTGAACTGTCTCCATATGCTGTGAATGATATTTTGGTGTATAAAATGGCAGGAGTTGTGTTCGTCATGCCGTCTGTCTCATGTGCATGCCCATCTGTGTTTCTTGCTCTTTTTCCCCTCTTTCTGCTCCTTCTCTGTTTTTCCTTCAAGCTTCTCTACCTCACGCTGTGTGCGCTGCCATTGTTGTATGTTCTTGGGTCTTGGACAGTAGTGTTAGTGCTGTAACCTCTCTCTTTCGTTCTGTGTCTGTCTCTTTCCCACCCTCCTTTTCTCTCTCTCGCTTTCACCTCCACCACATTGTTTCCTTTCCCTCTTTCACTGCAATATGGACTCTGCTACTCTCTCTCCCTCGCTCTCTCTGTCTTTCCTTCCCATTCTCTCTCTGTTACTCTCTCTTACTATCTCTAAGTTCAGTGTAAGTGCAGTTCAGAATGGCTATGGTGAAAAATGTTTGCATGCTTATACTAGCATGAATGATGTCAATTCGATACCGTGAAAAATAACTGATAACTGCAAAACAGACAACAAACTTGATACTAATACTACTAATGATGATAATGAAAAATATAAATAGTGACAGTGATCAGTATGATGATAACATTGTTAATACTGTATTATGTATAAAATGGTATTTATATTTGTTTTTTATGTCTTATTTTGAATTTTTGTTTTATTTTGTCTGATTAGTTGAAAACAGACAGAAATTTGATGGAGTTGAGTAAATACAATTTTTAGACAGAGATTTAATGAGAGTGGTAATGATCATGCAATTGAAGCTATGAAAGTTGAAATAAAGAATGCAAAATTAAATAGTCTTACTTGTCGTTTTTGGAATGAATGTTTTTGAGAGAGTTGCAGCAATGCAGTGCTCTTCCCTACAGTGCTGATGTGACTGCAGACCCATTCTAGACCCATACTACTGCTCTGATTCTGAGCAACGTCTGTTGCTTTCCTTCTTTCCCCCTCAAGCCACCCCATCATCTCTCTCTGTCTCTCCCTCCCTCTCTCCTCTCTCTCTCTCTCTCTCTCTCTCTCTTTTACACACACACACACACACACACACACACACACACACACACACACACACACACACACACACACACACACACACACACACACACACACTCATGGAATGTGTCTGTGCTGCCCTATATGTGGGTGTGTGCATCACTGCTTTGCCTTACTGTCGGCTTCAACTGTTCCTGTTTCTTTCTCTTCTTCAAAGCACTTTCATCTCCCTCTTCACCCACCCCATCTCTCCCCCCAACCCCCGAGGTGTTTTTTTTATCAAACTCCCTGAAACAGCTGTCTCTCCCCCTCGCCTGTCATCTCTCTGTTCTGCCAGTTTGAGCTCTCACGTCCTCCCTCGCTCCTACTCAGTAAGACACTGGCATCCCCCTAACAATCCTCCCCCAAATAGTGTGACTCAGAGGGGCTCTCTGAGGAAATGCAGCAAGCTTACCAGTCCAGTCTCTTATTATAAATATATTGACATTATTGACACCCTTTCCTGCAAAGGCATTTCATACTTAGTAAATTGGTTTTTGGTCAAAATGTTTCTTTTGTGCAATGAAGCTGGAGATCACTACACTCATGATGCTTCCCTTTCAAAGCCTCAGATTCTACCAATTGCATTTGCATTGCTGTGTCTTTTGCAGCTGCCATTGAGATTGATTTTTGTTTTTTTGTTGGGAATTGCATGAGCCTTATGGTTGGTTAGATTGCTAGATGGTATTCAGCTCCTGAAAAAGCAGCATAGCCTATCACCCAGCTTGCCCTGAGCATTGCTACAGTACATGGGTGTACTCTAACACAGGGTTCCTTCTGGCTACTTTTCTATTGAACCCAATGGGACATTAGGTTGGCAGAATCCCACTCCAAAGATCATATATACCCAAACAAGCAGTCTTCAAATGAGTAATTTAAAGAAAACTCTAAGCTGAAAGTTTTTCATAAACATACAGGAAAATATATTATTCATTATGAATCATTAATATTTATTATTACCCAAACTGCAAACATTTGTCCTCAAAAAGCAGTTGGGAATGTATGTTTCTGTAAAGAAGATATTTTGCAGTATGTTTTGCCATCTTGTATGAACATTAAAAAATTGCAATTAGCAAATTAATTCAAACATTCTGACCAAAAGCCTGGGTATTATTTTACATTAATACTGATAGTGTCACACAGTCTAACAGTGTAATATTGGCACACTGACAGCGGTTTAGAAAAGGATACCACAACGTCTCAATATAGACGTTGACTTGGTCGACCCCTACAGCATATTAACACTGAAAGGAACAGGATGGAGAGATGTTAAGGAAATACAGACATGCTAGTTAGCACCATTTCAGCACCACTGCATACTGGACAGTTCCCTCCACTGAGAGAGAGAGGGAGGGGTGAGGGGGAGCTGCTGTTTCCATGGCAACGTTCCCACCGTGCAAAAAAATCATTTAGTCGGAAAGACATTTCATTCAGTTCAGTGAGCTGCAAAAGAGGGGGAGAGAGAGTTAGACTGAGGGGGAAGTATGTGTGTGAGAGAAAGACAGCGAGGGAAATCGAGTGCACCCTGGCGCTCTGAGGAAAAGTGAGGGGAAAGATGAGAAGAATTAAGTCAACAGAAATGGGAAGCATACATGAGGGACGTCATGTTGCATGCATATGATTGCACATATATCTGTGATTAGATCACTGGACCCTTGGTTTTTTTTGAACATGGAATAAAAATGACATTAACTAATTAAATAGCAATACATCAAACACACGCATGTACACACATGCACCCATGCGCACAAAAATGTTTACACACACACACACACACACACACGCACACTCACGCACAATCCTATAATTGTTTATAGTATACTAAGCATTTCAGGATTTTTTCTTTGAATGAAATATTACATTTTCATGCCATTCATTCATTTTCTTGAAACGCATCAAGATTGCAAAGAGATCAGGAAAGAGAAATCTCTCGTACTCCCGTCTCCTCTTGCCTGTCCTATCAGCACATCAGCTTGGGTAGTGTAATCTCCCCTGCAGATGGACACCTGTCTGACATCTGACCACATCAGCTGCTCTCTTCTCTCCATGGGATCAGCAGGACCGGTGTCTTCTTTTTCAACTGTGCCAGGGTATTTTGACACTCAAGGAAATGTTCAGTGCCTGAAGCAGAATGCAACTGTGTCTTTATTCAGACCTGTCCCAAATCCCCAAAGATTGTTTTGATCTATTTGAGACCGCCTCACCAGCCAGTTCTTTGCCGCAGAAAGGACTTTGTTGATGTATTTTTGTTTCTCTGTGCCTTGAGCTCCCAGTGCAACATGAATGACCCTTTTTAGGGCCTGAGACTGCTCTTGTTTGCTAAGTGAAGAGCTGCTGTTGTTCCAGAGCAGCACATGGCTATTTTCCCTGTCCTAAATTGATTGGTAACATGATTGCTGCTGGGAGCGTTGTGTTTGATGTGTTATGAAGCTCTTTGCTGTTTGTTTGACTCAACTGGCTGAGTTTCAGTACCAAAAGGGGGATGGTACTCTGAGGAATGTATGGGGTTCTACACTGCTGTGTGCTGATTTGACTGCAGGTTACCTCACTGGAAGGCAAACCAATAATTAAATGTCTGTTTTTGTGAAGCTTGGCATGAAAGGAGTGGGCCCGGCTAAGCCCTCACAGCAATGCGGGCTGCTCTCCAGTGAGTGTGCAGAGATGTTTTTACCTCCATCCCACATGAAAAAAAGCTCTCACTGGTTCTGTTGTGCTGTGATGGAAAGTGTCCTTTACTACACAATACAATGGCACACAGTGCTGTTAGCTAAATGGTGCTACACACTGCATCTTATCAAAGTTTGTGGGGTGTCAGGTTCGTGCAGCTGTCATTCAGACACAGTGAAAGGCCTCTCTGTCCTGAGTCTTGGCTCGGTGTTGGATTTGCTCTCCCTCCTCTCTCTCATCAGTTCACTGCTCTGGATCCCTTCAATATATGTCTCTCTTAATCTTCCACAAACCTCAAACCCCATTTGTATTTATGTCATATGACTGTTAAAGCAACATTTGGTCCCATGTAGCAGATCTAGCCCCCTACAATCCTGTCACCACATTATCCTTGGCTGGCAGTCCTGTTTTTCTATCTGAATTAAGATTGTGATGACATCTGGTGGTTGTGTCTGGTACCTTAACGTAATTCTAAGACATTTGATCGCTTTGATCATCATTTCACCAGTAAAACTTTATGTAACAAGACTCCTTCCTTTGTTATCAGAGCAGATGCTGAATGGCAGTTTATTTTAATTCAGCACTACTTTCTTTGATCTCCACACCATTTCAGGTGTGCAGTTGTTGCATAATTACAAGTACTTTAGAGTGAACAGCTCCATTATCACAAGCCATTTACATACAACCAGAAATACGAGTAATGCTATGAAAGATAGCTGCCCTCTGTCATGATGAAGCAGTAAACAGGTTATTCATTCTTTAAAAAACGTTAGATGTATTTTTAAATGTCTTGTTTCAAAGTCTTAAGTGTAGTAAAAGAACATTAATTATTGAAGTGTCTGTTATTGAATTCTTAGAGTATGATGCCATGAGGATAGCAGCATCAAAAGAGATTGATGATACAAGCATTCTTAGAAGGACAATCTTGAAACTGGAAGAATAGAAACACAACAATGTTCTAGGTTATATAATAATATGCAGTACACTGCCACCTACAGTCAGTTATGTACCAAGTGGTTTTTATTACCTCTGACCTTTAAGGTTTTGCATATTTATAAACCACTCATGATGCATACAGTAAAAATCTGTTGATATCTACCCACTTGTAGCCACATACAGAATTGGAAATTGTGTTTCCACTAACCAACTGTGTCTGTTTCTAAGGTAACCTGGAGGTATTACCATAGTAAACTGACCTGCATTGACTACATAGCACATTGATAAATCCCAGATACACAAGTACTTTTGCTTCAGTACCAGACAAATAAAGTAGAATCAGGCAAGGATATGCTATATAACAATCTACAGCCCCAAAGTTTCTTCAGCAATGCTGATTCCCAACTTTAACAGACTCTCTGAAATACTATCAATAATGTTGGGCACAAAATCACCTCTCAATCTGAGCATTGATTGAGCCGAATTAGTTGGTTGTAGTCTATTCAAGACAGGAATAACAAAAAAACAAGCATCAAAATAAAACATCTTGGATTAAAATCTAATGACCAAAGTCAAACTATTGTAGGTACTTTTATGTCCAGTCATTTTTCATTCATTTTTTTTTCAATCCAGGAATTAAGCATACTTTATTTTCAAGCTTTTGTCTCTTGAAGTGGGCAGGCATTGGAACATTTGTTCAGTTCTAAAAAATGAATTGTAGTTTGAGACTGTAGTGTGTTCAACCCTTTTTTTCTTTGCTAAAATGCAGATTTAAGGTGGGTGTTTTTCAGCCTGCAGCTGTGTTGTAATTATAGGTTCAAGTTAAGCATAAACACAACTTGTGGTTCATTGCAATTCACCCTGTAATACTGTACTTAGACTGAATCAATTAAAGGTGTGGATCAACTTAATTTACGTTGATAAATATAGCACATGAGGCTAAGCTTGGTGATTTGATTGTTTGTAGGGTATTTTCCCAATCCAGAAATGTCTGGATTTTTAGTTTGTTCTTTCAATCATGCAGGAGATAATTGTTTGCCGAAATCCATACAGCTTTGAGTAAATCATTTAAGGTAAATAAAACCATTTGCAACAGCTAATTTTTTAAAAAAGCTAAATTTATGCAAAGGAAATACCTTCAACAGATCTCTATTCCTGTAAGCTAAAATAAATTAATTTTGTTCATTAGGTCTATACTACAAAGTAACCAATATGGTGAATTCATAGTTGTCAACATGTGGTATCAGAGATTGAAAATGAAAATGACTATAATGTAAAAGTGTGTATGCATGAGAAAACAAGAAATGAAAGTAAAAAATAAAATATAATGTTGCATTTTAATCAAACTGGGCAAATCTGATGCAAGTACAAGAAGGGGGATTTTTCACAAAATTCAATAAGTGATGCTGGGTGTTTCCTCAGAAATGAATGAAGCAAGTCTTTTCATTAAAATGAATACAAATCTACAGGCCAGACCTTAAGTAAGTAACTGGAGTAGTTATTAATATCTCATAGACACCCAATGCTCTTTTATTGCTGAGAACAATGGTAGGACTGAGGTATCCTTTCCACTCACTCTGAAGCATGAAAGAACTTCGTGCTGCACTTGCTGTGTGTTTCCAGAGGTGAAAGGCATGCTTTGTCAGCCACAGTACATTCTCACCTTATTCTTTGCATGAATATTGCTGCATTTGCAATGGAGGCCTGCATAGTGTCACACATGCAGGGGCTGCAGGTGCCTGAACAGGGTAAAACAGGGCATCTGTATGGGGTGCAGGACAGTATCATGTTTTAGCCCCTCCCTCCATTTAGGGCTAGCTTACATGTTCCTGCCATTATAACAACTCAATCTGCATCTGATGTAAGAACTGAAATAAAAACAAAAATCATGCCATGCCTCAAGAGAATTAGTTTGGCAAATGTAATTATATTTAATTCAATTATTCATAAAAATGTTGTAGTATTTATTTTTATGAATCAGAAATCAGAAATACGTATACCCAATTTTAAGAAAACTGAAGTTTTTTAAAATACAGTTAGCCTAAAAATAAAACTGCATGAGCAGAAATTTTTGCACGGTATCTTGACGTATTTATGACACATTTGATTACACTCATGTAAAATATTCACAGATTAAATGTTTGAAATTGATTGACCATTGTTCAACATCTTATTTTCTTCACTATCAAAATATAATAATATAAAATAGTAAATTCTGCATTTAATTTTACTCATTTTTTCTTCATCTATTCATTAAGGCTTTTATTTTCTAAATAAAGTTAAATGTTTAAATAAATTTGCCTAACTACGGCTGACTTGGTTCTCTTTATGATTTAATGGTGAATAAACTGCTTGCAGCTGTGTAAACAAAGGGAAGGAAGGGCTGGCAGACCTGGCCTGAAGCTGTAGCTTTTGAATGCCGAGGACAGGAGGAAGCATTCAGGGACCTTACTACTCACTGCAAATGAAATGTTCAGGCACACTTTGTATGAAAACGATAGCTTGTGGCAGTGCAGAAACAGTCATGCTGGGTCATCATGAATCATGGAATATTCATGACAGAAAATACACAGGATGGGATTCTAGATGTGGGACATTTTGGTTTCTGTTTGAAGAAGGGGTTGCCATATGGAGTAGCAGCATATCCATCCAACTACAGTATCATAGGTATTACTTGTTAGAGAGGTCATGATCTGTAGCAAATTCAAGCATAGCTGAGAAACCCCCAGTGCTTTATACCTTGAATGAAGAACAAACCAACAAGGAGCCCCTTATATCCATCTGTCCCTCTTGTGTGCTACATGTCTAGCATGCTATTGTACTGCGCAATGAGAAGTTTAACATTGTCACCAGATTTCTCTGATAATTAAACTTTGTAATTTGCGTATAAAAGGATGATGGTGGGTTCCATGTGGAGTGAAATGGGATGGCCATAGGCTGGGAGGGAATGATGTGGGCGCCCAGAGCAGCAGCATATTGCACAGTTTCTGTCATCTCTCATTTCCTGTCTGACTCCAGAGGTGTGTACATCACACACGAGCATTACACCATCCTGTTAATGGGGAGTGAATTACCTGAACATACTCATTTTAATTATACTTGATAAGTTGGTAACAGTAATACATTACTTTTAATGCATATGACCCCTTTCGTCTCTTGATCTCGGATCACTTAAATCCAAGGTTGACATGATGGAGTAGAAACTCTTCTGAACTTCCATCAGTGTGTAGCACCTGCTAGTCTTCATTTTCAACCTGAACTCTCTGGGGGTGATTGGGTCTAATGGGCTTTGGCATGGACTCACTAAATACAATTCAGGGCGGCATTTAATGAATGAATGATTGATTGAGATGCTGTTGACTGAAGTAAGTGACATTACGCCAGTAAATGTGCTGTCACAGGCTGACTTGGGTGGGTGTTGATGTTAAAAAATAATTAAATAAAACGTATGTATCTCTATCTGTGACAAATACACCTACAACTGCTGTTCTCTCTATTGACCATTAGCCAAGTTATTTGTTTTTTGTGGAAATTAGTCCAGTCCAAGGATGTTTGACAGAAAATTAATGTATTTAATGTTTAATTATTCAAGGCCCCCTTAAGTAAGATGATTTGTCACACTTTGATGGTGGGTGAAACACTTTATATGAATAAAATGTAATAGCTTATGCAGGGGTCCTACCTGGCCTAATAATAATAATAATAATAATAATAATAATAATAATAATAATAATAATAATAATAATAATACAGAAGAACAAGGAGTGTGGAATATCTGTAGAATCAGTTTTTGATTCTACATGTAACAGGCAACAGGAGTGAAGTTTGTCTATTTTTTGAACAGGTATTGTATAAAGACCCACACATATAACCATTTGATCATAAAGGAGGTGTCCCTCTCTTCTTGTCCTCACCCATTCCACTGGTCTCTGCTGCACAGGTCTCAATGCCAGTTTAAAAAAATGCAGATGAATTGTGCTGTTAAACACAATGGAAACATGAACTGGATAAATGTTCTGGTCTAAATGTTTTCTGGAATTCAGGCTCTGGATCATTACACTTCTGTGATGTCGGACTCAGGCCCGGTTTGGACATCAGTTCCCGGCCCTGTGACAACTCTCGCACCATACCCAGAGGGTGGCCATTTTGCACTGGAGTGCTCACACGTCAATGAAGAGGAGAACAGGAGATTAAAAATCTAATTAAATGAAGATAATGATTAAATGGCCATACTAGGACCACGCCATTCTTTCTTATAAGTACCATTGGACCTCTGAGGGCCCAGCTGAGTCAAGACATTGAATGGTCCCAGAGAAAAATGGCTCTTATTTACAAGATAGTGACATGAGGCTTTGCATAGTGCTAAACTCAGTAAAAGGGTTACAAAACTCAGCAGGGGTTTGCTTTCCATCACAACTCATTTCAGTTTTTAAACAACACATTTTATGTCAAAGTAGGAGTAGGGCACTACTGCAGAGCTGCAGCAGAGACATTCTTAGACTATGATGCTCATCAAAATGATCCGTAGTACACATTAGCTTAGCATAATGCCATTCGCTCATTGCTTAGAACTACAAATGTGTCAAGCCTACATCCAAAGGATCATGCGTGATGACCTGTCCAATAATACAACACTGACATGAAATACAACAATTTCTTACAACTGGATACTTTGGAGTGCAGTATCACTATTACACCACCGCCGTTTATTAAACATGAAATTATTTATTTAATACATTCGGTGAAACATAAATTAACCCCTCAACATGATATTAGTGTTTTATATGAATATTTGCTAAACAAAATGCAGATTTACTGGTTTTGTTAGTTTGTATGGCAACCAAACCAAACATCTTTTGGCTTCCACAAGGCTAGATAATATTTCCAAACTTAATAAATATTGTGTCCCGACCAACAAACCCACTTTGTTATTGGCTATGTAACTTATTATACATAAGCTATTCACTGGATAAAACAGATTTTTGTTTGGAGATGAAACCAGTAACGTTAGATCTGCCATCAATGTGTTGCTACTGCTAGCTAAATTACCCGCTACATTAATAATAAATTACTCATACTGTCACTTTGACTAATGTCTTCACAGTGTCCCCTGTACAGGATCATTAGTTTTACAATTAGTCCAAAGTGATGACTTTTCCTTTGACTATTGACAGACCAGTGATTGTCAAGTGATAGAAGCAACTGTAATTCCACAGAAAGTCTTCCATTTCACATAGCAACCATGTGCAACGCTGCTTTATTTCAAGTGTTTGGCAGGAGTGAGCTCATGAGTGGAATGGCTGCAGGTGAACACCCTCCAGTGTAGCCTAATTGAGCGTCAGCTGTGTATCATGAGTCATTTTACCGAATTCAAATTAGAATGCAATATATTTTTGTCAGCATAGACCCAAAAAGTCCTTGCAATTAACTCTTTTCCAAAAGAACTGAATGTGTATTATGCAACTCAGTGAAAATGTAATTTGATTTTATGCACTCAAATTAGCTCCTGAACATTCAGTGGCCTGGTTTTCAGAACAGTTGCTTAGTCTCAGGAAACTCTCCTCATAAACCAATGATATGCAAATGCTGTCTAATGTTCTCTATGCTCTCTCTGTCTTCCACCCTTTTTCCTCCACCCCTCCCTCGCGGTCTCACCTGCTGTCTCACTTTCTCTCGCTCTGTCACCTTTTTGCTGGCTCACTCTCCTTGCTTACTCCATGGTTTAAAACTAATTTGACAGATGCTAAAGAAATGAAGCCCTGCAATAATTTTTCACTCAATGACCTTTACAATTGTTGATTGGATATTGATCATCACTATAAATCAGAGAACAATGATCAATGGGACTGATTGAAGACTCTGATGGAGTCAATAAAATGTATCAATATTTACCCAGGTCATTGTACATCTAACACCTATAAATGCATCTCACATTTATAAAGTGAGGTATATTTATGAATAGTGATACAAGCGGTGAAAACTACAGTAACACGCTACAGACAGAAATAAAACTGCTTTACATATCCATAAGGGATATGAGGATGTAAAGCAGCATCCACCATCCATAAATGAATATCATTACAGTTTTAATCTGAAAGCATTGGGCTTGTGAGGGACTCCTGTGTTGTCCAGGTCATTTGACCCCAGAGAGGAGAGGTGTGTGATCCAGGCACATCTGAAGGCTAATCAAGCAAAAAATAGCGATAGCAATTGAACTTATAATTCTCTTGTACAGGTGAGGAAAATTATATTTTTCCCGAGGTGACATTATTCTCACTTCAGAAATTTTTAGAAAGTCAGATTTCTTTTATAAATGGATTTGAATAACTTTGTTATTAGAAACCATTTACAAAAAACTCTAATAACAATGTTTGACCTCAAGTGCCTTCATCTTATATATGATTAAAATGTATTAATTCTCTGTAATGTATTTTAATCAGGTATATTCAGAGATGACCTTCGTATCTTGTATGTAATAAAAATGACTTGCTACAACATAGATTTGCAACTTAATTTTGTGGAAACCTGAAAGAAGCTCTACAACTATACCTTTTCAATTTCAGTCCCAAATGCAACAGTGGGAATATGGAACCAAATACTATCCCTTTTATTACCCTGCAATTAATATGGTGCCTAGCTTGCACTAGTTTCCACATTGCAGAGCCACCAACAGCATACTGCCTTTGCTGTCAAAGGCACACAGAGTTATCCTATAGAGGATGCTAGAAAGCAATGGCACTGATGACTTAAATTGTCTTAACCCATATTTCTCCCCAGTAAAGCTTTGCCAGTTGTTCCCTCTGTAACCTGCAGTTGTAGCTGATAATTGCACAGCAAACTACAAACATGTGCCCATACTCTCTGTGCCACCCAAAGGTCCAAGGAAGCAGGTCTGAGATTGAGTGTTACTTAATGGCACAGAGAGAGCAGCCCCGTTCCATGCTAAATCATGTGCTTCCCTCAGAACCATGTCTCTCCTCAAGATGATCCAGCAGATGGGCAGCCATCCAGGGCTTTAATGAGGGCATGACACTCATTTTAGTCATGGGTCATGGGCATCTCAGTCAACTGATGCAAATCCAATCAACCATTTGAACATAGAAGTGAGTCAAGATTGCCAACAGAAATTATATCTGGTAATTCTCCTTATTAGTCATTTCTAGAATCAGATTGAATCCCATGCAAGATGTCAGGAAAGGAAATGTTCATATACACACCTGTGCTACTGTCCTGAAACTGTAATCTGGTGGGACTGTATTAGGCTGTTTCCTGCTTAAGAATACATGGACTGGGTATCAGAGCCATACAGTGTAAGATTTGCTTGTGTGGCCAAACAGAATGCCTCACTAAATCAGCACTTTAATGAAATCATTGAAATGGGCAGAATAAATTGTTCAACTTTTATGGATGTGGTCAGTTAACAGTTTCATTAAAAGCTTGACTATCTAAATCTAAAATGTTCTGTTCTCGCCTAAAACTTTGAGAATTACAGTTTTAGAACAGCTCTGTTCAAAATCACACTGAATGCAGAATGCTGTTTCAGTGTCTCCTGCTTTTTGAGCTTTTGGCATGATGAGATTTGGCTGTCAGCCATTAAAGTTTGCCCTGAGCGAATGAAAAGTCAACACTGAGAGGGCCACAAGCAGTCTCCAGTGTAGAGATCTAGCCACTAGAATAAATAATGGGCTGTATTCACAAAAAATGGGAATAAATTCTTATTGATTGAAATACCATTTTGGTGAGAGAGTCTTTATGTTCAGTGAAGACATGTTACTCTGTGCATCTTTTGTGACCTTTGTTCTTTTGCAGTTTAATCTTGCAGTTCTTCTATGCAGCCAGGTGATGGCAGCATTACTGGACAGACTGTCCTTCATCAGCTGTAGTGATTTCTTTCTGTCACTAGAGGGACTAAAGTGCTGCTATTCCTGGTTCAGTGCTCTCAGACTCAGCTGAAGGCACAACCCAAGATGCACTACACATCTCTCTATGTGTCTATGACAGGCTTTCAATACAAACATTTGTTTGCTTATGTCTTTGTTAGACTTTTTTATTGTTCACTTTTGGAGGGTGCAAAAGAGGTTATAGCAAATCTTAATTACATACTCAACCTTTTCCAGTCCCCCAAAGCTGTTATTGTAGCAGAATTACAACTTCCAAAGCAAGTATGATGAGAGGTATTTTAAATACAGACTGGAGCAGGAAACGTTTCATAATTTTGTGCTCAAGGCTGTCAGGGTAAATGTTACCTGTTCTGCTAAATGCATTTAAAATGAAATCCATAGTGTTCCTCCAAAGTACGGAGCCATGAATACAAATTATTGTCAACTAGATACCAGTGTGCAAAGCAGCTGTCCCTCTGTGTACAGTTCAATAATGTGCAGTTTGTTGGCATTCCAAGGTCTTAAAGTTCGACTAAAACATTCAAAGTCAGCCATTTCCCATAATGTTCCATGTCAGTGTGAGTCATTAAGGCGCTCCATGGCTCCAGTGTGTGCAGTTACTGGTGAGGTGTGACTGTGTGGAGGACAGGCAGAGGGGGAAATCTTGCCCACTGTGGTGATACTTTCAGAAAACAGCACAATGCTTTTCTCTGAGGGCTCGCGGTTCCACATTCCGTGCTGCTTCATGCTGAAATTACAGGATTCTGCACTTTAGCGCCAGCCCTGGAAGTCAGCGAGGCTGCAGAGATTTGTCTCCATCAGGGGAGGAGAGTGGGGGGTGGGGGTCGCGGGTGTAGCACAGATTTTATGCTGCTAATGAGCAGTTGATTTCCCTTCAACCAGGTTTTTTGCATATCCTTCTGCTTGCTAAAAAGTAACAGATGTAGGATGGTAGGTATCCCTTTAATTGATGTATCATTTTGGAAGGTGTTGTGTCTCCATGCTTTAGCATGTCCTTTCTTTACCCTTGCTCTTTCCCTCTTCTGTCATTTTATCTTCCTTCTTTTCCCTCTGGTCAGTCGGGTCACAGTGATGAAGGATGAGCTAAGACAGTCTCTCTCTGCATGTTTCAGCACCATGCTGGTGAACAGCTCCCAGCCATCAACTCACACATCTCCTTACACCACTGACCTTTTCTCTAAGAGAGCAAGAAACACTGCTCACTCTACAAATCTATACTCACCATCTCTAAGCACAGAAATCACTGCTCCTCTCTTTGTCTCCAAGCACAAAAGTCACTGATCTTCTCACACTACCCATCTATCCTCTCTGTCTCTCAGCATGTGATCACTGCTCTTCTCATACTGCTGATCTCTTCTCTCTGTCTCTCCATGCAAAAGTCACTGTTCTTCTCCTCTCATTTTACTGATCCTTTCTTTATATTTCTTAAGACAGAAATCACTGGCTTTCGAAAACTACTGATTTGTCTGGTTTTTTTTGTATAAAACAGTGTTTATGTAAAACAACTACAGCATTCATACAATTACTAAATGTGTTACTTCAATAACTGCAACCACTGCAATCAATCCTAATTATTTAGGTGTAATTATTTTAAGTATTCTGTATTGTGTTTTACAGAAGAGAGAATTTTAAAATTATTTTTTACTTATTTTATTCAAGTAAGAGAATGTATCTGATATATTTTGTGGCTTCCATTGGGTCAGATAAATTCACTTGTCTGTATTTTGGTGTATAAGCTATATATGTAATTTAGTAGTGGTGACTTTATAGCATAGCAGTAACAACTGTCTGACATAGAAACCTACGGAAATTTTCACTGTCAGGATCTGGGGAACTTCAGTCCCAAAGGAACCAGCTTATTATTAGACATTACATTATTGTAAGTCCTATAAATGTATACTGTTTGAATAATTAAAACTGTGAACTATATTGGGATGTTGGGAAAGACATAGGAAAGTTTCCATGCACTAAAACATATTCATGTACAGAAAAATGGAATGATTGTTTGAACTCCATAATCCAAGGAAGTTTGGTCGACTGCAACACCCGTAAAAGGATTTTCATCAAATTTTGATGGATGTGGGCCACAAATGTGCAGTAAAGCAAGCTCCAGGAATATCGCACAGGTGTTCAGTGCTGCCGAGGATGAGATTCACAGCGAGAGCTACATTTCTCACCAGGGCTTACTGATGAGTGCGTGTATCGTGTATTTTGACAAAGCTGCATTCATATCACCTTAGTCCACACTGCACTGCCAGCATAAAAGATACAACTAGTATACATCATGCTGAACACCACACATACAGTCAAGCCCAGATGCTGATTTTTGCACTTGGGACTGGTGTGGGACACACATTCCAGAAATACAGCCGTAAGAGCCATGCAGATTGCACTAGATTTATATCCCCACTGAGTAATTTTTGTATGCGCCCACCTAAGTAGTTATATTGACTCATCAAATGAACTTTTTTCTGTAAGTTTTATATGACTTACAGAAAATACTCAGTAAAATACTCAGTAAAATAACTGCTACTTTAATCAAAGTTAATTAAGTACATAAGTGACTTTTATTTCAGAATTAAAAGAGGTGAAACAATTTTATATACAATGACATGGTTCACTATAACAAACACACAGAAAGAGTGTTAGAGATACACAGATAGCCTGATAGACAGATGACAGAGACAGAGAAACAGAGAAAAAGAACAGAGAGGTAGAGTCATAAATAGACAAACACTGAGACTATTTAGTGTCTGTTGCTGCCAAATGGTGTCACAATGTTAATTTTAACTACACTAATATGTTGTGTAACCATATAAGCTTAATATATGCCAGATAGCATCTCCCTGAAAGTAGATGCACCAGATGGCGTAACTTGGCAGTAATATCTTTTGGCAGTGAGCACACATTCAGACTCATGGAGACACTGAAAGCATTATGTACATGCAAATACATACAATGTCTTAACATGTGCACTGTTCTGGGAACAAACACATGTTCACCCACTTTATCTATGGACATATCTCACCACATACTTTCAGTACCACTTACTCCTGTATACTGCAAAAACCTGCAAGCTTATCATGTGTGCACATTATGAGCTAAATCCATAAATGTTGTCAACACCCAAACACACACAATTCTGCATGTTTACCTTCTCATACAAAAATGATGTATACACACATACTGAACATACTTAATATGCATTGGGAACATTTGCCTGCTTATACCTTGTGTATACTCAGTACACTCAAACTTACACACAGACAGACATGCACACACACACACACACACAGACACACACACACACACACACACACACACGCAAAATTTACACAAACAGACACATTCTCACACTCAGACGGGAAATGATGTCAGTCCCTGTCTCCAAGGAGATGGAGGCAGTTGCTAGGATACTGTGACACTGGAATCTCACTCTCAGCCTTCTCTCTGTCTCCCTCACACAGTAAGAAACACTGTGTAGTCTCACAATGAATTGTTTGATTTCTAAATCCTTTCGGTATCCGTTTCTGTTATTTTCTCTGTTACAGATGAGATTGTAAGCCGTCTGACTCTCTAGTCAGCTGTCTATCTGGCTACATATCTTTGGCCTAGGAATATTTCATGTCTATTATCAGTCTTTCTAACTGACTATTGTTGACTATCTAGATCGCTATCCATCTCTGTTTCTCAAGTCAAGTTCAAGCAAGGTTTTGTCAACACAACAGCTTAATAAGTATTTCTGAAGAGTTTGCAGCATTTCATATACACCCAGGTAAGAACTGTGGTCTCTTTATAACTGAGAATGGGACTGAGCCAAGCTCCTGCTGGCAGAGGGGTTTGAACCTGCTGCTCTTCTGGTTGTCATAGCTGTGCTAACGCAGCATTAGGTTGTGTTTGCATTCTGTGCCCAGCTGGGCCCAGTCAAAAAAAGGACTTGGTGAGTCGAGGTGAGTCTGTGGATCAAAGTGTTTCTTGGTTCTTGTGCATTTTCTGTATTCACAGCTTAAAATGCATCTGCCTAATCACAGGGGTGGACCATGGCATATCATCAGGGTCCCCTTTAAAAAGGTGAAACCATGCCTCAATCAGATGGTTATAGGTATCGCTGTGAATGTAAGTAAATGCTGCTGGAGTCAACTGTTTCTGATGGGGAATGAACGATGGGAGGCATGGCACTAACAATTAAGGGGAAAAAACTAACTAATGTTGGACAGAAGCCTTTCGGATTTCAAGCATTTCATGTGCCAGAATGCTCAATTAATGAAAGCATTGTATCCTACCTCATACAGAGAGATACACCTCAACAGCCGGAGAGTAAGAGACGCAAATGTTCTGGCCATACCCCGTTGGCCTGTGAACGGCACATCAATGCCAAATCGCTCCCTTCCCTGTAGGTCTTAATTTAGTGTGTAAGTAATGCATTGCAGTCAGTCTGTAACTGTGTTCACCCCCACCCCCTCCCCATCTCTGACAAAGTCAGGATCAATGTGTCAGAGTCCTATAATGACCATTCAGTCTTTTAGGGGGTCCATAATGATAGCAGGAGCGATACAGAGAAGGGCATTTACTCCAAGACACACACCCTGCTCTGACACTGCAGTGCATGAACACTGACACTGAAAAAGGAGATGAAGAGAGTCTGAGAGAGAGAGGAGAGGTGGGCGGGGAGAACATTTGAAAAATTATATCATATAGCAAAAAAGATAGAAGGGTATGGAGATGGAGACAGAGTGATCCAGAGAGAGAGAGAGAGAGAGGGAGAGAGATAGTGAGGGATCTGAGAAGACTGAACATTTTAAAATGCGGTGTGTGAGAGAGAAGGGGAAGAGGGAGAGAAGGAGGGAGCGATATCCACTGCACCGTTGTGTGACTGGAAATTTAATAGCCACAGAGAGAGAGAGGGAGAGAGAGTGAGAGTGAGAAAGAGAGAGAGGGGGAGAGAGAGGGAGAGAGAGAAAGAGAGAGAAGGGAGGAGAGAGCTAGATGCAAAGAAGCAGAGAGTAAGAGAGGAGTACACATTGGTATAGAATTCGCAGTGAAAGCTATAGGTTGTGAACAATGCTCACTTCTGCATAAAAGGCAAGGGGGGAGGAGACATGAACAGGGAGAAGGGGACTGGGAGAGAGAAGTAATTGCGTAGCTGTGGAATCAGTCTTGTGAGTGTTCTATTGTGTACTGCAGAGAGAGCGCATGTCTGGGGCGGGGGTGGGGTATGAGGACAAACACACAAACAGGGAGTGGGGAGAGCTATTCACATTTGAGCTTAAGAAGAGGGAAATAAGGATGCAGTTTTGGGCAGTGGGTCCAAGGCCCAGCTGCACCCTGCAATAGGACAGTCCCATCCCGCTGCACACATCTGCAGGACAGCCCCATGCCTCTACCAGCAGCCATCATTATCAATGTGATAATAACACTGGGGATCATGAGCGGGGGGGGGGTTCTGTCCAGGGCACTAAGATTTCTTTAAAGTGCAAACTCTCTGATGGGTACTGTCATCATGAAATGATGTCAATATCCTGTATTTGACCTATACTCCAGCCAATAGGAGAAAAAAACATCTGTTGATGTGGTGGAATGGGTGTGAGATCTAGGGGCAGAAACAGAAACATGCATGCACAGAAATAGTGGAAGAGAGTTAACTGACTGTCAAGGCCTCAGTACAGAACCCAAGTACCATCAATCACGTTTCCTTATCTGTCCCTGCTTATTTTCATCATTCTCCCTCTTGTTCACTTGATTTTCATTGGTGCGTTTTTCTGCACTCACACTTTTGTTTTTAACCATCTGTTGTGTTACTATAGCTTTTATTTTCAACTCTGTTTTTGCTGTTCTTTTCATTCCTCCCATTCCTAATTTGTCGGATGGTGTGCCTCATGGACTCTCTGAGAGCAGGTAAACAAATCTGAAATATAAGAAATAAACCTTGATATTTTATGTGACTTTGCATTCTTTTTGAATTTGTGTCTATAACATGTCTAGTCACTCCTGATTTCTTTATGCTTGCCACAGCTTGAAGGGAGATCACTTCCTCAGAGTCAGTTCTAAAAGCCACCGTATGAAGATGACGGCATCCCCAGCCACACTTTTATATCATTATTTGTATGCTGTCCTATGGTGATAATTGTCTCAGGCTCCCCTTTGTGAAAGTCTATGGAAGTGCTGACAAAATAACCCCCGTATTCCTTAAACTGTGCTCAAGGATGGCTGCCCTAGATTCTCACAGAAAGTCTCTTTCAGTGGAAGCTCCAGTAGTCAGCCCTGTTTTCACTCATCTCTTAATTCTAAGAGACACACTGACTGCAACAGCACAGTAACTACCCACATAGCAGTCAAACTCATTTTTCTGAGGTCACATAACTGAGGTGACATGAAAACCCTTTGTATTTTCTGGTCAGTTTGCAGTTCTGTTGTTCATTTATAAGTGATGTTTAAATCATTATTTATAGCAAATAGTTGGATGAAAACATCAAGACTTTGCAGGATCATGCAGGTCTGTGAGAAACGTCTTGAGTGTGAATGGGATATTCCACATTTTATGATAACTTATTTCACAGCAGCTTTGCTCTCCCATGCTGTTATGTTTATTTTTGTGTCCAGGCAATAAAAATCCCATTCAAGGTTTTAAACTCTTTTAATTATTAAGTCATTGTAATTAGTTCTTAATTCTTAATTCTTAACTGGTATTAATGTCTTCATTAGAATGTTGAGTTGATGTATTTTCTAAAGGTTCAGGCAGCTATCCTCCTATCCAGACTGTTTATTGTGCTGATATGAGTCTTTTCCCGATGTCTTTTATGAGACAGTATTTTTAACACAAAAGTAAATTGAACCAACTACACAACTTTTCAAGTTACATTGACCATACATAAGGTAAAATAAATATTTATATTGGGAACATGGTAACAGTAATACCCTTGACAAACTGCAAGGCTCAGATTCAATCAAAATATGTATTATGGCGCTCCATCAAATGAAAAGGTTTATTTTTATTTTCACTGACACTGTTGGCGAGTTCATGAGATATCATGAAAATGAACTTGCAAAACTCCTGTCCAAAGCGTTCTGTCTTCTCAGACACAAAATGTAAGGATTATTTGGTGATCTGTAAAATTACCAAACAGTGGTTATACAGAAAAAAGTAGCATGCCAAAGTTTAAGGACAAAAGTTGAATGAACTTCTGATCTCAGATGGTTTGATCCAAAAGGTTTGGAGGAAAATATATGTATTATTTCAACCGTTAATGTTCACTTAAAAGGGCTAACTCAATGCATTTTTCCATGCTAAGTATTGCTGTTTATTGTTAATAATGACCATGCCAACATTTTCAACAAGTGCTGATTCTATGAGTGATGAAAGCTCTGAGATCCCATGTGATGTGCTTTAGAGAGAGTGGGAAGCTGGATGAGGCTGTGAGTCAGTGAAACTAACTTTGAAAGCAGACTGCTAGTTGGTAGTTTTTCAGACAAAGGAATACACAGAACATATTGGTACTGTAGGTAAGAAAAGCCATGGATAAGCCAACCAAGGCAAGCAAGGCCTCCTGTGACACACCCGTACACACGTCATAAGCACTCTAGTGATTCACCAGCTCCATTCATACAGCAAAACATTGACTAAAATCTGCCTTCAGACCACCTTTGTGGTAGTATAAAAGTGTTGGCTCAGCTGCAGGTGGACTCCCAATAAAATGGAGATGGTTGTGATAGCGCAGCAGAGCTGGCAGTGAGGTGGCTTTTGCTGCATTGTGAACGCTGTTTCAGATGTTATTCTCCTGCCTGAAACAATAAAACTTCAGGTTTGTTACTACTTACAAAATGGTCAAATAAAAACATTTAAACAAACTTGGCACAATGTAATCTTCCCTTTATGTATTCCCTTCTTCATTTAAACCAAGTTATGCGCCAGACATCAAGACTTATTAAATAAGTGTAAAATTTAATTTTCTGTCTTTACTACTCATTTCAATGTATTTGTGGCCCCATTGCCCTAACACATCAAGCAAGTTAATAATATTGTCTGGCGCTGAAAAGCTGACTTTTCTCTCGTCAGTATTCAGTCCTGTTAAGACATGTTCACAGTGTGGTGCCTCCCAAATCATACAGCTCAAATCAGCCAGGTGTTCGGTTTCGCTATCGGGACACATCATACTCCAGAGTAGGGAGTAATATAAAATGAATACAGACTTTCTCCCTATTAATGCCTGTGAGATCCAATTACATGCTCTTGATGAGGACCAACCTTAGCGTCTGCCTGTGTTTTTCTCAACAAGGAAGCATTGTGCGTTGCTGTTGTTAACGGCATGCTCTTGGTAGGCCCACAGTACATAAACATTCCCTAATGTAACTATTACCACCACGGAATCCACAAACATCACAGAAAATTACCTTGATTGCAGATATACATTGTTACCTGCCATTCCAACTGGACCAATGTCTTTCAGATAGGAAATATGAGCATGGGAAAAATAGGACCTGATCGTTGCTAAGGGGAACTGCCAAGCATTTAATGTACTCGTTCCCTCTTCCTGTCTCTCTTTAGTATGAAGTCATTCATATATCTGCGATTAAGTCATGTCTCACATAAAAACATGTATAACGGATATATTAACTATGGGTGACAACATACATGGTGAATAGGTCTCGCATTCGTTCAAGCTACATAACAGGCGCGTTTGCGTAACTACATCATACTCAAAAGCAGAGAACACTGATTGACATTTTGAATGCTACATCTAACTTAAAACGTGCGTTAAAAAGACCTAAGGGAAATGTATATTACCGATACTGTAGGGCTCCTTTTAATGACCAAATTATGTTATCTTGTATTACAGGTTGCACGACATGTGAGATGCCCATTGGTCTACAGCCAAGTGTTTTCCCCATAGTTTATGTTCCCCATTATTCTCGCCTGGCACACAGCCCCCGGCACGATAGGTTCGTTGCCTGTTGCCTTTGACTTCCACCACAATACTTCTCTTTTCTCAACAAGTGATAAAACCATCTCGCTGTTATATATTTCGTTCACTAAGCTCCGTCATTTCGATAAGTGGCAACAATATCTATATGGCTTGGGATAAAGTCGCACGAGGAAGGAATACTGATTGATTTTTTTTTTTTTTATCAGGAGATGGAGTCTACATATGGCTGTGGAACACAGAGAACACATCTGAAAGCATCTGCCTTTATAGCGACGGCAGAATACATTGATTGGCAGGATTTAGATGTGAGCACATTCATTTAGCGCATCTATGCCTTCGTCAGTAGTTGAGCCGGTTTATATGTATTTTTAATTCTGAAAAGGTTTCCTCCCAAGATTGGTTGTTCCCAGTCGGTCATAGTATGTGCTGTGTTTGTGCTGTTCAACTGCAGAGCTACGGAGTTGGCGTAAAGATGCAGTTTATGCTGGACCGCTAGTTGCGGCGTTTTTTTTCTTTCCAGGCACACTTGCGTGTACTGCGTGCGTGCATTTTCTAGCAAGAGAAGATGATTTTATTCATTTTGGCCTGTTTTTCATTTTTCAGATCTTAATTAGCCTAACATTCTTCGTCAAACCGGTATGTACTTTTCTGTTCTTCCCTTCATTTCCATGTATAGATTTAGCTATCTGATCCTGCCGACCGACTGTGCCGTCTCCGATACATTGGAGAACGAGAAGCGCTGTGGTCGAAGTCTCGCAAGAGGGTGAATCAATCTGGGGAGAGAGGGAGGGTTAGAGAGAACGAGCAAGGGAGAAGGAGAAAGCCAGGGGTAGAGAAGACATCGACTGCACGCCGCTGCCGTTGAAGGAAAAGACGAGGAAAGAGGTAGGGTGAATGTGGGAGATGGCGACAGAGAAAAAAAAAGACTTTAATTTGCGCGAGCAATGAAAGGCGACAAATGTTCCATTGTAAAGCTAGTGTGTTAGCTCGTGTTTGTTTGTATATATACACACACAGTATATTATATATATATTTTTTATGTATGTTAGTACATATGTGTCTATTTTATTCGCTCAATTTGGGCTCAATAGTTATTCAAATGGCGGGTTGTGGCAATCGTTAAAACAGAATTAATGCGGCAGTCAGTGAGCGTGTGGTGTATGCGTGTGTCGGTGCAAACTAATGGGTATGTGAATCTGGCTAATGTTTTACGGGGCAATATTCACATTAAGGCACCGATAACGGGGTTTAACTATTGAAATATGTGTGGTGAAGAGGAGTGCTCAGAGGTATGTAGCCTGCGTTTTGTACAGATTTGAAAATTGGCCGCGGATTTAATCCGGGGAAATTAATATGACGAGATGATTAATGTCTTACATGTAAATGAATGCAGGCATTAATATGCATGTTCGATTATTGCGATCCTGACAGCTGATATTGTATTATTGATGGGCGTTTTGTGTATGTATGTATGCAATTTTCAGCGATGCCGCCTCTGTGAATAGACAGTAGCCCAAACCCAAGTCCTTGTATAATACAGTTTATGTCGAAATTGGAATATTCTCAGTATTTCAGTCAAATTCAGAAATTACATGTCATTAATAGTAAGCAGCGCTCGGGTTTTTTCTCTGAAATCGTCTTAATTATTTATTTAAAAATTGACAAGAGGACGGTGCGTTCCAATTCATTAGCGATTACTAGGAAGATAGAGTCATAGTTTTGCGGAGGAGGGAAATGGGTAATACAGACGGGGATGAGGGACTCAGTGGGGTTTTATGACTTGTGTCTGAATCAACGCGGTCATCTTTATATTTTGTTTTGATGTAAGGTGTGTGATTTCATTGTAAAAGACGTCCCCCTCCATTCTTTAACTGAAATGCGGAGAAACAGCCTGGGAAATATTCATGCGGCCTACATCAAGTTCTTAAAGCATATAGACTCCATTTTTGGGTTGATGGGGTGGGAGTGGAGGTTTTTGTGAGGATAACTCCCCCCCCACCCACTGCCCCCAAGTTATTCCCATCTCCCACTTCTAAACGCATTTCCCACAGCCAAGCATACACTTGATAAAAGAAGACCCACTGCATCTGAGCATTATAAAATGCCACGTTGTATTTCTCATTAATAGGGCTTAAATTGTCATTGTTGCTTAAGCCACTCGACCTTCATTTAATCTTTCTTTGTTCCAATATTAGCTGCACTTAACCAGCTGTAGCTCTGCAGCTTGTTGAATGAAACACATTCTTTCTGAATCCAAATAAATGCTTAATTATCACATAAATTGATTTGCAACATGGTGTGTGTAATGGTCTTCAGTCTGGACATTGTATGGTTGCACTAAATGTTGGGGCACTAATCTATATATACATACAGTAGATATACTTACCTGTATGCAGACTCACAAAAGTCTGCTGGGATTTTTGATGGACACGATTGGCTGATGAGCATGTTTTGTTACAGTGGTAAGTAGTGACAGTGGCCATTGGATAATTTAGCAGTACTGGTGCAGGCCAAGATCTTGTTAAACGTATAATATCCAGCAGCATAAATTTAGCCCATCAGTAGGATAATTGTGAATTACTGAGCCTGATGCCATTAACGGATTCATTGTTTCTCTTCAATCTCAATATTCATCCATTTAAAGAAGGCTCACATGCACAATACTTAATGTCATCCAGGAAACAGAGGATAAATTAAAGGGCTATTTATAATGAGCCATGAAAGAGAAATCCACAAAAATGATGATGTTCTCTAACTTCACCGATAGAAACAATGTCATCAAACTAAGACTTAAGTCAGTCATTTTCTGTTACACAAGGTAGGTCATTATGTCACTGAAAAAAATACTGTCCAACTTGTGCTCTCAAAATTGAAATAATACAAACTAATTGAAATAAAACCAAGCACAATGAGAGAGAAACAAAAGGATAGTAACTAAGAAAGGATTCAATAGAAGGATATAGACAGTATTACGCTAGAGAGGGATGGTGATTGGGTCATGATAAAATCATGGCATTAGGAAAAGGTGTGCAGCAACAAATTAGCCACTTTTAGCAACCCAGCTCAACTTAAGCAGCTTCTAGCAATGTGAATGTGCAAATGCATCCCCATATCCCCACTAATGCAATCTGAAATGCATTTAAAATGCATTTTTTGTACAGGAGAAGGTATGGTTGTTTCGTCCACCTCTACATGTGCAAGTTATGGAAGGGGAAATGTATTTTAAACTTAGAAAGTTTGATTTATGTTAGCTAAATGCTTGCCCTTTCAGTTCAGTAATAATAATATACAGCTAGATAATTAAAAAAAAACAAGTGAAGCATTTTGAGTTTTATTTAAATAGCAAGTTAATTAAATTTTCTTCATTTTTAAAATTTTGTCTAGCCTTTTGCCATATACTGGGATAGGGATAGTCATTGATTTTCTTCGTAAAATTGACTTGTACAACCATCTGTTTGAAGACTTAGGTTGCCTATTTGGGGTTGTGAGTTTGCATTTTTTTGCATACCCACATGGTATCTGAAAAAAGAGAAAAGTACAACTCTATAGTTTTTTGTAAAAACTACTATACTGTAGTGCTGAATGATTGACTGCATGACATTAAGGGATATTTAGTTCTTTCTTGGTGATTTACAGTTAATTGTGCATGTTAGTAAATGACACTCTGCACATTGCTTTGTTGCACAGTGCAGGGATAGATTCTGCAATGCATAGTTCGTTAACGTGCATCATTAACTCTTAATTGGCAGAAAATAATTACAGATCCTTTCACATTCCACAGTTAGTCAGACGCAAGTTTCAATGAGACACATCTCGGAACATTCACGGTAAATACATGTGCTTCCTAAAGACAGGACATGAACGGCCATCATGGCATGTCCTGTAAAATGTAATACATCTGAAGAGGGCACCATTTTCAGTCCAGACTAGGTTCACTTTGAGGGAAACTTCACATTGCAGCATTAGAGATACACATGTATTCATAAGCATGTGGTGGCATGACATCTTACGATTTTGACATAGTATTCCATTTAAATTGGTAATCTTTTGTTATTTGTTAATTTCTCATGGATACACATGAGCTGTTTGATTATGCAATTCATCATCTTGCTCTGTTCAAACAATAAGAACCATGCACCTTATATACTAACTAAGGGATATTTAAGGATTTAAGGTCCAGGGTTAGATTGATTGGATGCCTTAGTTTGAAGCCAGTATTTTTAGATTTGTGAGGATGAACACTTGGATTCACAGGACCCTGGAGTTTAAAGAGACTGGTGTAGAGTAAAGGGACATCATTTATGTGGATTAGTGAAGCAGCATTAACATGACACTAAGTATTAGAGGGATGATCATCCCTTTCATCATCATGGAAAGGTACTGTATTAATGTTGTCTAAATGGACAGTTTTGCCAGGCGTTATAACATGATTAAAACTGTACAGGGTGTGTTTGCATTGTGTGTGTGTATGTGTGTGTGTGTGTGTGTGTGTGTGTGTGTGTGTGTGTGTGTGTGTGTGTGTGTGTGTGTGTGTGTGGATGTGTGCATGTGTGCATGTGTGTGCGTCTGTGTGTTTGGTTCTAATTTGTTATGATTCATATAAATAATATTCCTACAAATTGCAGTGCAAGGACTAGACTTGCAATTACAGTTAAATGATCAGGTAGGACAAGGGTGTAATAAAAATGGCTTGGAAGAGGGGAGTGAAGATCTGGAATCAAAACAGAAGGTGCTTAACTGCACTCCTATAAAAAAATATTAAAAGCAACTGAGTGAAGTGGTGATACAGAGGGGTAAGGTTTAAGAGCAAGAATGAAGACACAGGAGAGTGAGATTTCAGGGGGTGGGATGGTGACACAGGACAGTGAGATTTCAGGGGGTGGGATGGTGACACAAGAGAGTGAGATTTAAGGGGGTGGAATGGTGATTCAGGAGAGTGAAGTTTCAGGGGTTTGATGCCACGGGAAAGTGAGATTTAAGGGGGTGGAATAGTGACACATGAGGGTGAGATTTTAGGGGTAGAATGGTGATATGATGATATATTGTATGAGCAGAGTGTTTGGGGCAACATTGTTAACAGTCAGCTGACTTATGTCCAGTTATGAAAAACTGTATCAGAAAGTGCACACAATGGAATCTGTACCATTGCCAAATTGAATTAAAATTCCATACATACAATACAGTACATTAGAAGAGTGGGGTTCGGATATAGTTTTGCAGAGTTGCAGCCGTTATTCTTTAGTATTGGAACGACTTGGGGGTGTAAGAGAGAATTGGTTTGTGGGGAATGAGGTTGGAGTGTTGCAAGACTATGATTTCATGAGAAGAGGATATGATGGCAAAAGTATTTGTATAATGGTCTTTGTAGCATCTGTGTAGCATTATGTAGGCAACACCAGTGAGAATGTGTGAGCTTCATTCTCATGTTGACAAGTTTGTGTAGATGCGTGCGTCAGCCAAATAAGTAAAAATAATCACTTTCATGAATAAATTAAATCTAACCCAAATTTGCTGTAAATTTCCTTCAGCGTTCAGCTTGCTGCCTTTGCCTGCATGAACTAAAATGTGACTTTATTTTCTGCCAATTTGAAATGGAAGCTTTGTAATGATAATACTGTGACATTTTTGAAATGATTAAAAGTAATTTCTCATTGAAGTTATTTCAAAACTTCATACTTATCAAAAATACTTTGAGTTGTCAGAAATGTACACATCCTCACTGTTGTCTTTAACCGCCCCAATAGTAGGCTGGGCCCTTTTTGACAGAGATTGTTTTTCTAGTTTCGATCCCAAAAGTTTGGGAAGTCATGCAGTAGTCAGAAGATATGGAAATAAACAACTATAAGAACACAATTGATCTTTCACAGTGTGTACAATAGGGCTTATTTGATTCCGTTTTTAGATTTCGATCATTTCAAACCCCGTAGAATGGCAATGAAATGTCATTTTAGACATGGGATCAGAATTAAAGCAGATGTGATAATTGTGTGACTGTAAATATATGCTAATTATTTGATTCATCATTAAGTTAAGATGCCAGATTTGCGTGTACATAACAGCACAGATACTGTAATATGATGCTATGAGGAAATATTGTTATGGAATGTATCGTAGCTTCACTCAGATGTGCTCTCCATGCAGTTGAATGATTTGTATGTGTATAAGGAATCCGTGCAGAACATTGTTGAAGCAGTGCTCTCGGTCTCATGAGAACATAAGGCATGTCTATCAGGGAATGTAAATTTTCATTGTGTGTCATCTGCATAAGAAACTTCTTGAAACATCAATATTGGCATCAGAAGCAGCAATTAAATGATGCCACCTTGACTGCCAGGCATTTTTGCAATGCTGGGTAGGAACCAAGGTCAAAGTAGGTGATAAAGTGGGGGCCGTAAAATGATGGGAGTATTGTTATGTTATATTTATGCTGGAGAGGTAGATAGTTACTGGTGTTAAATGAGCAACGTTAAAAAGGTTGTCTAGAGAGTGAGAAGAGCAATATGTTTTCAGTTGTGGTATGGAGAGAGCCCAGAAGAAATGTATTATTTGAAGATAAAATAAAGGTTGTATCTTTCTCCTGGATAGATGTGTAGTTTGTCATACAATGATGCCAGTGTCGGCTATAATGAACAAGCTCATGAGATGATGTGTTTTGGTTATCTCCAGTATAGGCAACATTTTCAGGTGATGGAATTTAGTTTACGAGCCTTTGTCTTTGATTGATAGTTTGCTGATTGGCCTGGAAGGCTGATAGCCGTCTTTAATCATCTGATTTGTTATAAAGAATGGGGAAAATGTGCTTACAGCTTTCAAAATGGAGGAGCAAAAAGAGAGAGAGTGGTTCAAAAACACATCTTTTTTTGTAAGCAAGCCAGAGGTGAAGAGCTGCAGCTAGCTATGTATTCATGTTGTTGCATTATGCTTTACCAAATTCAGAGCTATTCGGTGCTTGTAACATTCCATTTGGAAACAGTAAATCAAAATGTCTTCTCCTCTCACATGTGGTGGGGATGAGGAAAATGGCTGGAAGCCTTAATTACATGTCTGTATATGATTTTGATATTCACAATTTATCATTGATAGTTGCTTATTTTTCCTTAAACATGAGTTCAGCAAAACTTAATAAGAATGAGAGAACGAAAGGTTAAGAAAATAAGGGGAGAATGGACAGCACAGAAATAGGAAAGGGCAAAGTGTTGATCTAAGACGGTACATATATTTTTAACTATCCAAAGTTTTAGCTAGTTTGAGTATATTGAGTATATTATTAATTAATAGTTAAATGGTAGTTTAATATATACTATATATTTTTCCACCCCCCAAGGCCTAGCTATTGTTCCAGATACACTTATTAAATACCTGGCCAGCTAGGATTTATGTGTTTTGTTTAACATATTGCAACTTTAGGTTCACTTCTCAATAGCTACACTAGCTGGTCAGGGAAAGCATGTTTGTATTGCTGCCTCCAGTTAAATCCTCACCTACATGACTCATCAGAGGAATTCACTGACCCCTGCTTTATTAGCAAAGCGCCTCCTCAGAAGTTAGGTGGACCTTTCTGGATCAGTGTGTCAGCGGGTCAGTCTCTTAGTACTCTAGGTTATGATAAGTATTTACAAACAGGTTTTGAGGTTTATGCCAAGTGGAGCTACAGCAGTGAATACAAGCACTAAAGTGCATCACAGGAAAGTTAGAAGTTACTTCATGACCCCTATGCCAGCTTGGCATATGAAATTTCAGTGTGAAAGGATTTACCCTAGGTAGCATTAAGCTGCTTGCCATTACGTCACACCTACACAGCTTTGCATTGGACCTGCCTGGAACGCCTAACCCTGGGGTGGCCCATCCTAGTGTAGGAGAGCCACTGTTTTTTTCTGTGACTCAGCGCTTAATCGAATTAACACAGCTGATTACACACTTAACTCACCTGGTTTCTTGGGTCTAAACTGTAGCTGATTGCTAGGTGAAAACAAAAGCCCATTGCCAGCACATTAATATAGCTCTCCAGGACAGAGTCTGCTCATGCCTAACCTAGCCCATGTGGACTTACTGAATTTACATGCACCATACAATCCTAAAGTGGCAGTTACTGTATCATTCAAATTCACCACTCATACATATCCACATCCTTGTTATATGTGTAGTATTTTACTCAAATTTAGATTTTTAAATAATTTTTGTTTTAATCATGACCTTAATTTGTCATATGTATTATCCCAATTATTATTTTTTTATGATTATCAATCAGTTTTACAAATGGTTTATATCATTCTGTCATTTGTTTGGCAAATGTATACCTTGTTGTTCTGAAATTTTTGCATTAACAGTATTTGTTCCATTTTAAAAAATGAATTATCCTATGAAATTGCCATGCCATGGAATGGTCTGAGACATTTGGCCACTTTGGAAGGTTGTCGATATCACCAGCAAGTTGCTGAATGATGCTACCATGGTATGTGTAGGCACCAGGATTTCAGATCCTCACCAATGTCCCAGATTCAACTGTCAACTTGTAAATGAAGTAGGCTTAGACAGAATTGATGTTAATGACCTGGTCATACTGAAGTTTCAGTTTCTAACGCAAAAAAGATAAAAATGTTCCTCTTATTGTCATCAATATTTTGACTCCTTGAATATGAATATATCCTGATTAAATCAATAATAAATGATTCCAGATTTAGAATGTAACCCATTTTGTAAATGGATGTATTAACTTGTATTATGATGTAATTTGTTTGTAGATTCCTGACAAACTGTCCTTACTGTTAATGTTTTATAATTATATTATGATTTAGTTGTCTGTGTGAAAAAATCCCTGTCATTATTTTTTCTTCTTCTGTTTTAGGGATTCTTTTTATTAGAATCATAATTTTCAGCAATTGTATTAAGAAGAGCACTGTACATAAATATTAGGTAACCTATTGTTACTGTAATAAATCAGATAAAAAAGACACAGCAGGAACATTTAAGAAATCTTATTTAGTGCTCATCCATAAGCTAATAAATGAGCTACTTTATAGAGGGTCTGATGAGTATTCTCTCAGATTCACCTTCATTAATATAATAGTACTGATTAAAATTGCAAGTAAAGTGATTGTGTTCAGACTGAATGTCTATATCGCTGCATTTGAAAATATTGACATTTGGATGTTGCCTCATCAACATTCCTTATTGTAATAAGTAACTTTTCGAGTACATTTTTTTCTGAGAAAAATTTTGTGAAGTCAGTTCAAACAGTTGGCACTTTTATAGTGAGTTATAAAATAGGAATTCTGAGCAGTGAGAGTCAGCATAATTCACATCATTTCATATTAAATAATATGTGATTGGTATGTGCAGTAGTATGGTTTGAGTACAGTGTGGTACAGCAAGCAAGTTAATAGTGTTTTCATGTAGAGTATTACATTAGAATTTTAAATGAGATGGAACTTGAAATATTTATGTGGACTTCTAATATATCAAAATGGTTGGGTAAAATACACATTTAACAGAAAACCTAAAAAAGAGAAACACTTTTAGTAGGGCAGCGCTTTGAAAAATAAACCCTAACTGTCATAATTTAACATTCAAGAACAAGCACAAGTATCAATAAATGTGAAAAGCTATGCTTGCATATACATAAGCGAGTAGTGTTTAATAATGTGGAAAATCCATCAAATTTCAAAGAACTTGTATTGTCTGTATTGTGTTTGAAAGTTTGCCATCGGTGTATACTGTGCTAATTGATATGATACCATTGATATAGCTGTGAGATTGGTTGAAAATTGAGTGGTGGGTGAGGCAGCATGAAACAGTTTAGATACAGTGCCTGCCTCCTTCTATTATTCATTAATGAACATTGGCTGGTAATTTACTTTTTTTAACTTTGAGTGTGATCCAAATTATATGGCTATGGATGAGGATAGATAGGAAGTTGATTGGTTTAACTGTAATTCGTCTGTGTCCCTTTGAAGTGGAAGTGTTTTCAATAATGTAAGAAAAAAAAAGATGAATAATGCTTGAAATATGGAACTTTCATCATGTTAATTCCATGGAAATTTGTAATTCCATGGGGTATGATTTCTATTCTCACCTGTGAGCAGGTACATGCACTGGTTGGGGTGGGATGATTAGCTACTGAATATACTGAAGAGCCTGTTTTAACTTAGATTTTCCATAGCAGTACAGCGCACGGCATTGCAGCCCTCTTGGAAACGCTGAAAGTGATAACTTCATGTAATGTCCCTCCAGCTTCTGCCCAAAGCTATTGCAGTCTTTGCTCATGCCTACATACAGATGTGGCATCACAATAATAATCACAAAGCATCTATGGAGGGAAATGAATAAAAAAGCATCTGATGAGCTTGGCATTGAGAACGAATGAAAAACACCTTTGGTAGAATTTGGAGCTCTTTCTGAACACCAATATCTAACACAACCCTGAAACACGCAGACCTTAAAATCAACAACCAGTCAAGACCAAAGAGACTTGAGACTTGTTTGTCTATATTATGTACATATTTGGTGGCTAGTTATGTGTGTGCCAAAATCCATGCCAACACTGTGATTTATAGAGCCACAACTTGACTGTGCGTAACTCTACACAAACTCCCAACCCTACGTACAAACAGTCCCTTGTGGTTGCGCAGCTGCATAGCAAGCTTGAGAGAATTGTTCTCCCAATCCCTCAAGAGACATTATATTGGAAGAGCACAAAATGTGCTGAAATGGACAGTGTAAATGGATCAGCTGGGTTGTTTGAAAACAGTGGTAAAATGTGGATACTTTTGGCAGGATTAAAAAAGGACACAATTAATGCCCTCACTATGAGTTGTGTTAACATCTATAAATAAAATTAAGTAATACATTTAATTGGCAGCTAAAATACAGCCACCAATTATATTAGCAACTTATTTAAATATTGTATGTACAGCAAAATGCAAAAAAAAGAAATTTAAATAAATGGCAAATGATGGATGATATCATCTTTAAGAAATAATATGAAAATGCCTTGCCAGAATGAAATATTAAAATCGTTGTAGGCATGACTGTAAGGACATATATGGCTGTTTGAGTTCTAATGGACCGTGCTAGCTGGGCTGTGCCATGGCTGTATTTTTAGATACTTGGGAGGCTGAGCATATCCAACCAAATAAATGAGCCAGATAAGTTATAAGCCAACATACAAGGGCATTTTAGGATTCTGAGGGGGTGGAGTCACAGCACTCATTCATGAGTGTACATTTTTGGGTTATTTGTAATTTTGAAATAAAGCATTTGCCTGTGTTATTTATTTTTTCATCCACATGCACATTTTTGTGAATCTTGAATAGGCACTGCCAATATGCAGTAAAACATAATATGTCCAAATGTAGTAAATTAACATGGGCTTATGAGATTTCAGGTAAAGTCCTTCAACTATGAAGCCAACTGCTTTAATAGGTGGACTGAAAATCAGCAGATCCTGTATCTATACTGACCCAGGGTTGATATATTCCCAGCACTGATATAGTACATAAAATGCATAGTGGTTTTACTTATCCAGCTGTAATTTAAGTTCTTACTTTAAGTTGCTAGCAGAAAGGGTGGCCTAGAACATCAGCTACCATGATTATCAATTATTTTATGACAAAAAATATAAACATTAATGTGGCATGATTGCATAATAGCCATGGCATTTGTGATAATTTTCATTGTTAAAAAAGCCCAGAAAATAAAACTAATCAATGATAATACCTCATATACCTGAAAAGTTCAGCCAGCAGACAGAAATATTCTCTTATATAAAAATAAACGAAAAGCTAATTAGGGGAAAACTCTGAATGAGCCTGTGCATCTTACAGCTCTGCGTCTGAAATTATGGGAGCCCTTTTATACTAGTATCTTCTCATCTTCCAGTGGCAACAGAAAATTCTGTCCTCTTAGGAATTGTAGGACTTGCCGTTTTGTTGGCTGTTCATGGATAAATCAGGTACCTTGTCCAGCAGTGTCTATAGGTTTGATTATGTCTAGAAATGTGTTCACAAGCTCACTGCCATTGTTTTTTATTAAAATAGTTTCATCATAATTCACTGCAGACTCTTTGAAAATGTATCATGGAAAATTGACTTCTACTTCTGACATCATTGTGTGCCTTGTCATTTTTAAGGGACAACTGACTATCCAAACATGTCAACATTGTCACAAATACATGTCCTTTGCCATCTGCTTGGGGAGAACTCAGCTTTGTACGTCAATCAGAGCTGACATGTGTGGAGAGACAAACCAAGATACCCTTGTTTCTTGTCTGCATTTATGATTGCGATGGTGTAATGAGAGGTTAAGAGAATTATCTGAGTGGAATGGATATCTTGATTGCTGAGATTAGTTTACAGTTAGAATTACCATATTTACAGAAATGCTGGTGTGCAGTTCCTTATTACATTTTATTTACTTCATATCTATTTGAACCTTAATTAGTATTTTAGCAGTACTGATCTTTATTATGTTACTAAACCAGTAAACACAGTAATTGACTTTTAGTTTAGTAATTACTTATTACTACTTTCATATACTTGGGTGTAGCAGGGTTTTTTTCAATAACCTGACAGAAATGTATAGCTAGATTTATGACTCTTTCTTTTACTGTTCATGAGTGAACTATTGTTCTTTCGTCTTTCTGCCTGTTTGTGAATCTTGACAAGGTTTATTATTTATGGCTAAACATGTAAACACAATAGATATAAATCAGTTAAATACATTTATAGCCTTGAATAACATGAGTAAAAAACCAATTTACTGAATGGATAAATTCAGCCTCACTGTTTGTAAGAATAAAGATGGCAAATTGCATTGATAAATCACCTCTCAAGGATCTCAGTGTTTTCCAGGGAGGTGGAGGCGGGTATGAATCACCTATTCCGCCAATGTGAGGCTCCCACATTTGTGATGCAAGGCAGCCATTTTGCCACAGAGTGCTCACACAGGGGAGACCTATTCAGCCAATTGGACCACAGAATGATGGTCAGACTCATGTGCAAATGTCAAAGCTAACCTGTATCCTTGGCCAGAGCACTAAGGAACCCTCGACTGGCTTATAACAGTGCTATGGCAGCTTGAAGAACCACTGTGACTCAGGGCCTTGGTTTCACACCTACAGCACTGTGTACAGAAATTGGTTTTCTGTTTAATGTGTAGTGTATAGGAAAGATTTACAGTTTTCTTACTGGTTTACTACAACTTTTCTCTTTCAAGAATTATCTCTCCAGAAAAAAAAAACATTCATTGAGCGTCTGACCACTGTAGTTTCAGCCACAAGAGGGTGTTATGGCTGAGTATGCCTCCAGGTCTACTTCCAGTCAACACTGGGATGACAGTGTTGGGAACAGTGTTGGGAACCCAAATATACACTCCAAGTAGATAGATATTTTGGAAGTTGCTACAGTAAGGATTAATTTAGTTTTAGAGAAGAGCAACTTGACATAAGGTTTCTCTGACTTTTTATAACTACTTTTGTGATTAAAATGCGGCTTCTATAGACTTAAAAAATTACTTCGGAAGTCATGGTCATTGCCACTTGGATTAGCCTATACCCTCTGAAGTATATTAGTCAATTACTGTATAGTTTGTTCTCTTGACTGTAAAAAGAGCACATTGTAGCCTGTAAAGGAGTGCTGCGGATTAAGATTCTATAATTGAAAATAATTGTTTTTTTTGTTTGTAAAATTCTGATTGCATGCATTGGTTGCTTCTGCAGTCTGCTTGTAGTTTTGGTTTGCAACTTGGATCAAAATTCAGTGTAATCCAGCCTTTGGTGTAATAATGCTCAGGGGAATATTTTATGGTTTTTCAATTATCTAAGCAGCATTTGAAAACTTTCTTTCAGAGAGAGGTATAGATGTGTATAATGACACAGGGTAGTGCTGCATAATTATGGTGTGTCGTAAATGTTAAATGGGTTGTGTACTGCACTAAGGTGCTGATCGTTCTAATGAATGATCAGTCAGCTGCTTTCATGTTTCTCTTCATTTTGTATAATGATGAGTCAGAAGGCTATATGTATACAGTAGGTATGGGTCTGAAAATATCAATGTTTAAAATAGCTGTAATTAAGAAACCACCAACACACTCTTACCACATGTTTATGCCAGGTATGCCAGGGAATAACAAACACATTTTTTTTCTCCCGAAATTCACAAAGTGAGCTCTAAATGCTTCCCTATTAATTTCAGGAAGATATCAAATATTGACTGTCTTCAGTTGTATTCTGGCAGAGTTTTCCATTTTCAAAAATTGATAGCTGAAAGAAAATTGTTCTTTTGTTCGTTCTGGGTCATACTTCAAGTTGTATTGAGGTTTACAAAGCAAAACTTACAGTCACAAAACCATTGCACAGGTTCTGTTATGTGTTTTTGTCTACACTGTGTATGTGGAGTCATTTGTGGTAATTACCAGCAAGTTATCAACTCTATATCTAACATGGCTGTTAATTAATATATGCCCTAATGCGCTGCAGTTGAAGTTGCAGCAATTTGTTGATAGTCCTTTGAGATTAGAGAGATTGTGCTGCGTCTCTTTGGAGCTAGCTGACTAGCCAGTGCACAACATGAAAAGGCTCTGCACCTGCAGATCAGTTTTTTCTCCATCTGCAATACAGAACATTCAGTACACCCGATTTATGCACAGTTGTGCTAATGCACTGTTCAAACATCACAGTATGACAATGGAATTCATCCCTACTGAATGATGGGCAGTTTTTGCCTCTTTGTGGGAATTAAACAGCACATGTACTTATCAGAAACTGTGCAAATTCAAGAGATAATAAACAAAAATAGTATCATCTGCTGTACAGTAGGTGCAAGCCACAACCGAAAAGGAGAACATTTGAATACAGCACACTTAAAAGCAAGTTTTAGTCTCATAGTCAGGTCACTACGTCTTTCACTGTAAGAAGATCTAGTAACCTAAATCATATATTGTACAGAAATTCAACACATTGCTATTAATAGTGTTTTTATAATGCCTTGTTCACAGTCAGAAGATTCATTCTGACAAGACAGTTGTGAGGGAGTTTTGGAAGAAAATTGGGTCGATGCGGTGTACGTGTCAGGTCGAGTTTTGTCATCTTGGAGGCAATCGTCACACGACATTCTCCATGATGAATCGTTGTTGGCAGTAGTCAGGAGACGTCTGTCTGATGTGGGCCTACGATCCATTGTGATCAAGTTCTGACCAATCACTCAGGACCGGCTGAGTCCTGTTGTGCAGGCCATAGCAAAGTACCCACTGTTTGGGCTGATGGGACCGATTTTATAGCCTTTCCCTCTGAAACAGCAGAAGGCAAAGCCCTCCTATTATTAGGGAAGCTTATCCCTTCCATGGGGAGAAGCTTCATAATGATCATAAATAATTCCACAGTCAATGAGCCCAGTGTCACCCCACAATAATGATCATTATCACTGCCATATTTCAGCAACAACAGGCATCAAAACTCACATCTCTAACTGATATGGCGTTAGAAAGAAACGCTACAAAGTTGAAGCACTGGAGCTGCTTTTTCTCACGATGGCAGCGTTAACTCATTAACTCAGAGTAGTTTGAATCAGTGTAGGTTTTCATTTACACATCTGCCCAGTGTGAAGTCAGAATCACTAAATGTTTTTGAAGCCACTAATACATTGGTTGGAGTTTACATAGCTCGTTGTGGCGTGCTATCTTAATTATTCCTTTTTACAGTTTCCCCACGACTGGCCAATCTCATCACGTTTGCCTTAAAGGCGGTGCAGAGTGGTTCTTTTTATTCATACTTGCCCTCAAACAGATTTTGAGTGGAGATTAAAAAAGGCAATTGGTATCTTTATCCAGGCAGAAATGTTTGTAAGGCTGAAAATGTTGTCATTTTATAATTTTCGGAGTCAGTAGCATATATTTTGACTCGGGCTGTAATAGATAGATGAACTACACTAAGCCCGTGCTCAGATATCCAAACAAGGGCCTCATAGCTCACACCTCCACCCCCCTGCTTTGGGCTAAGTAGGATTACCTTGTTGACAACTATATTGAACACCTCTCTGTCTGCGTCATAATTTAGCATGACATCATATGTTTTTCAGCAGCTTGTGGGTAAAAGAAAGTCAGACACAATCTAGCAAAATTGTTTTGTCAAATAATGCCTT